>OY755252.1:35642441-36122441 GCA_963576725.1 Azorinus chamasolen | reverse complement strand
TATGTAGAATGGTGCGTGATTGCCCTGCACACGGTGTTGTAAACAAATAAGGTACTTACGTACTTAACCCTTTAGCTACACTTGTGACAAATTTTCGCTGCTTACTTATGTAAAAAGTTTGGATCCAGATGAGATGTCATAGGATTCTGCATATCATCAAGATCTAAATTACCGGTATTTGTGACTGATTGAGTTTTGTTGTGGTTTTATTTTTTAAAGAAAAGGGGAGACATTTAAAGAATAAGAATAGCAGGAGACAACAAAATTTTGCAAACAGAATAGATTAGTAGAAGAGTTAATTTGTATTTATCAATATGTATGGTTCTATGATTTCCTTAAAGGAAATAAGTCTCAGACTATTTGACTTGTGAGGTATGTGATTTATGAACAGTGGAGAAATTTTGGAATATACTACTTAAGTGACCAAGCATGGAATTTTTCATCTTTACCCTTTACCTCATGAATATTTATATGTGAAATCATTACTTCGCGAATATTAATTAGAATTTATTTTTATTGTGGCATATAAACACAGACATTTTTGGCCATGGCACAAATTAACTGCAGAATTTCATAAGCAAACAGAACAGACCCTAATCAGATGGTTCCTATAGGAGTCATGTGATTATAGGGTCTACCCTGTTTTCAAAGTCATGATAAGGTGTGTCTACATGTATGTATCGATTTAGTATGTAAGTATTAAAGCATGTAAAAAAATATACAGAAACTATCTGACGACAGTTTGCGAAACTAGATTTGTGTAATCTGGAAGTGATAAACCCTTTACTCCCTTAATATTCATGAAAGAAATGATGACATCATGAATATTAATTTGATTAATTTTTAAAATGGTATATTAACATAATTATGAAATTTTTGCCAAAGCAAAAACTAGAATAAGATCTATATTATATCATAAGTAAACAAAGCAGACCCTGATCAGACGGCTCCTATTGGATCTGTCTGATCTTGGTCTACTCTATTTGCAAAGGCATAGAAGGGTGTATTTATGGAGTAAAGGGATAAACCTTTAAATTTTTGTCTGTAAATATGCTATTCACTGCACGTCTAAAACTATTGGTTCCATAAACTGTATCAGAGTGTCAAACAAGATGGGTCCTAGTGAGACAATGAGCTGCTGGACATCTTGTCTGGATCCAAAATGTTTGTAAAACTCGTCATAATTTAAACTATTAAGTAGTATTATTAATGAAGAAGGATATTACGTTTACCCATTACAATCACCTTTAACCCTTCGCTTGCTGTTCATGTCAATATACCTACCTGTAAATAGTGAAGACCCAGATGAGGTCTCATCAAGGTCTGCACTATTTACAAGTTGATTGTGCAACCAGTGCACTCCACAGCAGTGATTGCACAGCGAAATACTTGTACACAGTGAAGATATATCTATAATACAACAGGACATGGGTGAAGAAGGAGAAATGTATTTTAAAATTCAGCAAGTGAAGGGTTAAATGCCTTTACAAAAAGAGAAGACCCAGATGAGACAGCTCCTGTAGGAGTCATCTGATCAGGATCTGCTTTGTTTTCTAATGGATTATATATCTGATTCTACACTTTCTGCCATGACCAAATTCTGCTGTCTTCAGCTGCAATTATAAATCTCATCTAATCAATACTCATGATGTCGTTATTTTATACATTAACCCATTCCCACATAGGCTATTATTAGATCCAACCTCTTTGATTAAATCTACCAAAAAGGAGCATTAACTAGAGAAAAGGAAATTTTCAGAATTGTGTAGTTTTAAAACCATTGTGATAAAAAGAGCATTTGCTCCTGTGGAGCAAATACTCTATTTATCACAATGGTTTCACAAAGTGACTTTTACAGAAGCGTCAAATGGCGTCAATATGCGGGAATGGGTTAATATTCACCTAATAAAAGGTCAAGATATGCCAGGAGGTGACATCTTAAAACAGCATGGATTAATATTTTCTAATTAAAATCTATTGGACGAAGAAAGGAAGTTACGACATGTGACACTACAGTTTTGTTGAAAAAAAATTTTCTCAGGATATTTGAGACATCAATGTGGAATGGACAAAAGGTAAACAGATTGAATGTTATACATTCTCAGTCAGGCTGTTTAATGTTTTACTCCAATGTTTCGCCTTTTAATACCTTTGCAATCGGAGCAGACCCTGATCAGACAACTCCTATAGGAATTGTCTGATCAGGGTCTGCTCTGCCTGCTCATGAAATAATACAGGAGCCGTCTTCTACTCTGCCTGCTCATGAAATAATACAGATATTTTCATGAAATAATACAGATATATTTCTATAGATGCTGCCATGACCAAACGTTTGTGTTCATAATTATGCCGGTATGAAAATTTTATTATAATCATCAAATGAATATTCATGCTGTCATTACTTCTTATATGAATATATTAATGGAGTAAAGCTTTAAATCTCTATCTGCTTATATGAATATATTAATGGAGTAAAGCTTTAAATCTCTATCTGTTATTGAGGTGCTGACATAGTAATAATTTAGACAGTGTTCATTTAGACTGACATTTTATTGATTAAGACTGGCATAGTATTGATTTAGACTGACATTGTATTAATTTAGACTGACATTGTATCAATTAGACTAAAATAGTGTCGATTTAGACTGATATACTTATATGGTATACAAAATGTATATAGCAGGAGCCATTTGATCTGAGTCTACTCTGTGTTGCAAGGGGGTCCAAAAAATTTTTATGGGACCTTGAAATGTTCTTTACACTATGACATAGTGAAAAGTGCTTGATTTAGAGATCACCAGTACGTGGCGGTATCCATGTCCTATGGACATAATTTGGGAGTTTTTTCTTATTTTGAGTACTTAAAATCTTCATTTTAAGAAGCATTGCCTGTTACTCCATTTATTCAACACCCGCAAATATTTTATCAGAAAATCTGTTAATCTCTTGTTTGTTTGCCTCCACTAACCTTGTCATCATTGCAAGTGACAACGTAATCACGCGTAGAGCCCACTTACTAGAGCCCCTATGAGTCTTTTATTGATCTGATGTAATCCCGCCCAGACTTCATTGTGTCTTGATTTTCATACTTAACACTTTGAATGGGGTAACACAAGTGTAATGTAATTTGCAAACAGTGTAGACCCAAATCAGAGGGTTCCTAGAGCAGCGCTCTCATCAGGGTCTGCACTGTCTGTTATTCAATATCCCCTCACAAATTATTACCTTTCATATTGAATGGACTCTCTTGTTAAGCCATGATGGATTATATATTCCACTTCGAAAATTCACAGCATTCAAATGGTTAATTTCTTAAGCTTTTAATCATGTATACTCTTTCAACACTATAACATTTTGTATCCATGTGCTATTATAGTAAAACCCCGCTAATGCGACCACTTAATAAACAACCACTGATGTCGTCTAAAGCAGGTGGTTGCTTAATGCAGGACAAAAGTTATGCAGAAAGCTCCTATAGGAGCTTTCTGCATAACGTTCGTCCTGCATTAAGCTACCACCTGCCTCAGCCACCCAGAATTGTGCCCCTTTTTGGTGGTCGCATTAGCGGGGTTTTACTGTATAACAATTAATCTAACTATGATGATGTCGATATTTCTTACATGATTATTCATGGAGTAAAGGATCAAGTGAAAACTTCTGATTACAATAATAATTGTCCTATTTGTATATGGACACCCAAAGAGGTCCATATAAGATGTGTAAGTTTAAACATTTTCAAGAGTAGCTCCTTTATTTCTCCATCAAACCCTATACTGTGACCACTCTTTAGAATTGTCTCGAAGAGACAATTCTAAAGAGTGGTCCCAGTATAGGGTTTGGTGGAGAAATGACGATTTTAGTGGAGAAATGACGATTTTAGTATTTGTGTACATACCCTTATCTGTGGCTCTGTAGTTTGTAAAGCTAAATAAGTTAATTTATAACTTGAACCTTTTTCAACCCGAGACACCATGCACTGTCATTTGCAAACATTGTAGACACAGATCAGGGGGCTCCTTGAACAGTCCTCTGATCAGCCGCTCTGCACTGTTTTTCATTCAATATCCTTTTGCAAATTTAAACCTTTCATACTTAGTGAACTGTATAGTTAAACACTGGCGGGCTATTACATTCTGATAATTCAGGGTTGAAAGGGTTAAATTAAAGTGACATAGTAGAACATAGTGTAGACCCAGATCAGACTGCTTCTAGCATAATGAATCCTTGCCTAAGTTTGTCTGTCTGAATTCTTAGGGTAATTAGTGTATCATGCATTATCCAGTCACCAAATATATTTATGAATATGCAAGTATTTATGGCATCATGAATATTAATTAGATGAAATTTTGAGTTGACTCCTCAGTTTGCAAAGGCATCAGAATGTGTTTCTATTAGGGAAAAGGTTAACCCTTTACTCCATAAATACGCCTTTCCATACCTTTACAAACAGAGTAGACCTAGATCAGACGGCTCCTGTAGGAGTTATCTGATCAGGGTCTGCCCTGTTTGCTTATAATATAATATAGATATGTTTCTATGGTTTCTGCCAAGGCTAAAAATTCCTGTGTTTGTGTGTCTTTATAAAAATTAATTTAATTTAAATTCATGATGTCATTATTTCTTACATAAATATGCATAGGTAAGCAAATGTCATTTTTTTTTAAATCTACAGTAAAACCTCTCTATAACGGCCACTAAATTAACCACCTGCCTTTAACACAATATATTTGATGTAATTTAGTGGACGTTATAGAGAGGTTTTACTGATTTTATGTGGGATGCTAAGCTAAGACTTGCCTCTAATTGTCATCTGTAAACTTTGTAATCTGATTCAAAGCTCAAAATTAATTCTTCTTCAATTTCTCCTCTGGTGTCAAAGCGTTTGGATATTCTTATTCCTCTGCATCTCATCTGGATCTAAACTGTTTGAATAAATTATTCTGAGTTTGAAGCTGATTGTGTGGAAAGTGATAAATCCGAAGAGATAGACCAGTTTGGATGTTCAAATAAATTTCAAGTTCTCTTAAATTCTCCTGGTGTCCTACCTTATCAAGTGGTCGTTTTAGAAGATCAATATTTATTACCCGATAGAGATGAGATATTTCACCCCTCAAGTGATAAAGCGTTCTTCGCGTTGTACAGGCATTACAACTGATAATAGATGTTATTGAACTACAGAATTCGGTAAGCAAGTGTACTGGCATTTGCAAACAGTGTAGACCTAGATCCTTTAGGAGCCCTCTGGTCAGCGTCTGCACTGTTTGTGATTCAAAATCCTACTAAATGTTATAACTTTTCATACTGAATGGACTCTATTATTAAACATTAGTGGAACATTCCACTTTCAAAAAACAGCATTGAAAGGGTTACAATGAAAAGTTTTGGACCACATGGACTTATGACAAAGTCCTTGGATTATTGTAGAAGAGCAAAGGATGTGATTTACTTCTGACTACAAACACTCAGGCTAACAGTTGTGTACTGTTTGTTCAGGCTAACAGTTGTGTACTGTTTGTTCAGGCTAACAGTTGTGTACTGTTTGTGTTCAATATGTGAGGAATAACTGGATTGATATTGATACATTGCTTAGGGATAGAAATCTCAGGTGAATTATCATTGCTATTTAGTGTGTTAACCCATTCCCCCATAGAAAGGTGACCTTTAGAAAGGCAACTTTAGTAACTTTTGCAAACAAGGTAGACCCAGATCAGATGGATCCAGGAGCCATTTGATCAAGGTCTGCTCTGTTTGCTTAAATAATAATGTAGATCTAATTCTCCGATTTCTGCCATGACCAAAATTTCATGTGTTCATATGACATTATACGAATTCATGATATCATTTTTAGCTTGTCTGTTTTTCAAAGAAAAAAAATACAAGCTATTGTCTTAACTCCGGCATCCACATTGTTGTACTCACTCACTCACAGTCATCCCCGTTGTCGTTTTACCCTAAGTACTTGTTCCTAAGGACGATGAAAATAATAAAACTACAGGCTCTGTTACACGTGTTTACTTATCTTGGTACTCTATACATTATTCAATATACAATGGAAGCGTACTATTATCGAGAACAGGTTCTATAATGTTCCACTCTTAGAACAATCGAGTACTATCTATCTAATGATGCCTATAGTCATTTATGCTACTAATAATGACATATAAAGTTCTCTTTATTGCTAGTAAACGATATACTATATTTCTAGATATTGCAAACAGTGTATACTAAATCCAGTCTGTCTGACACAATACAAAACTAAAGATCACTTCTGAACATTTTCCCCCTCATTGATATGTAATATCAATTCTATGCAACTGCATGTATTAAAGTTCAATAACACTAGTAACAAACCCCAAAATAATAGTTTTGCAAACATAATCACAGCTACTTGTCTGTTGAAATCTACTTAGATATCTATGTCTTTCAATGAAGAAACATATACCACATTGCTAAACAATGTCTATTCAATACATTATTTGTAAACCTACATGTACAAATATGTTACAAAAATAAAATTCCTTATTCAAATACATGATTTATCAATCTACTAAAATTATCATGTAAATTGAACAAAAAACTTTACTTTTGAATGAATAGTTTTAATAATTCTTTGAATGAAGTGCATGAGACTATGCACTTTTTCTTGTTCTACTATAAATTGTTAACCAAGACAATTACATGTACATGTAATGCTCTTGCAATTTCAAGCAGTTCAATTAGACTACATGTTATACCAGTCTCTTAACAATACTATTGTTTCTATCAACTTAACAAATTATTTACTAATACTCTAATGCATCATTCTGTGAAATTATCATAAACTTTGAAAGTACAATTTTGTACTTGAAAGAAATTAGTGAACATATTTTCAATAATTTCACAAAAAGACACAAAAAAATGAAACTTGATACACCTCTATGGTTACAGCTCTTAGCTGAAATTAAAGTTTGTACTGTATCAAAGAAACTTCATTTTATGACTGTCAAGAGTTTATTAATAGCAAATAGCATCATTAGCTATTATTCTGTGACATTTGCTTGTCTCTACTAAATAATGTTTGCAGAATGTTTCTAGGCCTGTCAACTTCTTCACTAAAGTTCACCTTTAAATTCTTTATTTTGATGTCTGTGGATTATTGTCTATCTTATTTACTCGCGAACATGGCTTTAAGGGGATTATTATGCCCCATTTTACTGACACTCGCGTCTTATCACTTAGGCACTCGCGTTTTATCACTTAGGCACTCGCGTTTTATCACTTAGGCACTCGCGACTACAGCTTCTAAGGGACATAACCGCGATATTGGTCTTGTATATTCTGATGAGTCGCCAACGCGAACCTTAACTGCTCGAACACGTTGATCGCGTCCTTTGTATGTTTCGATTACTCTAGCTAACGGCCACTGTCCTCTAGGAGTTTCGGAAGACACGACCAATACAATGTCATCTACTTGAATATCCCGTTGTATTTGGAACCACTTCTTTCTGGATGCCAGACTAGGTAACCACTCTTTCAGCCAGCGATGCCAAAAATGGCGAATAAGTTCTTGTATCCTACGCCAACGCTTTACTGGTTTGTATTGTACACAATCGTCGGCCTGAGGAGCAAACACACCCCCTGACTGTCCAATCAGAAAGTGATTTGGAGTTATTGGTGGATCATCTGCTGGATGCGCAGACTGATATGTCAATGGTCTTGAATTGATTAGAGACTCTGCTCCGGTGAATGCTGTCATAAGCTCTTCATCATTGACATCAGCACCCTGTAAAATTGCATAGATGGCACGCTTCGCCGCTTTTATCATAATTTCATGGACACCTCCCCAGTGAGGTGCTAAGGGGGGATTAAATTGCCAATGAATTCCCTTGTCTACAGTTCTTGTGATGATTTTGTCTTTGTCTAGTGTTGCTGCTAACTCTTTCAACTCTCTTTCTGCTCCTATGAAGTTTGTGCCTCTATCAGAAAGCATTTTTACTGGCACACCTCTCCTACTTGTGAATCTAAAAAAGGCATTTAAGAATGAGTCAGTATCAAGTCCATAGGCCATTTCTAAATGTACTGCTCTTGATGCTAGACATGTAAAAAGACACAAATAACGTTTCTCTCGCCTTTTCCCCCGACCCTGAACTGTCGTAAACGGTCCACCAAAATCTACAGAAGTGTGAGCAAATGCTCTCAAAGGCATGTTCAGTCTTATTTCAGGAAGAGGAGCCATGATTTGCTTTGCAACTTTTGCTTTTCTCCGATGGCATTCCATACAGGCTTTCTCTACTCTACGAATTTCTTCTCGTGGATGAACTACCCAATACTTCTCTGACAAAGCAGACAATACATCATTTGTTCCACTGTGCTTTCTGATCTCATGAAAATGTTTCACTATCAAAAATGTCACTTGATTCTTGGCAGGCAGTATTATAGGATAACGCACTTCATATGGTAGGAACTCTGCGTTCACTAAGCGAGTATTCGCATGTAATAGTCCTTCTTTGTCAAGTTTTGGATTTAAACTAGCAATTTTACTCTTTACTGGTAATGAAAGTCCTTTGCTAATTGTTTGAATTTCTTCACTGAATTCATCATGCTGTGCTTGCATAATCAGTTTGTGCTCACTATCTTTGATATCATCTGGACTTAATGGACCCAGGATCTTCTGGCTGATGCAATTGTTTACAAAACGGTAGACCCAAGCTAGAACACGAACTAACCGTTGCCATTTTGAATATCGTTTCGGATCTAGTCTTGAACTATTGTCTGTAGTCTGTACAACTGATATAAAACACTCTGGTTGTTTCAACTTCTTGATTTCTTTTACTGCTTCTGCTTTCGTCTCTACTTTGTTTTTTGGCCATTCACTTTCTTCATGATGCAGAAAGTCTGGACCATGCCACCAAACTTTCTTAGCTGCAAGATCTTTAACTGTCATTCCACGACTGAGAATATCAGCTGGATTTAATTCTGTTGGTATGTAACGCCATTGAGTAGGATTAGTTAGACTCTGAATTTCACTAACTCTATGGGCAACAAAGGGCTTCAGATGTCTGCTATGATTTCTAATCCAGAATAGTACATTCATACTATCTGACCAGAAAATGGCTCTAGTAATTGGCAAATTCAAAGACTTACACACTGTCTGAGAAAGTTTAAGGCCCACAATTGCTCCAAGAAGTTCAAGACGAGGAATGCTTGTTGCTTGCAATGGGGCTACTCTACCCTTGGCTGATGCAATGACAATTCTTGGATTGCTCTTCTCATCTGCACATCTGATGTAACTCACTGCACCATATGCAACTGCCGATGCATCAACAAACGTATGGACAGATATCTGGTTGGTGTCATCTACTGTAGTAGCATTAACACATCTTGGGACTTGCACATTTCTCAAATTGTCCAAATCAGAACACCAATGTTGGATTTTCTTTGTGGTTTCTGCTGAAACTTCATCATCCCAGTCAGCACCATCAAGCCATATCTCTTGCATGATTACTTTTGCTGTCATAATGAATGGTGCTACAAATCCTAGAGGGTCAAATATTGTAGCAATGATCTTCAGGAAACCTCTCTTTGTAATGTTCTTGACATCTGAAACATTGTAGCAATAGCTGAAGCAATCTTCATTTGCATCCCAGAGAATTCCTAGTGTCTTTAAATAAGGCATCTCTCCCTTTGACAAGTCAATCTGAGCAGACCGATCTTCAATTGGAATTTGTGCCAGCACTTGCGGTGAATTTGAAACCCACTTCTTGACATACATTCCAGCATTGCCCCACATTTTCATCAACTGATGATACAGATCAATACCTATTTCTACAGTTTCAACTGAATCTAGTCCATCATCCATATATGTTGATTGTATGACTGTTTCTGCAGCCAATGGGAAATTCTTTTCATTTTTTCTAGCATTATACTGAGATACAAACTGTGCTAGAAAAGGACTTGCATTTATTCCAAATACCAGTCTATTGAATTGATATATATTTGGTATGTCAGCAGGCGACTCTCTCCATAGAAATCTTTGAAAAGGTCGGTCCTTTTCATTGACACCAACTCTCAGGTACATCTCTGACACATCACAACCTATTGCTACTGGATGCTTTCTGAATCTGAGTAGAATGTCTATAAGTTCATTTTGGAGTTTCGGACCTTGATGTATGACATCATTCAATGACACACCTTTGTATTTGGCAGATGCATCAAAAACTATTCTGACTTTTGTTGTCTCTCTAAGTGGACGTACAACTGCAAAATGTGGCATATACCATGCATTTTCATCATTAATACTATTTTTGGGAAGTTTTTGTACATAGTCTTTTTCAACATACTTTGCTATGGTCTCAGAGTACACTTTACCAACTTCTGGTTGCTTCTGCAGCTTTCTTTCTGTTCTTTTAAGTCTATCTAATGCCATTGAATAATTGTTTGTCAAATTGTCTTTGTTATCTTTCCATGGCATTCTCACTGTATAGAAATCGTCACTTTCTATTAATGTTTGTTCAACACTCTTCAGAATTTTTTCTTCTTGAGGTGATGTTACACACTTAGTCTCAGCACAACTTTCTATTTCCCAGAAACTTCTCAATGTTTTCTCAAGAGAATTATCAGTGATGAACATTGTTGAGTAGTTTGCCTTCTCAGGACCATCAATCACTACTCCTACACATGTCCAGCCTAATGGAGTAAGTCTGGCCACTGGTTGTCCTGATTTACCTCTTATCTCTTTCAATGAACAATGGAAATCTGAGTAGTCTAATCCGATAAGTAGATCTATCTTGTTTGTCGGAGCTAGAATTGGAAACTCTATATCTTGCAAGTGCTCCCATTCTTTGGCATGAGTATTCCAGTCAATAGGAGTTAATTTACCAGTCACATTAGTTGTTGTGAAGGCTTCTATCGTACCCAGTTTTCTACCTTCAAACACACTTTCTATTTCAAATGCCACTGACATTGTTGTAAATGTTTCATTTTTACCATTCATCACACTTATATTTACTTTTTGCTTCTGACCTTTCATTCCAAGTTCTGATGCAATGTCCTCATTCACATATGTCTTTGTGCTGCCATCATCCAAAAGTGCATTGATTTTCATTCGTCGACCATTTGCAGACACAACCACAGGTACAGTTCTTAGTGCTATACAGTTCCTCTGTTCTATACTAGTGTAAACTTGATCTGACTGTGTTTGAGTCGGAATGAACTCTGTTGCTTGACTGTTCAATGCACTGTGTTGATTATGTGTCTCAACAGTGTTCAAATGTAAGAGTCTATTATGTGTTTTCTTGCAACCATTAATATTACATCTTCTTGTTTTACTGCACTTGTTTGCACGGTGGTCATCACACAAGCATCTGAAACAAAGCTGTAACTGTTTTGCCTTTGTCCAACGATCTTGTACCGAAAGGCCCTTAAATGTAGTACATTCCCACATTTGATGTTGTCCATTGCACACTTTGCACATATGTATACGCTTCTGATCAACATAGTATGCTATTTGAGTGTCTAATGTCTTTTGGCCTCTGGCGTGTTAAACCATGAACAGTCTCACTAGCGATGGTATAATACTCAGCTTCACGATTCATCCACACTCTCAAAGTCTCAACATTTTCTTCTTTTCTGTTTTCACTTAACCATCTGTTAAATCTTGTTAACATTCCTTCTGGCATTTTTCTTTGAAGGCTGATATATAATGCACCATTGCCTAAATCATCATCTCTGTCAGCCTCCTTTAGGTTGATCACTGCAATATCTAATAAGTCAGCAAATTTCTCTATTGTTTTTGCATTCTCTTCCTTCATTCTAGGAAAACATTCAAGCTCCTCAAGATATAAAGTTATTTGTCTGCGTGCACCTCCATATTTTCTATCCAACCTTTCTTTTGCTGCTTCATAACTGACAGCTGAATGTCCCAAATTTTCAATTGACTCAAGAGCTTCACCAGTTAAATATTGACGCAATTGCAAAAGTTTATACTCAGCTGTTGCTGGAGCTTTGTCGATACATGCATCAAAAGCTGCCCTCCATGAATGGTATTTCCTTTTATCGCCATTAAACGTGGGTATTTTCACTTTTTTCATTTGTCTCCACATGTCAGTTCCCAGCTTCTTATCGTCTGTATTATGTGTGCTCAAAGAACTAACAGTATGAGTGAGTAGCACCTTTTGCACTGTGTCATGTGTCACACTAAACTCACTATTCATTTTCTCCATTTCAGACTGCACTTTGTTCACATTGTCACTGTCTTCTATCTGTTGATAAACCTGACAAAGTCTTTCTAATACCACCATCACATCATTCTGAGCTCTATCAAATGAATCCTGTAAACTGCTAACTTCGTCCCTATTTACATATTCTGCAGCACTCACAGCAATCAATAACTTGTTCTTCATTCTTGTGAAGGTTGACTTACACCTTGATTTTTGCGTTTTCAGTTCGACAATTTCGTTCTCCACGCTTTTGTCGGCCATGCTTGCAGGTAGTGTAGAATTCCACGTGGTCTCCACAACTTCCAACGTCGTAGAATGTTCAATATATGGCAAATTATGCCAAAATACCTCACTAATGTTCTATTCGATATTCTTCTTATATAACCTCGCTCTGCTACCAATTATTTGTTCCTAAGGACGATGAAAATAATAAAACTACAGGCTCTGTTACACGTGTTTACTTATCTTGGTACTCTATACTATTCAATATACAATGGAAGCGTACTATTATCGAGAACAGGTTCTATAATGTTCCACTCTTAGAACAATCGAGTACTATCTATCTAATGATGCCTATAGTCATTTATGCTACTAATAATGACATATAAAGTTCTCTTTATTGCTAGTAAACGATATACTATATTTCTAGATATTGCAAACAGTGTATACTAAATCCAGTCTGTCTGACACAATACAAAACTAAAGATCACTTCTGAACAGTACTCATAGTACAAATTAGCCAAGTACTCACAGAGGCACAAATATTTGTCAGACTCTCATCAAATAGTATCAAATGTATAGGGTTAACTTTTACTCTATAAATACGCCTTTCTTAGTAACTTATTGGAGCCATCTGATCAAGGTCTGCTCTGTTTGCTTAACCCTTTCCCTCATAAACGTATTTCACACATTTGCAAAGAGTATACCCAGATCAGGCTGCTCCTGTAGGAGCTGATTGATTAAGGGCTACTCTGTTCATGTAAATGTCGTTTCACACACTTGCAAACAGAGTAGACCCGGATCCTATAGGAGTCATCTGATCAGGGTCTTCTCTGTTTGCTTATGATATAATATAGATCTCTGATTCTCCAGTTTCTGCCTGAGCCAAAACATCCTGTGTACATATCCGTATTTATCGTCTTAGTTCCCTTGTTCAGGGGTTCGATGTTCTCTGGCAGTAAGGCGATATAAAAATCCATCTAATAAGTATTCATGATGTCATTAATTTAACAGGGAAAGGGTTAACATAGATCAAAAAAGTAATGCAAAAAGCTCCTATAGGAGCTTGCTGCATTACTTTTCACCTGCATTAAGCAATCAGTTCTTATTTAAGACTCGTGTTCAATAAATGAATGGCCTCTTAACCCTTTCCCTATTGACGACTTTTGAAGAGTCTGTAAAAGTCACTTTGTGAAACCATTGTGATAAATAGAGCATTTGCTCCTATTGGAGCAAATGCTCTATTTATCACAATGGTTTCAAACTACAAAATTCTAAAAAAATTCCTTTTCTCTAATTAATGCTCCTTTGCGGTAGATTTATTCAAAGATGTTGTATCTAAAAATAGCCTATGAGGGAATGGGTTAAGACCGGTTCTACTTTAATCAGACTCTACAGGAGGTGGCCTAATCTTGGTCTACGCTGTTGGCAAAGGCATGATAGCATGTTTCTATCATGTAAAGGGTTAATCAAATTGACTGTTAACCCTTAGCATGCAGCTCAAACTCAGATCTGCTGTAACTTTTTGCAAATTTGCAATTTTTTCAAGTTTTAGAGAAATTAATGATGACGTGTCAAATTTCTATGATCCCAAATGAAGCAGTTACTGCGTCTCATCTGGATCCCAGCTAATTGCAAATGACAGATCACAATTAGCATGGTATAGGTTATAAGATTGGCTTATTTGAATACCGAAGGATTTCATAAAGAAACATTTTGATCAAATTGTATGCTCCTCACGCCCCAAGTACACATTCAACCTTCATAGCTCAAATGTGGATTTCATCATAAATTTTGCAAACAGTTTGGTTCTTGATCAGAGGCTTAGTAAATCCATGTTTCATCTAGATCACTAGTGTTTGACATTCTGATATGATTTTTGATAAAGAGTTATTAGAAATGTGTGCATTTTAACATTAAAGTAAATGACCTTGTTTGTATAAGGCAGTTGCTCAACTCTTTCTCTGTGGAATATTATATATAAGAAATAATGACATCAAGGCTATGTATTAGCTGATATTTTTATAATGGCAAATCTACATAGGCAATTTTGGTATTGGTAGAAACTGTAGATCTTTTAAATATAATTTCATAAGCAAACAAAGTAGACCCTGGTCAGATGGTTCCTACAGGAGCCGTTTGATCTGGGTCTACTCTGTTAGCAAATGTCTGAAAAGGTGTATTTATGGTGTAATTAACATTAACCCTGATACTGCTATCTGCAGTCTCATTTGCAAACAGTGTCGATCCAGATGAGACACAGACAAACTTGGCATCTCATCAGGATACAAGCTGTTTGACACTCATTTAATAGTTTCTCAAACTCTTGTTCCTTTTGGACAAAGTCAACATTCCAACACATCCAAATTCTGAGCATTGAAGCCGAAAATATTTTTCTACAGTGCAGTACGGGTTAAACCGTTCGAATGCGGAAAATGAATGTACCAGTATTTGCAAACAGTGTAGACCTAGATCAGTGGGTTCCAAGTGGAGCAGGTCTGCACTGTTTGTCGTTAAAAATTCAAACATTTTCATAATCAAGCACTAATGAGCCATTCCACCTAGAATACTAAGCAGTCAAAGGATTAACCCGTACAATGCTGACTTTCCAAAATTCTAACAGGTCAAGCTTAGGGTGAATGTTTAGGGATTTTTCTAAAGAAAAGTGTAACATGACAAACAGTGCAGACCCTGATGAGAGGGCTTCTCTAGGAGCCCTCTCCTCTGGGTCTACACTGTTTGCAGAGAGCATTAGTGACCTGTGTCCTGTAGAGTAAGGGCTAACTGAATAGACATTTGCTGTATTCAAGTTTGTTTCTTCTTATTTAACTTTTCAATTCATGATAGGTATTTGCGTGCAAATTATTAAACCTATTTGACATCTATAGGAAGAATTTATCTGTCCCGACATTTAACCCTTTACTAATCATAGATACACTTTTTAACCCTTTACCTGTTCAATATTCATGTAAGAAATAATGACATCATGAATATTAATTGGCTGATTTTTTCAAGGTAAAAAACCCCTCCAAATCTTCTCTAACTCTTGTATGAGTGACAAACAATATGTATCCTGGTGAGACGTCTGTACCTAATCTGTCATAAAATTGGTCCGTAGTACGGAAAGTCTGTCTGACTTCTATAGAAAGAATTAAATTTTGTCCGTCTCTTCTCTAGTCAATGTTTGAATAGTTTTTTTGTTTCTTCAAAAAAGGGTAGATTTTATATAACTTGGATACTGTGTGATGTTTGTTGCAATGACAGGTGTCAGTTTCGATAATACAGTAGAACCCCTTCTAAACAAGAATTCTATTAGTAGAACATTTTAGATACTTTTATGCAGGTGGCTGCTTAATGCAGGGTGAAAGTCATGCAGAAAGCTCCTAGAGGAGCTTTCTGCATGACTTTCACCCAGCATTAAGGTGCCACCTGTCTCCCAGACCGATATTTATACCAAATTCAATGTCCAGTTTAGAAGGGTTTTACTGAAAAGTAGAACCTGTCTTAAGCGACTTTGAATTAATTGAATGCAGAAATCTTAAAAAAAGCAGGTGGTTGCATAATGCAGGGCAAAAGTAATGCAGAAAGCTCCTGTAAGAGCATAAATGGCTTCTATGGGAGTCATCTGATCTGTTTGTAAAGGCATTAACCCTTTCCCTCATATAAACGCCTTTTCACGCATTTGCAAACAGAGTAGACCTAAATCAGACGACTGCTATAGGAGCTGTCTGATCACTGTCTCCTGTTTGCTTATAGAAAATTTATAGAGCTGATCATGCAGTTTCCACAGCAATGAAAAAAACTCTTTTCTATGTTCCATGTTATTGATTCTGTTCATGAATATTCATTAGGTGAAGAAATTTTGAATAAATATGAAACATGGAAATGGAGTAAAACGATATCGTACAGAGAAATGGAAGAAAGATTTACTGTGAGTTCATAGGGTTAACTAGACCTTTATTCTGTCTAAAATAACCATTCAGTGTGCATGTAAAATTATCTACATAATGACCGCCCCTCCTTAAAGAGTATCCAAACAGTTTAACATTAATATCGTTACAATCTGCATAATATAATAGTATTTCAATCAACATAATAGAGAAATAAGGTTTGTACAGAAGTATGAGATAGATATATAGAGAGAGACATTAGTATCTAAATAAATATATCAGAGTGAATAAAGACTCCTATTGAAAATATTTATAGAGGTATTGACTGTAATTGATTCATTCATGAAAAGCTAAGCACAAGTTTATCTTGGGGTGTAATTAAATCAGATACTGGCCTTTGATGTACAGCTTTGGTAGGTAGAAATATTTTGAATCAACCCATTAGTGCCTGGGTGTCCCTTAAAAAGGACATAGACAAACAGTGCATACCCTGAAGGAGCTCTCTGATCAGGGTCTACACTGTTAGCTGAGTCCATCATAGACAATGGATTATATCAGTAAATATGTTGTTTGTTGTGCCCTTTCAACATGACAAATGGATGGGACTAAACTCTTAACATGCTGTTTAACTGAAGCATGCATCAATTGTTGTCTGCTCCTAATTTTCAGCTGAAATTGTTTCCAATGCCTTCCAAAAGCAAGAGAACATTGTCAATAAAGTTGGACTCTGATAAAATCTGAGGGGTTCAAATTTGAATAAAATTTGACACAGGTCTTGGTCAAGAGTAAGTGGAGTGTCACAAACAAGAACCATTACTCTAACATCATCTGCTTGTGAATTATCTCCCCTTTTTTGCATAACTACTTGATGTTATTTTTTGTTATATTTGTATAAATGCTCATGAGATAAATGGATAAAGTGTTTACTCTTTCCCTGTTGAATATTTATGAAAGAAATAATAACATCATGAATGTGTATTAGCTGAAATTTTAAAAATGTAAAATTTTCAAGAAAAGTTTTTGCTTTGGCAAAAACTGTAGAATCAGATATATATAATGTCAAAAGCAAACGGAGCAGACCCTAATCAGAAGGTTCCTATAGGAGCTGTCTTGTCTGGATCTACTCTGTTTGCAAAGTGTGGAAAGGCGTTTATATTTAAAGGGAACAAGTTAAGCAAATGTTGAACAACTTGAAACACATAACAAACAAAAGATTAGTGAATGATATTTAATGCTCAGGTTTTATCATTTCAGATTTATGTTCTACTTGTGTGCCACCACTTATGACTGTGAAATATTAAGAATTGCTGCATGATAGCAGTGGATAAAGACCCGGCAGTGCGTCAGTGCCCATAAACACAGGTATGCATATGAAATATTACTGTCTGTAATCTCCCTATTGTCCTAAGTAGGTATATTAAACAGATAAAAAGAAATCTGAAATTTTGACGTCAAATATTATGATACTTTGTCATCTTACTGAAAACAGTTACTGAGGTAAATAACAGATTAACCCTTTCCTTCATATAAATGCGTTTTCGCACATTTGTAAACAGGGAAGACCCAGATCAGATGGCTCCTGTAGGGGCCGTCTGATCAGGATCTGCTCTGTTTGCTAATGTTCCACGTTCCATATTTCATTTTAACTATTTTTTCAATGAATATTCAGTAGGTATTGAAATTTAAACTAAATATGGAACAGGGAAAGGGTTAATATAGGAATTTCAAATTCAATTGTATTAATCATTCAACAGTGATGGGCCATTCTTTTTTGAATATTCAACATTTAAAGGGTTAATAATAAATCTACTTATAGAGCTGTCCTCATTGTGTTATACTGTGAAACCAGTCTAAGAGCTGTCCTCATCGTGTTATACTGTCAAACCAGTCTAAGAGCTGTCCTCATCGTGTTATACTGTGAAACCAGTCTACGAGCTGTCCTCATTGTGTTATACTGTCAAACCAGTGTAAGAGCTGTCCTCATCGTGTTATACTGTGAAACCAGTCTAAGAGCTGCTCTCTTCGTTTTATACTGTGAAACCAGTCTATGAGCTGTCCTCATTGTGTTATACTGTCAAACCAGTCTTAGAGCTGCCCTCCTTATGTCATAACTATCAAGCCAGTCTTAGAGCTTTTCTCATTGTGTTATACTGTAAAACCAGTCTTAGAGCTGTCCTCATTGTATAATACTGTAGGCTTTAACCAGTCTTAGAGCTGTCCTCATTGTGTTGTACTGTCAAGCCAATCATAGAGCTGTCCTCATTGTGTAGTACTGTCAAGTCAGTCTTAGAGCTGTCCTCATTGCATTATTCTGTAAAACCAGTCTTAGAGCTGTTCTTATTGTATTGTACTGTCAAGCCAGTCTCAGAGCTGTCCTCATTGTGTTATGCTGTCAAACCAATCTTATAGAGCTGTCCTCAGAGTGTTGTTATAGTAAACTCACCAGTGTTACTGAGATGTTCTCATAGTGCTGGTATACTGGCAAACCAGTCTTACAGTTGTCCTCAAAGATTTGTCATCCAGTAAAGCCAGTCTCAGAGATGCTCTTAACTCTTTGCACGCTAGAGGCGAAACTGTGATTACCCTTGCAAACAGTTTGGATCCAAACCGTTTGTCATCTTGACCATATTTTTGCAAAGAAATAAGAGAAAGTTTATTTTAAAAATTGAAGCAGACAACAATTGTTGCAGACGAAAGATTACTTGGCGTGAAAAGAGTAAAAGTTGTCATAGTGGCAAACCAGTCTTAACCCTTTCCTTCATATAAACACCTTTTCATGCATCTGCAAACAGAGTAGACACAGATCAGATGACTCCTATAGGAGCTGTCTGATCAGGGTCTGTTCTGGTTGCTAATGGAATTTGACAGTTCTGTTTCTTTACTTTCTAATATGGCTACAGTGTTTCACCTTCCATATTTCATTTTGTTCATGAATATTCAGTAGGTATTGAAATTTGGAATAAACATAGAACAGGGAAAGGGTTAAAACTATCCTCAAAGTGCTGTCATAGAGGAAAACCAGTCTTCGAGCTGTCCTCAAATTAATGCTATCCTAGTGGCGAATCAGTCTTAAAATAAGTCTTAGAGTTGTCCTCAAAACTATTATAATAGCAAATCAGTCTCAAAGTTGCTGTCCTCAAATGTGTGTTATAGTGGACATCCAGTCTTAGAACTGTTATAGTGGCAAACCATTCTGAGAAACAGTCCACCTAGTGTTGTTATTTGGGCAAATATGTCTTAGAACAGTTTGTTCTCACAGTGATGTTATTATAAGTGGCAAACCATTCTGAGAAAAGGTCCTCGTAGTATTTTAATTGGAGCAAGTCAGTCTCAGAAATGTCCTCACAGTTGTGTTATAATGGCAAACCATTTTGAGAAAAATCCTAATAATGTTGTAATTGGGACAATCCATTCTTAGAATTATGGTGAATTTATTAGAGCAAATCAACATTTGTGTTTTTCTAATGATGAGTTTTTGTGGTAAGTCGGTATTCTAAGTGCTGTCCTTATTGCAAATTTATTGTGACAATTTTAGTCGGCTCATGGTGAATTGTTTTTGCCAAGTCAGTCTTAGTGCTTTCCTTATGGTGAATTTATTTTGACAAGTCTGTTTTAGTGCTGTCCTCATGGATGAATGTACACTGGAGCTCCGTTATAACGCAGTGCTTTGGAGACATAAAATTCAACTCGCGGTAAATACGGAACCACGTTATAGCGTTTTTTTTTATCTGGGTACTTACATAAACCCCCCATCATCCTAAAATAAAGTAATTTTGAACGAAACTCACTTGTTTACTTTGTTTCCCCACCCACTCAGATACTGGAAAGGTACAACGTAATTATACATTTATTGTGAAAAACACTTAGTGTAATAAAAATCAATAAACGGCACACTTAGTGTAATAAAAATCAATAAACGGCTACTGTTGAGTTCCGATCTTTTAACCCATTCAGCCTGATATTTATCATAATGGTTTCACAAAGTGACTTATAATTATACAGAATCGTAAAAAGTCGTCAATATGAGGGAATGGGTTAAGCGGCCATTCATTTATTGAACATAGGAGTCTTAAAAAGCATGTGGTTACTTAACCCTTTAGCATTTAGGCTGGCCGCGAAAATTCCGACCGAATCTGGCCGCTATACCCTTCCTTATTTAATTGTGCTAAAAATAACTAACCAAGTCTCGAAATCTCGTTTGAAGCAAGAGCGCGTCCGTGACAAAACGTTATCTCGCCATAAACTCGGAAGAAACAGCATTAATTCGGCTGTATAATGCAAGACTGATGTTACTCAATAAAAATTTAGTGGGAGTTGGAACATTATTTCGCTTAGCAGTCGCTAGTCTCGCTACCGCGTATCGATTTTTTGGCACGCTGTCGATATTGGGGTCTTTAGTGAAAGTTATGCAGTTAAGATTTTATGCGTACACCTATTTCCGGCACTGTTACAAATATTGTTTATTTTTCACCGTT
The DNA here is from genome assembly GCA_963576725.1 of Azorinus chamasolen. Classification (NCBI taxonomy): domain Eukaryota; kingdom Metazoa; phylum Mollusca; class Bivalvia; order Cardiida; family Solecurtidae; genus Azorinus; species Azorinus chamasolen. The sequence continues at coordinate 36,101,660 of OY755252.1, read as the reverse complement.
TATTTTATGTTTCATTGTGATATTCAATCATATTATAAGGTAACACAGACCACCCGCGTTATATCGGATACCGCGGTAAAATGGTCCGCGGTTTAACGGAGCTCCAGTGTATTGTGGCACATCAGTGTTAGTACTGATCTCAAGGTGAATTCATGGTGGCAAGTCAGTTTTTGTGTTTTATTCATGGTGAGTTTATTGTAGCTAGACAGTCTTGGTACTATCCTCATGGTGAATTTCTTGTGGCAAGTCAGTCTTAGTGCTAACCTAATTGTAAATTTCTTGTGGCAAGTCAGTCTTAGTGCTAACCTAATTGTAAATTTCTTGTGGCAAGTCAGTCTTAGTGCTAACCTAATTGTAAAATTGTTGCTAGTCAGTCTTAGTCCTAACCTAATTGTAAATTTATTGTAGCAAGGCAGTCTTAGTGCTAACCTAATTGTAAATTTCTTGTGGCAAGTCAGTCTTAGTGCTAACCTAATTGTAAATTTCTTGTGGCAAGTCAGTCTTAGTGCTAACCTAATTGTAAATTTATTGTGGCAAGGCAGTCTTAGTGCTAACCTAATTGTAAATTTATTGTGGCAAGTCAGTCTTAGTGCTAACCTAATTGTAAATTTATTGTGGCAAGGCAGTCTTAGTGCTAACCTAATTGTAAATTTAGTGTGGCATTTCAATCTTAGTACTCACAGTCCTCATGGTGAAATTATTGTGACATGACCAAGAACAATTTATTGTGACATGATCAAGATCAATTTATTGAGATTAGTAAGTCTTATAAATAGAAAATATTTAATTTAAACTCTTTCATTCATTATTAATTTTACAAAGTGGCATAGGTAGGACATGTAAACCTTTTTTCAAGAGCAGCTCATTCTCCACAAAACCTTCATTCTAAAGAGTACTTAAAACAGTATAATAGGTTTTTATGGAAAAAATGACAATTTTATATTCCAGCATGGCTTTGTCACTAGACTTATTATTTTATATGATTATACTGCTTAAGCCTGTTTTATGAAAGAACTATCATATTTACTATAGAATAAAATTATTAAGGCAGCTCTTCACACCTATTTGGCCTTATTGATAGTAATTATTTGTATCTTCAAATGCTTCAATTGACTTAACAGCTCTGTGTGAACCTTCAAGTGACCGTCTTCCTTATGAACTTAACAAACATCAAATGATAAATAATAGCCCCGAATACAACTTTAAGTATTCAATCTCCATGCAGTCTGCACTCAAAATCACTTATTCCAACCCTTTACCTGATGGACAATCAGTAAAGAAATTGATATCAGGAATATTATAAGATTAACCCATTCCCACATATCGACGCCTTTTGACGCCTCTGTAATACAGAAAAACCCATGTAATGCGACCACCTAAAAGAGGTATAATTCTGGGTCCTAGAGGAGCTTTCTGCAATACTTTTGTCCTGCATTAAGCAACCACCTGCTTATAAAGACACACATGTTTATTCATTAAGTGGTAGCATTAGATAGGTTTAACAGTACATAGTCTTTTTTTCTAAAACCATTGTGATAAATAGAGCATTAGCTCCATAGAAGCAAATGCTCTATTTATCACAATGGTTTCAAGGCTACACAGTTCTAAAATTTTCCTTTTCTTTAGTAAATGAATGCTCCTTTTTGGTAGATTTATTCAGAGGCTGGCTCTAAAAAAGGCTATGAGGGATTTGGTTAAGTTTTATAATGGTATATGAATAGGGCAATTGTTTCACCGAAACTCACAGTAGAATCGAATCAGATCTATACCATTCCTTAAAGATGTATTATGCGCATTTTTCGTATTAATCAATTAGCACAAGAAGCTGTGCACGTATACATACAATGGAAATAATGCTTACAACCCATTTCCCGACTGGATATATTTGTTCAGCTAAATATTATCGCTATCCGAATACTGCTAAATTATTAAAAAGGATTTGTACGGAAATCAGCGGACATCTTCGGCCAAGTTCTGAATGACTCCCATTCTATTTCTGAACAACGCTTTGAATATCAGTTAGGTTGCTATCCGCATGTACGATGGCTGACACTGGTTGTTGACTACATAAACATCAAATGATTATTTCCGGTATGTAAATTTGAATCTTACGACAGATTCCGGTCAATGGCAAACGCCGTTCCATTGATTTCCATAGCAATACATTTTTCAACACAAACAACCATTTACTAACCATACTGTTTAGTGTTAAATAAGTGTCAAGCTTAAGGTAGATAGATTCCGATTCTTAAGTCAGTTTGAAACACAAGATTTGCGGACATTTGCGCATGATACATCTTTAACCCTTCCCCTGTTCAATATTCATATAGGACAAAAAATGAACTCATGAATATTTATTAGCTGAATTTTTATAATGTAGCATTTCCCAGGGAAGTTTTTGCTGTGACAAAAAATGTAAAATCAGATCTATATCATGTCATAGGCAAGCAGAGCAGACCCTGATCAGATGGCTCCATCTGATCTAGGTCTACTCTGTTTGCAAATTCTTGAAAATATGTGCATGAAGGAAAGGGTTAAGTAGGGTGCACCTTGATCAGATGGTTCCTACATGCTGATCTGATCTGGGTCTACTCTATTTGGAAAGGCATCAAAATACATTTCATGGTAGGGGGGAATTTTCTATTTTGACCAAGAAGGCGAATTTGCTTGAATTGGTGTCATATATTATCTAAATTTTAAACAAAACTCCCCCCACATTTTCGAATCCTGGAATACTTTTGACATACAGTAAAACCTTTCTATGACGGCCACTAAGTTGTGTTAATTAGTTAGTATTTAGGGCAGGTGGCTGCTTAAAGCAAGGTGAAAGTAAAACAAAACTCTCCTTCACCTTGCTTTAAGCAGCCACCTGCCTTTAACACAAAATACTTGATGTAATTTAGTGGCCATTATAGAGAGGTTTTACTGTAGATATAGATCTGATTCTACATTTTTTCCAAAGCAAAACATTCCCTTGAAAAATTACACTATAAAAATTAAGCTAATAAATATCCATGATATAATTATTTCTTACATGAATATTGCACAGGTAAAGGGTTAAGATTTTTACAGCATAGAAACCTCTGCAGACCACACCAAAGATATGACAAAACAAGGGATTTCCCCTTTTTGTATGCACAAAGTGATAAGACACTTGACAAATGCTAGTTGTATCATATAGTAAGAGGCAACGATTGCCATCAAACAGCCGAAATGATTTGTCAAGTGTACTTCAAGACCCGTAACAAGCATCTTGAAAACTATTTCTTTTATTCACTGTGAGATCTTCTCTGTAGATACTTCATTCTTAACCTTTTCGCTGTTTATAATTTATTCAAGATAATATCACATCATTAACATTTATGGAGAGAATTAATACGATTGGACATGAAAAGTTTTTTTTTTTTTATCCAGTTGGAAAATCAGATTTATAAAATTCCATAAGCATACAGAGCAGACCAAACAGAGTATTCATGATGTCATTATTTCGTATATGAATGTTCAACATGGACGTGTGAGACAGCACGTGGACTGCAATATTCATTCCCTTAATTGCTTCTTTAACTCTGCGCTTTCTAAGCAATTGTCTTCAACAAAAAACTAAACTATCGTCTATTACAATCACTTTCATTCATTTCTCTCTAAACATGTAGTCAGAATGTCAAACAGTCTGGATCCTAATGAGACCCAAGTTATTCAGCGACTCATTTGGATTCACACTTTTGTGTACAACAGGTAATCACGACTTCATAGGCTATTTTTAGACCCAACCTCTTTCAATAAATCTACCGAAAAGGAGTATATGTATTTACCAGAGAAAAGGAAAAATTTAGAATTTTGTAGTTTTGAAACCATTGTGATAAATAGAGCATTTTGCTCCATAGGAGTGAATGCTTTATTTATCACATTGGTTTAAAAACTGCAACATTCTAAAATTTTCCATTTCTCTAGTTAATGCTACTTTTCAGTAGATGTATTCAAAGAGGTAGGATCTAAAAATAGCCTATGGTGGAATGGGTTAAGCCAATTGTACTGAGTGAACTCTGTAGTTAAACACTAATGGGCTATTCCACTCTGAAAATTTCAGTGATGAAAAGTTTAAAGTAGTTTAACTGTACACCTGAGACAATAGACATAATGTATTATGCACAGTTGAACCTGAGTGTATTAAGCTGCCATCAAAAAGAAGTCTAATTATGGATCAGTAAGGCAGGTGGTAGGTTAATGCAGGTCAAAAGTAATGCAAAAGCTCCTATAGGAGCTTTCTGCATTACTTTCGCCTTGCATTCAGCAACTACCTGCTTTTTAACACTTATGTTCAGTAAATGATGGCCACTTAAGACAGGCTCTACTGTATTGGGTGTGTTAACATTCAGCTCTGACTAATTTGTGATAATACTTGCAAACAGTTAAGAACCAGATGTGTTCCTGATTAACTCGGTGTTTGATCAGAATCCAAAATGGTTCACGCTCTGACACTGGTTGTTGGGTTGGGTTTTTTTTTTTTTTGGTTTTTTAAATGTGGCAGAAAACTGTTCATTGACAATTGAAGCAGACAACATTAATTGCAGACAACAATTGCTACGAGTGCAGATGATTCAATAGATCTTCTGTAAATACAATAGATTGACTTTCACTGCAGAATTAAATTTATTGACTTAACTCTTTCCCTGTTCTATGTTTATTCCAAATTTCAATATCTACCGAATATTCATGTACAATGTAGTTATTATGATATATGGAATATTGTAGCCAATTTAGAAAGTAAAGATTAACAGATCTATCTATCTATCTATCTATCTATCTAATTCTATCTGTCTATCCATCTCTATCTATCTATCTATCTATCTATCTATCTATCATAATGCCGTAGGAATGTCGTACAGCATTCAGCTCGGCATTGCTTCTCTTCTTCCTTAAGCAGGCGAGGTAGTACCAATGTGCTCTAACTTTGGGCATTTCGAAGTTTGTAGTTAATATTTGATGAGCAGCATTACGTGAAATATCAAGTACTTTTTGTAGTTCAGCTGTTTCTTTTACTGTCACTCGTCTATCTTTTTCACTCTACCTTGTTAACAGCAGTTACTATTGATGGTCGACCCGATCTTTCATCACCATTAGTTGATTTTCTTCCATTTCTAAACTGTTCGTGTCATTTATAAACAAAGGTCTTGCTACACTGTGGTAATGTGTGAGATGGTATAATCATTCTAATTGTCTCCGCCGGTGATTTTCCAAGTCCAACACAAAACTTCACAACACTCCGTAATTCAACGTTGTCCGTTAACATCATCGTTTTAAGACTTTTTATGAACCGCTCTACAGTTTGTGATATAAAAAATAAACGAGTGCACACAGAGACGTTAAATTTAAAGAAGATGACGTCATTATTAAGTACTAACGTTGTGCTGTTTGGCGGAGATTTTGCTGTGGCAGAAACTATTTAATGGTTTATAATTTGAGACCAATTTTTACCAACATTTGCATATTTTTAACATGCACCGGCTGTTATTATGGCGACGGCTATCTATAACAAGCAATGGTATATTACAAATTTTATGTTGTAAGTTTATTAAGATTATCGGTGACTTTCTTTATGTAATAGATACAGTACGAGTCTTACTACCAAAGTGTCTTCTAACAACCGTTATCAGGACAGTTTGTTCGCATGACCGAAGACGTGTCCGAGGCGTAGCCGAGGACACTTGTCTGAGGTCATGCGAACAAACTGTCCTGATAACGGTTGTAAGAAGACACTTTGGTAGTAAGACGAGTACATGTATCTTACTTGTACGACAGTACGTTGTAGACTTTTAATTTTGAATAAAAATGAATATTTCACAAATGAGTACAAAATGTTTTCCCCTTGGTTCACCCAATTCAAATCCTAGGTAGATAGGTTTTAACCACAGGAATCACGTGCGTACAAAAGTGTCCACTTACAACCGTTATCAGGACACTTTTTCAATAGCTTTGCTGGGGGTCTGTCGTACAATTACATTTATAGCTCAAATGTCTGATAAACAGTCATGCTATAAAGAAATTCTGCGAACTTTCAGGACAGCCCTCGTATTTTGCTCACTGTGATACAGTAAAACCCATCACAATTTGAATAATTTTATATTTGGGAGACAAGATGTCCAATAAATAATAATCAGACTCTTAAAAAACTTAGTTTGAGTTATTTTCCATTATCAGAATTGACGACCTACCGCATTTATTCTGTTATTCCCCTTTGTCAAGTTTTTGTATGCCAAGCTTTTTCTTGTGACACTGTCAAGTTTGTGCACGCGGTGTTAATCACCTTCAGTGGTAGTTCTAGTTTTGATCCAGATTAGATATCAAGTGACTTGACAAGTAACATTTAGACCAACAATTTTGAAAAACAATTAACCCTTTCCCTGTTCTGCATTTAGACCACATTTCAATATCTACTGAATATTCATTAACAAAATATATAAAGAAATACAGGAGGTGACCCATTGTATACATTTTAGAAAGCAAAGAAACAGATCTGTTAAACTCTATTAACAAACAGAGCAGACCCTGATCAGACGGCTCCTCTAGGAGCCGTCTGATCTGGGTCTACTCTGTTTGCAAATGCGTAAAAACACGTTTATATGAGGGAAAGGGTTAAGTAGTTGAAAATATCTCTGAGAATAAATAAATGCAGACGACAATTTTTGCAGATGACATTAAAGTCAATAAGAGGTCTATATAGATTTGTTTGACTTTGTCATTGAGCAATGTCTCTTGCTTCCGGTCTCGGTGCTAACTCTTTACACGTTAATTAATTGTTGTCTGCAAAATATGTCTTGTATCTGCTTATAATAATTATTCTCACAAAATATTTTTTCTTCCAAAATTATATTCAGAGCATCAAACAGATTGAATCCAAGTGACATGTCAGTATGGATTTGCTTCCAGCTTTTAAAGAGTTAACCCTTTCCCTCATATAAACGCCTTTTCATACATTTGCAAACAGAGAAGATCCAGATCAGACAGCTCCTATAGGAGCCGTCTGATCAGGGTCTGCTCTGTCTGCTAATGGAAACTTCTTTCTTCAATGGCTACAATGTTTCATCTTCCATATTTCATTAAAACTATTTTGTACATGAATATTCAGTAAGTATTGAAGTTTGGAATAAACATAGAACAGGGAAAGGGTTGAACAAAAGAAATAAGTGGACAAACTTCATAGGGTACTAACAGCCTGTGTGTGAACACTATGGATTTGTTCCTCTAATGCTGCAATGATAACATTGGATTTTTTTTTCTGAGAGTAACTGACAGGTCAGTCTGAAAAAATTATGATTTTTTTCAAGATGGGGAGAAATTGTTTTAACCTGAGAAGTTATTTTAACCCTTTACTTTATACAAATGCTTTTATGCCTTTGCAAACAGTGCAGACCCAGATCAAACAGTTCCTTTAGGAGGTGTCTGATGAAGGTCCCCTCTATATGACCACTGTCTACAGTTTCTACCAATAACAAAACATCCTGTGTACATTTACCGTTATAAAACTTCAGTTAAAAATATTCATTATATCATTATTTCTAATATGATCAAATGCTCTATTTATCACAATGATATTTTAAAATTTTCTTTTTCTCTTGCAAATGTTCCTTTTCGGTAGATTTATTCAAAGATGATTGGTCTATAAATAGCCTATAAGGGAATTGGTTAACTTAATCAGTTTCACAACCTTCAGAGATTCGGTGTCCAAATTTTTAGGGTAACTACTGTCTTTCTCAGCAAAATTTTCAAAAAGTGTTTGTCTCAGTCTCACAGGGACTGACTAACCCTTACTGTGTGGGACACGAGTCACTAATGTCCTTTGCAAACAGTGTAGAGGAGCACTCTCATCAAGGTCTGCACTGTTTGTCATGTTACACTTTTTAGAAGAATCCCTATTTCTCACATACCTTCCCTTATCTCCGAGTTAGAACACAGATTAAGATTTCCTTATCTGTAACACGTGTAAGATCACTTTAGAACGTATGACGTCATATATGACGTCAAGCCATGGAAACCTATGTTTACATGTCATTTAAACGGCGAAAATACACTATTTTGATATGTGAGAAAAAGAATCTGATGCTCGTTGTCTTTTAAGATCACATGTTCCTAAACTCACCAAGAAAATGTTATTAAGCTCGCCAAGGTTCGCTTAATGACATTTTCTAAGGCTCGTTTAGGAACATGTGATCTTAAAAGACAACTCGCAACAGATCCTCTATATATATTCACCATAAGCTTGATCTTGGAATAGTCCATTTGTCAACATTGTAATGGGTAATTCTTTGATTGCTGAGTTTTCAAATTGGAATAGCCCATCAGTGTTTAACCCTTGTACTCTATTATTATACATATACAGAGTAGATCCAGATCAGATGGCTCCTGTAGGAGCTGTCTGATCTGGGTCTGCTCGATTTGCTTGTAATATAACATAGTTACGATTATACAATTTCGCCATGGCCAAAAACTCGCATGTCCATAATTATGCTGTTGTAATAATTAATCTAATTAATATTCATGATGTCATTATTTCTTACATGTATCAACAGACAAATGTGCCTACTTTAATACGAAATAACGTCTCCTCTGAAGCGCATGAACCAGTTGTGAATAAAGTACACTGAAATGGTCCTTGTGAGGTCCTCTTTTATTTTTATATGCTTAACCCATTCCCTCATATTGACGACTTTTGACGACTCTGTAAAAGTCACTTTGTGAAACCATTGTGATAAATAGAGCAGTACTGTTGCTCCTATTTATCACAATGGTTTCAAACTACAAAATTCTAAAATGTTCCTTTTCTCTAGTTAATGCTCCTTTTCTGCAGATTTATTCAAAGAGGTTGTATCTAATAATAACCTATGAGGTAATGGGTTAAAGAGTGGTATTATGGTAAGACGCGTGTCGTCCGTCAGTCTGTAAGCAATTTGCTTGTGTGGGTAATTCCTCTCTCATTATTTGACAGATGGTCTTTATACTTATATTGATGGCTGATTAAGCTAATCAGGGTCTGCCCTGTTTGCTTATGGAATAATAGAGATCTGATTCTACAGTTTCTGCCATGCCAAAAGTCTGTATTCACCTTTCATTATAAAAATTAACCCCTTCCCTCATATAAACGTGTTTTCACGCATTTGCAAACAGAGTAGACCCAGATCAGACGGCTCCTAGAGGAGCCGTCTGATCAGGGTCTGCTCTGTTTGCTTATAGAATTTGATAGATCTGTTTCTTTGCTTTCTAAAATGTATACAATGGGTCACCTCCCATATTTATTTATAACTATTTTGTTAATGAATATTCAGTAGGTACTGAAATTTTGCCTAAATGCAGAATAGGGAACCAGGGTTAATCTTCATCTGGGTCCAACTTATTTGCATACGTAATCATGGCTGCTATTAGTGCAAAGAATTGACCCTTTCCCTGTTCTGTATTTAGGCCAATTTCAATACCTACTGAATATTCATTAACAAAATTGTTATAAAGAAATATGGAAGGTGTTACATTATAGACATTTTAGAAAGCAAAGAAACAGATCTATCAAATTATAATAACAAACAGAGCAGGCCCTGATCAGATGGCTCCTCTAGGAGCCGTCTGATCTGGGTTTACTCTGTTTGCAAATGTGTGGAAACACGTTTATATGAGGGAAAGAGTTCAACCAAGGTTATTTAGAGGTTAATGTTTTGGTCCATTTAGCCTTTGGAATGTAAGAATTGGAATAGCTTTAATATACATATAGCAGAGTAACAGTTAATGGTTAGTACTCAAATTCTAAAATCTTCATTTCTCCACCAAACACTATATTGTGACCACTCTTTAGAATCGTCTCAATGAGACGATTCTAAAGAGTGGTCACAACATAGGGTTTGGTGGAGAAATAAAGAAGTTTTTCTTGAAAAAGTTTTAATTTATGTATCTTATCTGGAGCTCTGTGTATAGTGTATAACTAGATCAGAGGGTTCCCCACATGAGCTAACCCTCAGATGAGGATCTCCACTAATTGCCATTCGAATTTTCTTTTCATTAAGATTTCCTCTTAAATATTAACTTTATTGTGAAACAATGATGTATTGACATTTGCAAACAGTATAGACCCAGATCATAGGGCTTCTGTAGGAGCAGGATCCCTCTGGTCAGGATATTCACTGTTTGCCATTCAAAATCCTGTCACAAAGTATACCTTTTCGCACTGAATAGACTATCGTTAAACAATGACGGAGCATTTTACCCTAAATATTTGGCATTTAAAGGGTTAAAGTACTGGTAGACTAGAACACACACAATGGTTATAGTATAGTTAGGCAAAAATCACAGTATTGGAGATCACAGTGATAACAGTCATTTAAACCTGTCTGTCTGTTTAGATGTTGACACCTACCCGTCTATTTGTGACCTAATCTGCATTTTCAAACAGCTTGGATCCAGATGAGATGCGGAGTAACTCGGCGTCTCATCAGGATCCATGCTGTTTGACACTATGTCAATAGTTTCTCAAATCTTGATCGATTACAGAAGTCGGAATTGCACCAGATTCAAATTTGAGCGAACATATTTTTTTTGTTCAAAAGGGATAAGGGTTAAATATCTTAAGTCTTTCAACATGCTTAGTAGAGTATAATCTGCAATAAATGTTGTCTGCTTCAGTTCTTAACCCTTTCTGACATATAAACATGTTTTCACGCATTTGCAAACAGAGTAGACCCAGATCAGACAGTTCCTATAGGAGATCTGCTTCTTTACTTTCAAAAATGGCTACAATGTTCTATCTTCCACATTTCATTTTAGCTTTTTTGTCTACAGTTGAATATTGAGTAGGTAATGAAATATAGAACTAGGACAGGGTTAACATATAAATACTCAAGCAAGCTTCTAATCCTTTTTCTAAAAAAAAATAGTCATGTAAAAAACAATGACAAATCACTAATTACTTGCTGGATTGTTATAATGGTATTTGATCACAAAACTTTTAGGTATTATCAGACACTGTGGAATCAGATTTACAATTATCCCATTCCCTCATATTGACGACTTTTGATGACTCTGTAAAAGTCACTTTGTGAAACCATTATTGAAATACAGTGAAACCCCGCTAATGCGACCACCTAAAAGAGGTATAATTCTGGGTGGTAGATGCAGGTGGTAGCTTAATGCAGGACAGAAGTAATGCAGAAAGCTCCTCTAGGAGCTTTCTGCATTACTTTTGTCCTGCATTAAGCAACCACCTGCTTATAAAGACACCCATATTTATTCATCAAGTGGTCGCATTAGAGGGGTTCTATTGTATATAGATCTGATTCTGCAGTTTATATTCTGTGAAGGTGAAACGATACTGTGTTCCTGTACTATTAGAAAAAATAAGCTGAGAATAAATAAAGCTAATAAAATAAGCTCATGATGTCATTATTTCTTACTTCCTCCATCAATATTCACCATAAGAAACAATGATGTCATGAATATTAATTAGGTTAATTATTATAATAGCACATGGACACAGGAACGTTTGACCATGGCAGAAACTGTAGAATCATATCTATATTATATCATAAGCAAACAGAGTAAACCCTGATCAGACGGCTCCTATAGGACCCATCTGATCTGGGTCTACTCTGTTTGCAAAGGCATAGAAAGGCATATTAATTTATGGAGTAAAGGGTCAAGTATTCATCATGTAAAGCGCACTTTTGACCTGTTTTGATTTTTTTTCAACAATTTTCAGCTATTTCTATCTTATCATGATGGTTTGTTAATGGTTGATGAATCTGTGAACAGTTTAGATCCAAATGAAATGTGAAGTAAGAATCAAGCTCAGTGGCGCACTGGTTGTTTATTTCGATTTGAAAACGAGGAAAAATTTAATTTGCAATAAAAAAAGCAGTTAACGACAATTTTGGCACATGACAATTATTTAACGGGTGAGTTGTAGATCAATAATATTGATAACTTGTACGTATAATTGATAACTTGTGCGTATACCTCATCTCTATCAGCTGACAAACACATTATTCACGTTAATATAATAGCAGATATCTGTTATCTATTTGTGAAATAAAAGATGTTTTGGTTGAAGACAATGTGTTTATGGGGTAGTTCAAAGGTTTTTTTTCAAGTTCAACAAACTTCAGGATTATCTTACATTATGTCAAATGAAGGGTGTGCTTTAACCCATAACCCTTAACCCTTTACCTCATAGGCTAATTTTAGACACAACCTCTGAATATATCTGCTGAAAAGAGCATTTACTAAAGAAAAGGACATTTTTCGAATTTTGTAGCTTTGAAACCACTGTGATAAGTAGAGCATTTGCTCCTATGGAGCAAATGCTCTATTTATCACAGTGGTTTCAAAAAGTGACTTTTACAGAGGCATCAAAAGGTGACATCATGGGAGTATGGGTTAACCCTTTATTACATGAATATTCATGTATGAAATGATAACATCATGAATATTAATTAGATTTAAATTTTATATTAGCATATTATGATTTGGCAGAAATGGTATTATGTCATAAGCAAGCAGAGCAGACCCTGATCAGATGGCTCCTACAGGAGCTGTCTGATCTTGTCCAACACTGTTTGAAAAGGTATAGAAACGTGTATTTAAGGAGTAACTGGTTAAAGAAAGTGCCAGTCTAAGACACTGACTGATCAGAGTATACATACTATTTGGTACTGTGTCAGTCTAATTCAAAGTTATTAAAATAGTGCCAATTTGACTTACTCGACTTTCTAACTGTGTGTAGAGGGAGATTGGGTGTCTGATTACTTAGGGTAATCAGGATAAGAGAGAAGATTAGGTGTCTAAATAATTAGGGTAAGAGAGAAGATTAGGTGTCTGAATAATTAGGGTAAGAGAGAAGATTAGGTGTCTGAATAATCAGGGTAAGCGAGAAGATTAGGTGTCTGAGTAATTAGGGTAAGAGATGAGATTAGGTGTCTGAATAATCAGGGTAAGACAGGAGATTAGGTGTCTGAGTAATTAGGGTAAGAGATGAGATTAGGTGTCTGAATAATCAGGGTAAGACAGGAGATTAGGTTTCTGAATAATCAGGGTAAGAGATGAGATTAGGTGTCTGAATAATCAGGGTAAGGGAGGAGATTGGGTGTCTGAATAATCAGGGTAAGAGATAAGATTAGGTGTCTGAATAATCAGGGTAAGAGAGGAGATTAGGTGTCTGAATAATTAGGGTAAGATAGCAGAATAGGTGTCTGAATAATTAGGGTAAGAGAGAAGATCAGGTGTCTGAATAAGTCTGAATAATCAGGGTAAGAGAGGAGATTAGGTGTCTGAATACTTAACCCTTTCCCTGTTCTGTGTTTATTCCAAATTTTAATACCTACTGAATAATCATGGACAAAATAGTTACAGTTAAATATGGGAAGTAGAACATTGTAGCCATTTTAGAAAGTAAAGAAACATCTTTCAAATACCATTAGCAAACAGAGCTGACCCTGATCAGGAGCGACCTGATCTGGGTCTACTCTGTTCGCAGATGCGTGAAAACACGTTTATATGTGGGAAAGGGTTAAGGTAATTAGGTTAAGAGAGGAGATTGGGTGTCTGAATACTTTGGGTAGTTAGGTAAAGATAGGAAACTGGGTGTCTGAATACTTTGGGTAGTTAGGTAAAGCTAGGAGACTGGGTGTCTGAATGCTTTGGGTAGTTAGGTAAAGAGAGGAGACTGGGTGTCTGAATGCTTTGAGTAGTTAGGTAAAGAGAGGAAACTGGGTGTCTGAGTACCAAGGGTTAAGGTAAGAGAAGAGATGTGCATTCTTATGGTAGTTAGGGTATCATCACACTAATAAGTTTTTTTGTGTTGTCAATTATTTGAATCATTAACCCTTTTCGCTCATGTAAATGCTTTATCACGCATTTGCAAACAGTGTAGACCCAGATCAGGGGGCTCCTGTATGAGCTGTCCGATCAAGGTCTGCTCTGTTTGCTCATGAAAATATAATACAAAAGTCATCTTATTCTGCAGTTTCTACCAATACCAAAACAATGTACATAAGTACATAAGCAAATATAAAAAAAATAGCTAATAATTATTTGGGATGTCTTTATTTCTAATAAAAATATTCAACAGGGAAAGGATGAATATTCATGGAGTATATGGTTAAAAGTTAAAACTAATATTTCTTTGTGAAAAAGGAACACATTTTTCATTTATCTGCAGCTATAGTTGATAGTCATATTGTATATTTTCAGGAGTATGCCCAATCCAATATGGACAGAAGATGAAGGGAGATAACTGCTAATGAAATAATTGTAGCAATTGATAGAATGACATTGACAGAATTACCTCCCTTAAATGGTAAGTATTTTTTCAAAATGAATCATGATTATAAATCTGTGCTATTGGGTAATATTTTTTTTCAAACTGTATTGATCTAGATGAAGTGTTTACTACATTACTTGTCCTAGACTTAAGAAAATAGTGCAGACCCAGAGAAATTTGATCATGGTCTACACTATTTGCTGTTATGTCGATCTAATGTAACCCTCATATAGATGACTTTTGGCACCATTGCAAACAGAGAAGACCCAGATCAGACAGGTCCTAAAGGATCAGGGTCTGTTCTGTTTGCCTGTCAAATAATGTATAAATTATACTTACGTTTCTGTCCCAGCAAACATGTTCTTGTTCTGAATGCTAATTCAACAAAAGTTTGTATCAAAATTTATCACTAAACCAAATTATTTGATACGACAAACTTGGATCAAAGGGTTCCTTAAAGAGCTTTTTGATCTGGGCCTGCCCTTTTTGCAAAGGTCTTATTTACTAGGTTCACACACTTTAAGGAAACAAGTATTGTAAACATATAAACAGTACAGTAAAACCTCTCTATAATGACCACTAAATCGTGTTAATTAGTTGGTATTTAGGGCAGGTGTCTGCTTAAAGCAAGGTGAAAGTAAAACAGAACGCTCCTATAGGAGCGTTCTGTTTTACTTTTACCTTGCTTTAAGCAGCTACCTGCCTCTAACACAAAATACTTGATGTAATTTAGTGGCCGTTATAGAGAGGTTTTCCTGTAGAACCTGTCCTAAGCTCTATTACAAGATACAGTAGGACCTGGCCATTCATTTATTGAACAAAGTTAGGACTATTAAAAAGCAGGTGATTGCTTAAAGCAGAGCAAGTAATGCATTAAGCTCCTATAGGAGCTTTTTGCATTACTTTTGACCTACATTAAGCTACCACCGGCCTTACAGACCCATAATTAGATCTATTTTGATGGACGCTTACGATAGATTCTGCTATAGTCATAATTCTTGTTAAAGGGAGTAAACCTTGTTTCTCCAATACTTCATTGTTGTGACTAATAATGACATAATGAATATTTATAAGCTGAATTTTTATAATGGCATGTGTTCCCAGTAATTGTTGAGATTGAAAGAAATTGTACAGTCAGATCTGTTGTATTTTCATTAGCAAACAGGGCAGACCCTGTTCAGACAGCTCCTGTAGGTCTTCTGTGTGTACAAAAGTGTTAATATGAAGGAATTAACTCAACTCAACTCAACTCATATTTGATTAAAGTCTCATCTTTGTACAATGATAAAATATGCATGATATAAACATACTGTTAAAATTACAAAGCCATTCCATCACAGGAATTACAAGAGACTGTATCAATTATCATAAAATTCTCTATATAATGGTATACTTAACCCTTCGCTTGCTGAATTTTAAAATACGGTTCTCCTTTTTTACCCATGCCCTGTTGTATAATTACATATATCTCCACTGTGTACAAGCATTTCGCTGGGCAATCACTGCTGTGGAGTGCACTGGCTGCACAATCAACTTGTAAATAGTGCAGACCCTGATGAGACAGCTCCTGCAGGAGCTGTCTCATCTGGGTCTTCACTATTTACAGGTACGTATATTGACGTGATTAGCAAGCGAAGGGTTAAAACTCTGTATTTGCAGACCACATCTGAAAAACAAATACAGGAACAAATACTTATAAGGTTCCTTATAAAGGGTTTAACACTGATGGCGCATTCCACTTGTGAATATTCAACATTCAAAGGGTTAACCCATAGCCTGCCATTCAGAACTATTGTTGCATTTGCAAACAGTGTAGACCCAGATGAGAGAGCAGCTTTGGAAATTCATTTCAACATGTCCTGTATATTTTTGTAAAGATTTGCCTAATCAATATATTCAAAGAGGGCAGAGTGATAAAAAATATGTGGCAGGCTAAGTTAGATATGCCTTTAACCCTTCGCTTGCTATTCACGTCAATATACCTACCTGTAAATAGTGCAGACCCAGATGAGACAGCTCCTGCAGGAGCTGTCTCATCTGGGTCTGCACTATTTACAAGTTGATTGTACAACCAGTACACTTCACAGCAGTGATTGCACAGCGATATATTTGTACACGGTGAAGATATATGTAATTATACAACAGGGCATGGGTAAAGAAGGAGAAATGTATTTTAAAATTGAGCAAGCGAAGGGTTAATTATGCCTTTGCAAACAAAGTAGACCCAGTGAAAGCCATTGGATCAAGGTCTATTGGTTGCTTATGGAATAATATACAATATGCAGATCTGATTCTACAGATCTCTTCCTGCTTATACACTGGAGATCCGTTATAACGCGGACCGTTTTACCGCGGTATCCGATATAACGCGGGTAGTCTGTGTCGCCGAATTTTTTTTTGTAAATACCTTATTTATAATATGATCGAATATCGCAATGAAACATAAATTAAACTTAGGTAAACTTATCCGCCCGCAGCAGGCTAAAGGATAAAAACAAACACCGGTCCCTACATAAACAATTGAAAGACAATCTTACGTGTGAAAAACTGACAACTATCAACTCGTATATATGCCGCCATGAATGTAATACACACAGCTGATTACCGGCGCGTACCATGCACATGATGCCCGAATAACACGGGAACCAGTAAAATCTTAACTGCATAACTTTCGTTACAAATTAATTGTGTGTATAATTGAGATGCGCGTGTACTGAATTTTTTTCACTGTCAAAGCCACAAAAGTTCGCACTTTAATTATGAAAAACAAACATCATTAGAAATCTAAACCCCTAAATCAGTGCGGGGTTGGAGGTTATATGCTAATACAGAAAAGGGTGTGTACCCTTTGACCAATCAAATGAAATATAAAACCCCAACAAATCACACGCGACATCACATGTGACCTTTCATTTTCTGAAAACAGTGACAGCCATGTTTATTGTTTTACAGAGCAGAACCGTTTAATCGGATTAGGGGTTTTGACAGGCCCAGAGGCAATTATATCCCGTCAACAGGCTTGTTTTATGAAATATACTTGGTTGCTTGAAATCATACTCGATTTAATTTGTAATTTTGTATAATTACGTTGAACCTTTCCAGTACGTGAGTGGGCGGGGAAACAAAGTAAACAAGTCTGTTTCGTTCGAAATTAGTTTATTTTAGGATGATGGGGGTTTATGTAAGTTTATGTAAGTACCCAGATAAAAAAACAACGTTATAACGCGGTTCCGTATATAACGCGGGTTGAGTTTTTTGTCCCCCGAGACCCGCGTTATAACGGATCTCCAGTGTATTTATAAAAAATATATATAATTTATATTAATGATAATCATTATTAGCTTGTCTGTTTCGAAGAAATGTTGAGCTATTGTGTCATGACTGGGTCTAAGGTGTTGGCCTAGTTGTAGTTGTAAACGTCATGACATTGTCGGCGTGCACTGGCATCTTAGTCGGCGTGAAAAACTTTAATGTAGCTGATTGATAAAAAAGTATCAGTATAAGAGGTAGATCTCTTTGAGGAGAAATTTATGCAGTGGACAAGCACCAAATCAGACGAGTGTTGGCACCGCATGCGGCTCTTGTTTGAATCTAGACTTATAATGGTATGTTATTACAGAGTGGAGGTAGTACTGACCATGATTGTACGGGACAATGGTAGGATTGAGGCGCCGATGTCCATAAGCAGTGCAAGTGGAACCACTAGTCCAGCATCATCCAATCCCATGATGGAAGACCGAGTACCAGAGAACCTTGAAACATCGAGGTCAAGGTCAGTAGGTGAGCGAATTGGTCGTGGGAAGATCACGCCCAGAGCCGTTTGCCAGAGTGCCAAAACCAGTCGGGAGCTTCAATCAACTCTCATACAGAGAACCAGGGTGTTTGAAGAAGCTGCAAAGCTGTCAGAAGAAAAGAGTAAAGTTGTTAAAGGTAAGAATTAAAATGCTTTGGCTAAGTGGAGTACTCTTTTCATGCTAGTGGCAAATTTATGTTGACCTTTGATCTAGAAGAGATGCTGCATCTGTGAAAAGAAAACTTAGAAGTGTAGCAGACAGCAGTTTTTTCTGATGACAAGTACTACAACCCAAGTCAGATTTACTCTACGACTGCTGTACGATGGCCGTAGATTGCTGAAATCGAGAGATTTCTGTGGCGGCCATAGAAAATCAGTGGTGCTCGCACAGCTGCCCAACAGCATATCACTAATTTTTACAGGTTGTACTGTTATGGAATTTTATGTGAGGAGTTTTAATGTCTACAGCCGCCATAGCTTTTTACAACCAAGTTGTGTAGAGATAATGCTAGACTGACGGCACGAATGCCATACAGCATCCTTGTGGGCACCATGCAGCGTCCTTGCGGCTGCCATAGAATTTTTAGATAAAAAAAAACAGGCACAAGCACCACACGGTGACTGTGGGTAGGTTTTCTGTCTCCATAAATTCAAATTATGCCGTAAGTGATCACTGCAGTGTATGGAATCCTGCATGTAGAAATGCTGTTGCCAATTGGCCGTAGACATTTTAAACCATATGGCTGTCATGACAAATGTCAGACTGAGGCATTAGTATTTAGTCCTAGATAATTATGCCGTTTAACACATTCCCTCCTAGACTATTTTAGACCCATCCCCTTTGAATGAATCTACCGAAAAGGAGCATTAACTATAGAAAAGGAGAATTTTGGAAGTGTGTAGTTTTGAAACCAATGTGATAAATACAGCATTTGCTCCATAGGAGCAAATGCCCTATTTATCACAATGGATTCAAAAAATTGATTTACAGAATCGTCAAAATGCGTCACTAGGACAGAATGTGTTAATGCTTTTTCAAACAGATTAGACGCAGATGGCTCCTGTAAGTTCCATAAGATCACGATTCAATCTCTTTGCTTATGAAATAATATTTCAAGATTTCATGACCTTATGAATAATCTTTGACAGAAATTTATAATGAAATATGGCCAGGAGATTTATTTTGGCCAAAGAACAAACTGTAGAAACATATCTGTCAAATACCAAAGCAAATAGAGTAGACCCATATCAGACAGCTCCTGCAGGAGCTTTCTGATCTGGGTTTACTCTTTTTGCAAAGGCTCCAAAAGGTGTTTAAAAGTTGGAATAGATTAACCAGCCTGTCCCTTTGCCTTAACCCTTTCCTCCATATGCTATATAGACCCAACCTCTCTGAATGAATCTACCCAAAAGGAGCATTTACTAGAGAAAATTAAAAGTTTAGAATTTTTTAGTTTGAAGCCATTGTGATAAATAGAGCATTTGCTCCTATGGGAGCAAATGCTCTATTTATCACAATGGTTTCAAGAAGTGGTTATTACAGAGGCGTAGAAAGGCGTATTTATGGAGGAAAGGGTTAATAATCTTTGGAACCTACATTGCCTATTTCCATAATCAATAGCCTGTGAAATATATTCACTAGGCCATGGTGCAAACAACAGCACAATACCAGGTCTACATTGTCTACACTGGCTTCTGCTCAATCCTTTATCTCATAAATATTCATATAAGAACTAATGATTACATGAATATTTATTAGCTGATTTTTTATAATGGTGCATGAACACATTTTTTATTTGCTGTTTGCTCAAAATCAGATCTATATAATTTCATAAGCAAACAGAGCAGACCCTGATCAGACGACTCCTATAGGAGCCGTCTGATCTGGGTCTACTCTGTTTGCGATAGCATTAAAAGGATTATTTTTATTAGATAAATGGTTAACGCAGTTGTATAACATTGTGTGGTGTGATAGAGACTTGCTAAATCATTAGACCACAATATATCAAATGCCTTGTCAGCAGAGTCATTCAGCGTGTTGTTTTATCAGTCGACACTCAATGAAAAATATTTGTTGAACCATGTATACAATTCTACAGCCATTCAGACCACTACAACACATATTCTTACAATATGTAATTAGATTTTTGTTCACAGCTGTAACTTCAAACCCTTATCTTGCTGTGAAAATGTGTGAATGTGAAAATTTGGATTTGGTGCAATTTTGACGTCATCTAATTCAGTTAAATTTTTGTGACATTTTTGATTGAGTGTCAAACAGCTTGGATCCTGATGAGATGTTGAGTTATTCAGGGTCTCCTCTGGATCAATGCTGGCTGGGAATGTGAACCAGGTCACAGATGGCCGGGAAAAGATTAACATGTTAGATTTGTGATTTACTTTAATTTCTGTGAAATTTTCTAAAGACAGGTTGCTTAAACTGCATGGGAAAATAGTGTATTGTTGTTTGCCAAATTTACTTTCTGCTTCCAATTCATTTTTATGCCCCCAGATCAGATCGGGGGTGTATTGTTTTTGCCCTGTCTGTCTGTCTTGTCTGTCTGTTTGTCTGTTTGCTTGTTTTTTTGTCACCAACTTTAACATTGGTTATAACTTTTGAGCCAGTACAGATAGAGACTTGATATTTGGAATGCATCTGTATCTCATAAAGCCTCACATTTTGACTCACAGTGACATGTTAAGGTCAAGGTCATCCTCCAAGGCCAGAGGTCAAATATATAGGTCAAATCACTGACTTTAATATTGGCCATATCTTTTGAACCAGTAGAGATAGAGACTTGATATTTGGTATGCATGTGTATCTCACAAGGCTCTACATTTTGAGGGGTGGCATGTCAAGGTCAAGGTCATGCTTCAGGGTCAAAGGTCAAATTGGCCGGGGGCATATAGTGTTTCACGAACGCATCTTGTTTTAATTTTCTTTCTTTTTGTTTCAAAATACTTAATCATAGTGTCAAACATTTTGGATTCCTATAAGTGGCTTAGTTATTTGGCATCTGATCTTGATCCAAACTGTTTGCTAAATTACAGATTCACCATTGAGAGCAGAAGAGTTAAATGCACCCGTATAAAAATAAGAAAAAGAGTCACATCCTTACTGTTGGACAATTCTTTCAGTGACATAGCCTAGGCAAATAGTGTAGACCAATATCAAATTGTTCCTGAAGGACCTATTCTATTTGCTACCATGCCAGTCTAATTTCCCATGGGGAGGGGAGATTGTGTGTCCGAATACAGTAGAACCTGTCTTAATCAACCTTATATTAATTGGACACATGAATCATTAAAACAGGTGGTTGCTTAATACAAGGCAAAAGTAATGCTTTTTGCATTAGTTTTGGCCTGTATTAAGCTACCACCTGCCTTACAGACCTATAATTAGACCTCATTTTCATGGTCACTGAACCCTTTCCTCCATAAATACGCCTTTCTACGTATGTTATTTTCACTTCTTGAAACCATTGTGATAAATAGAGCATTTGCTCCATTATGGAGCAAATGCTCTTTTTATCACAATGGTTTATATACTACACAATTATAACATTTTCCTTTTCTCTAGTAAATGCTCCTTTTCGGTAGATTCATTCAAAGAGGTTGAGTCTAAAAATAGCTTATGGAGGAAAGGGTTAAGACAGGTTCAACTATTCAACAATATATCCAGGTCCAAACTATTTGCTGTAAATGCTATACAAATTGCAATTTTATTAGAATCTACAAACAATTTGGATCCAGATCGGATGTCAGGTTTTGATCAAGATTTAGGTATTTTGTAATCCAGATAAACTTTTTAATAAGGTTTTAACCCTTTCCTCCATAGGCTGTTTTCAGACCCAACCTCTTTGAATGAATCTACCCAAAAGGAGCATTAACTAGAGAAAAGGAAAATTTTCGAATTTTGTAGTTTGAAACCTTTGTGATAAATAGAGCATTTGCTCCTATAGGAGCAAATGCTCTATTTATCACATTGGTTTCAACAGGTGATTTTTACAGAGGCGTAGAAAGGCGTATTTATGGAGGAAAGGGTTGAAGAAATGCTGAATTATACATTAATATCTTTAATTAAGCAGAAGCTTTATTATTATAACACTTCACATTATACTAGTGGAGATTCGTGATTTGGCAGTTTTTATCCAAATGAGACACCGATAATCTCTCGTCAAACTCAAATTTGTTTGACACACTGGCAGTGTGTTTTTTCTCCAAATAATTGCAGAAATTGTAGATTTAAGAAATGAATCGGACTTGAAGATGACAATTACTTAGTATTCTAACCTTTATCCTGTTGAAAAAAATATGCGTGCTTAAACTTAAGTCTGTTGTAATTTTCCGTATCATCTGAATCATTCAAGCTTTAACCCTTTCCTCCATAAATATCATCGCGGCCTCTGTAAAAGTCACTTAATGAAACCATTGTGATAAATAGAGCATTTGCTCCATATGAACAAAATTATGCTCTATTTATCACAATGGTTTCAAAACTACACAATTCTAAAATGTTCCTTTTCTCTAGTAAATGCTCCTTTTGTGTAGATTTATTCAAAGAAGTTGGGTCTAAAAATAGTCTATGGAGGAAAGGATTAAAGAAACTGTAGTGCTCAAGTGTCAAACAGCCTGGATTCTGATGAGATCTGATCTGGATCCAAGTTGTTTGCAGATGACAGTTAGATCAGGCTTGGTGGAATAAGGGTGAACCATTTCATTGCTGATTTCTCAAATGGACTATTCCAAAATTTAAACAGGTCAAGCTTACTGTGAATATTCCTGGATTTTTTAAAGAAAAGTGTAAACATGACAAACAATGCAGACCCTGATGAGAAGACTCCTCTAAGAGCCCTCTCAATTCAGAGTCTTCCCTGTTTGCTAAGGACATTAGTTAGTGACTAGTTTCCTGCGCAGAAAGGGTTTAAAGCTCCTACAGTATTTGTGAATGATAGAATACTAAATATTGAAGATTTAAGATAAAACTTGGTAATACTGTCAGACAATACAGAAGTACAGATACCCACCCAGATACAATCTATAACAGTTTAGACCTTAGTCTGCTTAAAATGTCATCTGCTTTCATTTTTATGTCCATTTTGCGTTAAAACTACTTATCTATCAGATTTATTGCGGAAATTTAGACTATATTGTCAAGAGTACATTTTTTTACGATGTCCTCTGGTTTCTGATCTAGATCCTTTACTACTAGCAGAACTGTATCGGGTAATATTATGGTGTCTGCGTGTAACACAAGCAGATGACACCAACTGTAGTGTTATATTTGCTTGAGGTGTGACTTTATGGCCCTGTCTGTTCACAGGTCTGTACGAACCGAAACATCGACCTAGATTGACTGACACAAATAGTGTAGAAACAGATCATTTTAAATGATACTGAAAGATAAAAAGATCTAGGCTGTTCATTTTCAAATATACGGCATAGTTATCTAGAAAAAGAAAAGATTTATTTCAATCATTCTGTATCGGATTTACCCTTGGAATTCGCACAAACAATATAAGGGTCAGATTTTTTGTCTGTTACATGAGGTTGCATATATGGACCTAAAACCTGCCTAGCTACCAAGTGTAGTGGGGGGTCTTAAAGTCTTTTGCAAATGAAATAATGGTCACCACAAAATACATGGAACTATGAGGAGATGTATACATGTATAATAAAATAAAATGGATAAGACCGCAAACATACATTGCTCTGGAGATGGTGCTTTTAACATCGTTGAACTTGTGTGATAAAACGATTAAGCTGCATCAGTGCTTTGAGCTATAGAGCAGTGCCAGGAGGTATTTGTGTAGGTGATAGAATGAAAGTGTCAAAATGCTTCTGGGGAAAAAAGTGTTGCCAAAGAATGAACATGTGTCAACCGGCTTACTGCATGTATTCAATGGGGTGTGATTAATGATTGCATGGCTGCTTTATATGGTTGACAGAATGTACATTTGAACATTGATAAGTCATTGAGGGTCGTGGATATTTTGAACAAATATGCATATAAATCAGACTTAAAGTAGTTTTTAATGGGGTATAGTTTTATAGATGTAAATATTGTGACAACTGCTAAATGCAAGCGATTATGTTGCTTGCATTACGATGGGGAAAGCGTTTTGTGCAAGTGGTATGGATTTGCTAAATACACATATGGAGATTTTCTGTTGGATAAATACTAAAGGCTGAAGACATGTTTGTTCTGAACAACAAAAGTAAGTGGAAATTCATTCTTTTAACCATTAACTCCATAAACATTTATGTAACAAATAATGACATGTGATAAATAGTGACACCATGAATTTTAACCCTCTCCCTGTTGAATATTCATGTTAGAAATAATGACATCATGAATATTCATTAGCTGGTTTGTTTTTTTATAATTGTAAATATAATGTACACAGCTTAGTTTGGTATTGGTAGAAAATGTTGAGTTGGATTTCCTAAGCAAACAGAGCGGACTCTCTAAAGGAGCTGCCTGATCTGTGTCTACTCTGTTTGCAAAGGCGTTAAAAAGCATTTGTATTAACCCTTCACTTGCTATTCACGTCAATATACCTACCTGTAAATAGTGAAGACCCAGATGAGACAGCTGCTGCAGGAGCTGTCTTGTCAGGGTCTGCAGTATTTACAAGTTGATTGTGCAACCAGTGCACTCCACAGCAGTGATTGCACAGAGAAATAATCGTAGACAGTGAAGATATATGTAATTATACAACAGGGCATGGGTAAAGAAGAAGAAATGTTTTTTTAAAATTCAGCAAGAGAAGGGTTAAGGAAATTGTTGGTTAGATGCATTTTTTAAATGGTATACAGGTATTTTGACCATGGCAGAAACTGAAGAATGAGATCTATATAACTGCTTAAGCAAACAGAGCAGATCCTATGGTAGGTCCTGATCACCAACAGGAGCCATCTGATCTGGGTCTACGTTGTTATGCATAGTCATATATATATAGGCATATTTATGGAGTAGAGGGTTAAAAAAATTCTAAGGTCTGATCTTTGCAACTTGGCATGATGATGTATGAAGTGATTCTAAGGGAGGAAAAGTTACTGGCCTCTACTGGGATTGGAACCCAGGACCTCTACACTCTAACCATTTCGCTAAAGGGTAATAACCCAACAGCAAGGCTGTTGGAGATGCCTTACATAGGCTGATCACTACATGTATTTTTTAACATTTAACTCCATATAAATGCCCTTTCATGCCTTTGCAAACAGAGTAGACCCAGATCAGATGTCTGATCAGGGTCTGCTCTGTTTGTTAATGAAAATATGATAGATACAACTCAAGAGTTTCTACCAAGTACAAAATCTTCCTGTGTACATTATGAATGCCATTATAAAAATTCAGTTAATGAATATTCATGATGTCATTATTTATCACATGAATATTCATTAGGGAAAGGATTAATAATGGTAGGAGTGCAAAGATTAAATGGCATTCAAAATGACTCATACTACATTCAGAGGTCAGGGGTTATATGCATACCATGCTGCCACAACCCATTTGCTTTTTGCAAACTTTGTCATCTGCTTCAACTTTCATTGCAGCAATTATTCATCAACACAATCTGAGTACCAAATATGTGGATACTAAATTGCTCTACATCTCATCTGAATCAAAACTGTTTGTAATGTTGATTCTGGATTCACCTGTAGCATGCTATTGGTTCATACTGGTACAAGTGGTTCCCTGTCTTAGGTCTCAGTCTTAGATCTCAGTGGATTCACCTGTAGCTATTGGTACTAGATGCTCCTGTCTTAGATCTCAGTGGATTCACCTGTAGCTATTGGTACTTAAGTGATTCCCTGTCTTAGATCTCAGTCTTAGATCTCAGTGGATTCACCTGTAGCTATTGGTACAAGTGGTTCCCTGTCTTAGATCTCAGTCTTAGATCTCAGTGGATTCACCTGTAGCTATTGGTACAAGTGGTTCCCTGTCTTAGATCTCAGTCCTAGATCTCAGTGGATTTACCTGCAGCTACTGGTACAAGTGGTTCCCTGTCTTAGATCTCAGTAGATTGACATGTAGCTATTGGTACAAATGGTTTCCTGTCTTAGATCTCAGTGGATTGACATGTAGCTATTGGTTACTAGTGGTTCCCTGTCTTAGATCTCAGTCTTAGATCTCAGTGGATTCACCTGTAACTATTGGTACTAGTGGTTCCCTGTCTTAGATCTCAGTGGATTCACCTGTAGCTATTGGTACTAGTGGTTCCCTGTCTTAGATCTCAGTGGATTCGCCTGTAGCTATTGGTACTTATGGTTCCCTGTCTTAGATCTCAGTGGATTCACCTAGCTATTGATACTTATGGTTCCCTGTCTTAGATCTCAATGAATTCACCTCTAGCTATTAGTGCTTATGGGTACCTGTCTAAGATCTCAGTGGATTCACCTCTAGCTATTGGTACTTATGGTTCCCTGTCTTAGATCTCAGTGGATTGTAGCTATTGGTACCAGAGGCCACTGTCTTAGATCTCAATGGATTCACCTGTAGCTATTGGTACTAGTGGTTCCCTGTCTTAGATCTCAATGGATTCACCTCTAGCTATTGGTGCTTTTGGTTCCCTGTCTTAGATCTCAGTGGATTCACCTCTAGCTATTGGTACTTATGGTTCCCTGTCTTAGATCTCAGTGGATTCACCTGTAGCTATTGGTACCAGAGGCCCCTGTCTTAGATCTCAATGGATTCACCTGTAGCTATTGGTACTAGTGGTTCCCTGTCTTAGGTCTCAGTGGATTCACCTGTAGCTATTGGTACTAGTGGTTCCCTGTCTTAGATCTCAGCAGATTCACCTGTAGCTATTAGTACTAGTGGTTCCCTGTCTTAGATATCGGTGGATTCACCTGTAGCTATTGGTACTAGAGGCTCCCTGTCTTAGATCTCAGTGGATTCACCTCTAGCTATTGGTACGTATGGTTCCCTGTCTTAGATATCAGTGGATTCACCTGTAGCTATTGGTACTAGAGCCTCCCTGTCTTAGATCTCAGTGGATTCACCTCTAGCTATTTGTATGTATGGTTCCCTGTCTTAGATCTCAGTGGATTCACCTAGCTATTGGTACTTATGGTTCCCTGTCTTAGATCTCAATGGATTCACCTCTAGCTATTGGTGCTTATGGTTCCCTGTCTTAGATCTCAGTGGATTCACCTCTAGCTATTGGTACTTATGGTTCCCTGTCTTAGATCTCAGTGGATTCACCTGTAGCTATTGGTACCAGAGGCCTCTGTCTTAGATCTCAATGGATTCACCTGTAGCTATTGGTACTAGTGGTTCTCTGTCTTAGATATCGGTGGATTCACCTGTAGCTATCGGTACTAGAGGCTCCCTGTCTTAGATCTCAGTTGATTCACCTCTAGCTATTGGTACGTATGGTTCCCTGTCTTAGATCTCAGTGGATTCACCTGTAGCTATTGGTACTAGAGCCTCCCTGTCTTAGATCTCAGTGGATTCACCTCTAGCTTTTGGTACTAGTGGTTCCCGGTCTTAGATCTCAGTGGATTCACCTCTAGCTATTGGTATGTATGGTTCTCTGTCTTAGATCTCAGTGGATTCACCTGTAGCTATTGGTACTAGAGCCTTCCTGTCTTAGATCTCAGTGGATTAACCTGTAGCTATTGGTACTAGTGGTTCCCTGTCTTAGATCTTAGTGGATTCACCTGTAGCTATTAGAGTAGCTATTGGTACTAGAGGCTTCTTATCATAGAACTCAGTGGATTCACCTGTAGCTATTGGTTCATACTAGTACTATTGGTTCCCTGTCTTAGAACTCATTGGATTCACATGTAGCCATTGGTACTAGTGGTTCCTTGTCTTAGAACTTAGTAAAATCACCTGTAGTGGGTTATTGGCTCATACTAGGTACTAGTGGCTCCCCGTCTTAGAACTCAGTGGATTCACCTGTAGCTATTGGTTCATGCTGGTACCAATGGCTGCCTGCCTGTCATAGAACTGATTAAACTGTAACATGCTATTGGTCCATACTTGTACTAGTGGCAACCTGTCTTAGCCCTTACAATGTAGGACATGTGTCACTAATGTCCTTTGCAAACAGGGTACTCCCAGATGAGAGGGCTCCTAGAGGAGCCCTCTCATCAGGGTCTGCACTGTTTGTCATGTTGTACTTTTCTTTAGAAAAATCCTTAAATATTCACTATAAACTTGACATGTTTTAATTTTGGAATAGTTCATTTAGCGTTGTAAGGGTTAGAACATCATGAGGACAGAGCTAAGATTGTGGTAATGTGCTAAAATAAAATATTTACACAAAGTATTCAGACACCCAAATTCAGGGGACAAAAATTCACTCGTCCGCTTGTCCTGCATGTAATTTTATCTTCTTTGTCTATATTGCAGGACTAGTGAGTATTTTGCATTGCCTTCTTTGTCTATATTGCAGGACGAGTGAAATTTTTGAAAAATTTGTTCCCAGCCAATCTTTTCTTTTCATGGGTTCGTAAAGCTGTTCCATCATTATTAAACCCTTTACTCCATGAATATTCATGAAAGAAATATTGACATCGTCTGGAACCTTTTTGGCATGGCAGAAACTGTAGAATCAATTCTATAACTTGTCATCAGAAAACAGAGCAGACCCTGATCAGACAGCTCCTATAGGAGCCGTCTGATCTGGGTTTACTCTGTTTGCAAAGGCGTAGAAAAGCATATTTATGTACAGTCCATTATGTAAAAGAGGTATTGATGGGTTATAATAACATTGTTTACCATTGAAAAGGGTTTATACTAGCTAGACTACTGTTAAACAATGATGGTAAGATATCTAACAATTAACTATGCCCAGTTTAACCATATCAGAGTGTATGGGTTGTCTCCCTTTTGACTTAAGTTATTCATTGCAAAACTGCCCATACAAAACATAGGTAAAGATGGCTGCAAAACAGATTTCAACTTAGCGTCTAAAACAAGACTCAGCTGATTATACTTCTTAACCCTTTCCCTGTTCTGTATTTAGGCTAAATTTCAATACCAACTGAATATTCATTAACAAAATAGTTATAAAGAAATATTGAAGGTGGGATATTGTAGACATTTTAGAAAGCAAAGAACCAGATTTATCAAATTCTATTAGCAAACAGAGCAGACCCTGATCAGACGGCTCCTCTAGGAGCCGTCTGATCTGGGTCTACTCTGATTGCAAATGCGCTAAAACACGTTTATATGAGGGAAAGGGTTAATCAGGATCTAACCTGATTCATAATCATGTGATATTCAAACCTTTATTCATATATGCATAGGTTCAAATAAGATGCGTAAATGTAAACATTTTCAAGAATAACTCCTTTACTTCTCCACCAAACCCTGTACTGTGACCACTCTTTAGAATCGTCTCTAAGAGACGATTCTAAAGAGTGGTCACAGTATAGAGTTTGGTGGAGAAATAATTTTAGAGTTTGGGTATGCACCTTTATCTGTAGCTCTGATATACATGTAAGAAATAATGACTACCTAGATTTTTATAATGGCATTATTAACCCTTCTCTGGCTGAATTTTAAAATGCATTTCTCCTTCTTTACCCATGCCCTGTTGTAAAATTACATATATCTTCACTGTGTACAAGTATATCGCTGTGCAATCACTGCTGTGGAGTGTATTGGTTGCACAATCAACTTGTAAATAGTGCAGACCCTGATGAGACAGCTCCTGCAGGAGCTGTCTCATCTGGGTCTTCACTATATACAGGTAGGTATATTGACGCGAACAGCAAGCAAATGGTTAACAATGGAATTTGGTACTGTAGAATTGAATCTATAATATTTATATCCAAACAGAGCAGACCCAGATCAAATAGCTCGGAAAGAACCAGTCTGACTTGGGTCTACACTGTTTGCAAATGCCAATGCACTTGTTTCATACATTCAAAGGCTTAACTTGGACGGATGCTTACTACAAATAAATATGTGTTACTGCCAGGTAAATGGTTAATCATTTAACCCTTCGCTTGCTATTCGCGTCAATATACCTACCTATAAATAGTGAAGACCCAGATGAGACAGCTCCTGCAGGAGCTGTCTCATCAGGGTCTGCACTATTTACAAGTTGAGTTGCAACCAGTGCACTCCACAGCAGTGATTACACAGCGATATACTTGTACACAGTGAAGATATATGTAATTATACAACAGGGCATGGGTAAGAAGGAGAAATGCGTTTTAAGATTCAGCAAGAGAAGGGTTAAGTGTGCATGCACTGACAGTTGCAAACAGTGTAGGCCCAGAGCAGAGAGCTCCTAGAAGAGCCCTCTGATCAAGGTCTTCATTGTTTGTCATTCAAAACCCTCTAGCAAAGTTAAGCCTTTCACACTAAAGCACTGGTGTGATATTCCTTTCTGTATTCAGCATTGAAAAGTTTAACCCTTTCCCTGTTCTATGTTTATATCAAATTTCAGTACCTACTGAATATTCATGGACAAAATAGTTCTAATGATATATGGAAAGTGTAACATTGCAGCCATTTTAGAAAGTAAAGAAATAGATCTATCAAATTCCATTAGCAATCTGAGCAGACCCTGATTAGACGACTCCTATAGGAGCCATTTGATCTTGGTCTACTCTGTTTGCAAATGTGTGAAAACACATTTATATGAAGGAAAGGGTTCAAGAAAGTCCTGCAGATCCTCTGACAAATCAAAGAATCGAGAGTCTTAACTCAGCATTTCCAAGGCAGTCCATTCCTTCAAATTGCCAGACCAGCTCTTGCCTTAATGTGTCTTGCAGAATTGTCTCAGGCTGTCATATCTGATAAGCTGACCAAACCAAGCCATTTAATATCACTAATCATCATCTCTCAATGATGTCGACTAAAGCTATGTAGGATTCCACCATTAACCCATTACCTCATAGGCTATTTTTAGACCCAGCCTCTTTCAATAAATCTACTGAAAAGGAGCATTTACTTAAGAAAAGGAAAATTTTGGAATTGTGTAGTTTTGAAACCATTTTGAAGCAAGTGCTTTGTTTATCACATTGGTTTCAGAATGTGACTTTTACAAAGGCATCAAATGGCATCAATATGAGGGAATGGGTCAAAAAGTATCAATATGAGGGAATGTAAATGGTGTGTCACAGTTTTGGTACTGATGAGATGTCACACAGTTTTTATTCTGATGAGATGTCACAGTTTTTATGCTGATTGAGATGTCACACAATTTTGATACTGATGAGATGTCACACAGTTTTTATTCTGATGAGATGCCAAACAGTTTTTGATTCTGATGAGATGTCACACAGTTTTTATTCTGATGAGATGTCACAGTTTTGATGCTGATTGAGATGTCACACAATTTTGATACTGCTGAGATGTCACACATTTTGATACTGATTGAGATGTCACATTTTGATACTGACGAGATGTCACACAGTTTTGATACTGATTGAGATGTCACAGTTTTTATTCTGATGAGATGTCACAGTTTTGATGCTGATTGAGATGTCACACAATTTTGATACTGCTGAGATGTCACACATTTTGATACTGATTGAGATGTCACACATTTTTATACTGACGAGATGTCACACAGTTTTGATACTGATTGAGATGTCACACAGTTTTGATTATTATGAGATGCCAATACTGGATCCAGACTATTGGTGCATTACAGCAAAGCCTGTCCATTGCAATAGACTGATGGACATGGTCGAGTGGTTAATGTGCTCAACTACAACACCAGGGGTCCCGGGTTTGATCCTGCCTTCATTCTTTAGATGAGACTTTATAAGGTTCAATATATCAGTGCTTTACACAGGGCACCTTAAAAAAAACAGGGAAACGCTAATAAGAGTAGGGCATCACACCTGGGATTCTCTGCATCTGCTCCCTTCTCTCTGGGGCATCCAATTAGCCCATTGATGGCAGAAATGGACGTTAATCATTCATCACAACCAACTAACCATTGCAGAATGCCTTTCACAGTGAAAGTGTTCAATTTATCAGAATGTTGCTAGAGTTATTCACCTTTGGAAAGGGTAGACTGGGTGTCCAATTTCTTGGGCAACAGATAAAGGTGCGTACTCGAGTACTAAAATTGACATTTCTCCACCGTACACAAATACTTTGGCAACAGATAAAGGTGCGTACTCGAGTACTAAAGTCGTCATTACTCCACTAAACCCTATGTTGTGACCACTCTTTAGAATCGTCTCTTCGAGACGATTCTAAAGAGTGGTAACAACATAGGGTTTTATGGAGAAATAAAGAAGTTATTCTTGAAAATGTTTTACTTTATGCATCTTATCTGGACCATTTAGGGCAGATAGGGTAACTGTGACTGTATCAAGTTCCCACAATGTCTCTCAATTGACTACCTACCCCATACAAACCATGTATTATCAGACTGTATAATGTTGATTCAAAGGCACCATTAGCCGATAACAAACACTGGGTTATGTCAACTGCACACATTAAAATACTATCATGAAATCTGACAACCTGTAACACCGCTGGAGATTAAAGATATTTAATTGCACAATTGAGCTTGATTTAAATCAGGTCGGGTTTTTTTTGTATGTGTATTGATCAACACATCTATTTAACTCTAGGAATAGGCGATAAAAGTTGAAAAATACTGTATAGAATTAATGTGATGCTCAGTAACTGGGCGCCTCATTCATATCAAAACAAATTCTCATATTGTATTTCAGTTGAGAAAGGAAACAGTGTTTTTATTCCTAAAATATTAAATAAATGACAATTTATGAAGAAAAAACATCACTTATCATGCTAAAGTTTTACCCATTAGCATGGTACAGGCAATTTGTTTAATTTTTAATATTCTTAATTGCCTTTGCTAACAGTGTTGGATCCATACAAGATGTCAAGAAACTTGGCATCTCATCAGGATCCAAACTGTTTGACACTTTGATTGTATGTGTAATGGAAAAACAAGCAATATATGTGTGTAAATATGAAGCAGGTTACGTTTTCAGCATGTTTCTCAATATGTTAACCCCTGTCAACACTGAATGTTCAGAGTGGAACAGCTCATCACTGTTTAACTGAACGCTCCACTTAGTATGAAAGGTTTAAACTTACTAGAGTAATGTGAATAACAAACAGTGCAGACCCTGATCAGAGGGCTCCGCTAGGAGCCCTCTGATCTGGGTCTACACTGTTTGCAAATTACAGAGCATGCGTGTTCTGCTTTCAAAGGGTTCAATATTAAGAAGCAATTGATCCTTAAGAAGGTGTCATCCTTTAAGAAGTTTGTCCATACAATTGAATATTTTATAACAGATCAAATGACTGATGTATTTTCGTTCAAATCCGATACCCTTAGTTTTTGGCTGTTAATACTATCGTTAAAATCTTCCCATAGATCGAGAGGGTTATTTGTTGTTCAGTAAGCCGTCTCAACCGGTAAAAAGTATTTATATCGGAATAATTGAATGGAGATTAGCATGTGTTATCTTGAACTTACTTTTTCTTTTTTTAATCTCCATTGATTGTTTACATGATTCAAAGTTTCTAATTAACCAGGAGTGGTGGCAGGCTGTGTTCATCGTTTCAGGCATAGAAAAAGAACTGGAAATTGATGAAGGAACTTTGATATCGAAACTAAATGAGGAAATACTAACGGTTTAAAAAAAGCACTTAAAGTTTAAATATACCTTGATCATTATATGTTGTGTCAGGGACCAGAAGGACATTAGACATACTAAAGGCCAATAAATCAGGTAAATGGTTGATTTTGATATATATACATACATACAGTAAAATCTCGATTATTAGAATGTTTTGTGAAAAGAATTTAGACCCTTTTAGGCAGGTGGCTGCTTAATGCATGGCAAAGTCATGCAGAAAGCTCCTAGAGGAGCCATGCATTAAGCTGCTACCTGTCTTAAAGATTGATAATGATACGTATTTAAGTGTTCGATAATTAATGTTTTGATATATATGTTGATGTCTCACAACGAGTATATGATGTATCAAGTGAGCACTTTGAATGCAGGAAATGAGTGTACAGTAGGAGCTCCCATAGGAGCTTTCTGTATTACTTTTTACCTGCATTAAGCAACCACCTGGTTTTTAAGACTCCTATATTCAATAAATTTACGGTTGCTAAAGACAGGTTCTACTGAACTTGCAATTGCAGACAAGAAGGGTCTTTTTTAGAGGACTGGTAGAGGAGCCCTTGGATTAGAGTCTGCACTGTTTGTCATTCAAAATCCTCTCACAAATTATACACAACTGTTTTATACTGAGTGGACTCTTTCATTAAACAAAAACAGACCATTTCCATTTTTTAACATTAAGCATTCAAAGGATACATATTGAACATCCTAGTTTAAGAACGGTGATGACAAGACATTGAGTGTTAACACTTTCCTTCATATGAACACATTTTCATGCATTTGCAAACAGAGTACACCCAGATCAGATGGTTCCTATAGGAGCCATCTGATCAGGGTCTGCTCTGCTTGCTAATCAAATTTGCTTTCTGAATGGCTACATGTTCCAGCTCCCATATTTCATTATAACTATTTTGTCAATGAATATTCAGTGGGTATTGAAATTTGGAATAAACAATTAGAACAATGACTGGGTTAAAGGGGTGAATGAACTATGGCTGGGAAGAGATGGGTGTGGGGGGATTATGTGGATTGTAAAATGAGATTGGAAATTAAATTTATGAATTAAAAGATAGAAAAAAGAAATAGAGACGTGGAAGGAGAGACAGAGAGGATGTCAATTATGGATAGATAAACATCACACTGCCAGATAGACAATAGACTGGCAGATAGACTCCATAGATACACCTATTAATGCATTTGCAAACTGAGCAGAGCAGATCAGATGGCTCAGCCAAATCGGTTCTTTATTCACATTAAGCTAATTGATATCCATGACGTCATTATTTCGTACATGAAAATTCATGGAGGAAAGGGTTAACCCTTTCCCTGTTCTATATTTATTCCAAATTTCAATACGTACTCAATACGTACTCCTTTGGCTCTGTTTGCAAATGCGTGAAAACACGTGTTTATGAGGGAAAGGGTTAAATAAATGTAATGAATTTAGTTAACTTGACTTCCATTGATCTGGTTCTACTATGTTTACAAAGGCTTGAAATGAAAGTATAAGTAACAGAATAATTTCACTGAAAGAACGTATTTAGCATGTAAAAACACTATTCTCTATGGAGGCAGAGTTGTATTTGGCTGATATTTTGCAAGCCCTGTAGACCAAAATAATCACTATCTGTCCTACTCTCCTATATATTTCTGTCCTCCTATATATTTCTGTCCTACTCTCACATATATTACTGTCCTTCTCTCCTGTATATTTCTTCCCTACTCTTCTATATATTTCTGCCCTACTCTTCTATATATTTCTTCCCTACTCTTCTATATATTTCTGTCCTACTCTCCTATATATTTCTGTCCTCTCTCCTATATATTTCTGTCCTACTCTCCTATATATTTCTGTCCTACTCTCCTATATATATGCCTTACCTACTTTATATTTATGTCCTACTCTCCTATATATTACTGTCCTACTCTCCTATATATTTCTGTCTTACTCTCCTATATATTACTGTCCTACTATATATTTCTGTCCTACTCTCCTATATATTTCTATCCTACTCTCCTATATATTACTGTCCTACTCTCCCATATATTACTGTCTTACTCTCCTATATATTTCTGTCCTACTCTCCTATATATGTCTGTCCTACTATATATTTCTGTCCTACTCTCCTATATATTTCTGTCCTACTCTCCTATATATTTCTGTCCTACTCTCTTTTATATTTCTGTCCTACTCTCCCATATATTACTGTCCTGCTCTCCTATATATTTCTGTCCTACTCTCTTTTATATTTCTGTCCTACTCTCTTATATATTTGTCCTACTCTCTTATATATTTCTGTCCTACTCTCCTATATATTTCTGTCCTACTCTCCTATATATTTCTGTCCTACTCTCTTTTATATTTCTGTCCTACTCTCCCATATATTACTGTCCTACTCTCCTATATATTTCTGCCCTACTCTCCAGTATATTTCTGTCCTACTCTCGCGTATACTTCTGTCCTACTCTCCCATATATATTTCTGTCCTACTCTCCCATATATTACTGTCCTACTCTCCTATATATTTCTGTCCTACTCGCCTATATATTTCTGTCCTACTTTCCTATATATTTCTGTCCTACTCTCCCATATATTACTGCCCTACTCTCCTATATATTTCTGTCCTACTCTCTTATATATTTCTGTCCTACTCTCCTATATATTTCTGTCCTACTCTCCTATATATTTGGACACAAAATCTCCCCTTTCCACTGGTTTTTAACCCATTGGGCATTATGACATTTTGATAAATTTAACCCTTCCCCTATACAAACCCTTTTACAGACATTTGCAAACTCCTGTAAGAACCTTATGACCAGGGTCTACTCTGTTTACTTATGAAATTATAACAGATCTGACTCTGACATCATATACCAGTAGAAAGGTTCAGCTAATAAATATCCATAATGTTATTATTTCTTACATGAATATTTAACAGGGACAGGGTTAAACTAGAAGATAGAGTAACTCCTTAGCTCATTCCCTCCTAGACTATTTTTTAGACACAACCTCTTTGAATAAATCTACCAAAAAGGAGCATTTAAACTATAGAAAAGGAGAATTTTAGAATCATGTAGTTTTGAAACCATTGTGATAAATAGAGCATTTGCTCCTATGGAGCAAATGCTCTATTTTTCTCAATGGTTTCAAAATGTGACTTTTACAGAGGCATCAAAATGTGTCAATATGAGGGACTAGGTTAAGGACCAGTTCAACTTCGTCTGCATTATTTTCCTGAGTTTGTCCGAATATTTTTGACAATTAGAGCACTATATTTTAGTTTTTAAGCAGCGCTACCCTCAACCATTTGATCTAAATTTAAAATTCATGGAACATTGCAGACCAAGCTCTCTGATCAGGCTCTGCACTGTTTGTAATTCAAAATCCTCCATAGAAATTTAAGACTTTTAACCCTTTCCTTCATATAATCGCCTATTCATGCCTAAATGCAAACAGTAGAACCTGATCAGATGGTTCCTGTAGGCCCTGTCTGGTCAGGGTCTCCTCTCTTCGCTTATGTAATTATAATAGATCTGATTACAGTTTGTACAAATATTAAACAATCTTGTTTATATTATAGAAAAATAATAAAAAATCAGCTAATAGATATTCATAATGTCATTATTTCTTACATGAATATTCAACATGGAAAGAGTTAAACTGAATAGATTGTACTTTTAACCCTTTCCCTGTTCTATGTTTATTTAAAATTTCAATACCCACTGAATATTCATGAACAAAGTAGTTACAATGAAACCTTGAAGGTGGAACATTGTAGCCATTTTAGAAAGCAAAGAAACAGAACTATTCAAATTCCACTAGCAAACAGAGCAGACCCTGATCAGACGGCTCCTCTAGGAGACGTCTGATCTGGGTCTACTCTGTTTGCAAATGCGTGAAAACACGTTTATATGAGGGAAAGGGTTAAACAATATGGACTGTTCTACTTTCAGAGTTCAGCAGTGAAAGGATTAAGCAATAAAGGGTTTAATCTTTATACAATTAGGGAATAGATCTTCTGTATAGAAACTTGTCATTATAAAAACAGCTGTATGTTTTATATTCTGTCATCGTGGACCAACTGTCTTCTATTCATTTTTTCGGTCTGTACATTAAACCATATTTGCTTTTCTATTAATGATACAACCTAACATAGTCGAGCAGTTGAATCCAAGTGAAAGAAAGAGTATTCTGGTGTTTTTGTCTCGATTCAGAGTGTTCTTTAAAAGCTCTTTTATTTTTAGCAAATAGCATACTAAAGACTGTAGTATTTTAAACCTCAGCTTTGTTTGTACAATGGCTTAACCCTTTCCCTGTTCTGTGTT
The DNA here is from genome assembly GCA_963576725.1 of Azorinus chamasolen. NCBI lineage: Eukaryota > Metazoa > Mollusca > Bivalvia > Cardiida > Solecurtidae > Azorinus > Azorinus chamasolen. Next base: position 36,063,651 of record OY755252.1, on the reverse strand, counting down.
TATTCCAAATTTCAATACCTACTGATCATTCATGGACAAAATAGATCCAACAAATTCCATTGGCAAACAGATCAGACCCTGATCAGACGGCTCCTCTAGGAGCCGTCTGATCTGTAGAGGAGCTGTCTGATCTGGGTCTACTCTGTTTGCGAATGCTTGAAATGGCATGTATATGAGGGAAAGGGTTAACCCTTATCATGCTGTAAAACATGCATGTTTGATCAAACTCTAATCTGGAACAATTTTTTGTTACTTGCCACTTGTTCAAATGCTTGAGAAACTACTGACCTGTTGTCAAACAGCCTGGAAGCTGATTAGATACCGAGGTACTCCAGGCTGTTTGGAATGCTAATCAGGCTGCATTTGACATGATAAGGTTCAACACTTATCCTGCAGATTGCGACTTGGCCTTCATTGGTAAATACATGTAGCTTTGATCCAGATGAGACACCGAGTGACTTGGCATATCATCAGGATCAAGGCTGTTTGACACTCGGTTAGTAGTTTCTCAAAAGCTTGAAGAGTTTGCAATTATGTGAAGTCTTGTTTCATATCAGAGTAGGCATTATTTTTTCGGCAGAAAAAGATTTTAAGTCAACAAAATGATAAATCTTTAACTACTGCACTGAAAAACCCAACCCCAACCTGTCAATGCTGAGTGTTCAAATGGACTGTTCTATTATTCAAACAGGCCAAGCTCACCATGAATATTCAGGGATTTTGTAAAGAATAGTGTAACATGACAAACAGCGTATACCCTGATGAGAGGGCTCCTCTAGGAGCCCTCTCATCTGGGTCTACACTGTTTGCAAAGGACACTAAAGACTAGTTGCCCGAAGTGAAAGGTCAAACTCCTTGCTTGCTAACAGTTAATGTGTGTTAGAATTATGTCTGATCAGGATCTGTGTTAGAATTATGTCTGATCAGGATCCAAATTGTGTGACACTCTGATCATGGGTTTTGAAAATCCACTTAAACCCATCCCTGTTCTATGCTTATTCCAAATTACAATATCTACTGAATATTTATAGACAAAATAGTTATAATGAAATATGGAAGATGGAACATTGCAGTCATTTTAGACGTTAAAGAAACGGATCAATCAAATTCCATTGGCAAACAGAGCAGACCCTGATCAGACGGCTGCTATAATGAGCCATTTGATCTGTGTCTACTCTGTTTGCAAATGTGTGAAAATGCCTTTATATGAAGTAAAGGGTTAATAATTTGGAGTAGTCAACAATGTTTTGCAGATGACAGTTATTTAGTATGCAGAGTTATGTCTAATCATCATAGATTTGACAAAAGTTAACCCTTACTCTTGCTAATTGCGACATAACCGACATATGCAAACAGATCACGACATAACTGTCATATGCAAACAGATCGCGACATAACTGTCATATGCAAACAGATCGCGACATAACATTCATATGCAAACAGATCACGACATAACCATCATATGCAAACAGCTTGGATCCAGGTGAGATATAGAGTAAGTTGGTGTCTCATCAGGATCTGAGCTGTTTGTAGTTTCTCATAAGCTTGAACTTTTTGTGAGTAAGTAAATCTTACTTTCACAGGAGAGTTTGAGCAGACGAGATTGTTTTGGCAGCATAACGCTGAACACTTTCCTTCATATAAATGTGTTTTCATGCATTTGCTGTCTGATCAGGGTCTGCTCTGTTTGCTAATGGAAGTTGATAGATCTATATATCTTTAGTTTGTAAAATAACTACAATGTTCCAACTTCCATATTTCATTATAATGCTCTATTTATCACAATGGTTTCAAAAACTTCTTTTTACAGAGCCATCAAAAGACATCAGTACAATAGAATGGGTTAAGAGTTAACCCTTTCCTTCATAGATACAACCTTTAGCTCATTTTCAAACAGAGTAAACCCAGATTACATAGCTCCTGCAAGAGCCGTCTGATCAGGGTCTACCCTGTTGGCTTATGGAATACAGGAGTCATCTACTTTGTTTGCTTATGGAGTAATACAGATCTGATTCTGCATGCAGTTTCTGCCATAGCCAAAAACTCCTGTTTTTATATGCCATTATAAAAATTAAGCCAATAAATATTTATGAGATCATTATACCCCCGCAGACGAAGTTAACGAAGTTTGAGAGGGGGTATAGGAGGAGTCAGTGTGTTGGTTGGTCGGTCTGTCTGTCCGTGGCACAACTTGCCACAATGAACTTTAGTGGTCACAATTTTAGCCCAATCTTCATTAACCCATTCCCACTTAGGCTATTTTTAGACCAAACCGCTTTGTTTAAATCTACCAAAAAAGAGCATTAACTAGAGAAAAGGAAATTTTCAGATTTGTGTAGTTTTGAAACCATTGTGATAAATAGAGCATTTGCTACAGTGGAGCAATTCTCTATTTATCACAATGGTTTCATGAAGTGATTTTCACATAAGCGCCAAAAGGCGTCAATACGCGGGAATGGGTTAAACTTAGTCAGAATGATCGTCTTGATAAATTCTCAGTCGAGTTAGAAAGTGGGTCATGTTGGGACAAAAACTAGGTCACTAGGTCAAATAGTGGGAAAAACTTGTGGACACTGTAGAGGTCACATTTTTAGACCAATCTTTATGAAACTTGGTCAAAATGATTGTCTTGATAAATTCTTGGATGATTTTGAAAGTGGGTTATGGGGGTCAAAAACTAGGTCACTATGTCAAATAGTAAGAAAACCTTCTGAACACTCTAGTGGTCACATTTTAAGCTCATTCTTCATGAAACTTGGTCAGAATAATTGTCCTAATAAAATCTCGGACAAGTCAAAAAGTGGGTCATGTGGGTCAAAAACTAGGTCAAATAGAAAAACCTCGTGAACATTCTAGAGATCACATGTTTTAGCTGAATCTTCATGAAACCTTATCAGATGATTGTTTTGATAAAATGACGGACGACTTTGAAAGTGGGTCATGTGTGGTCAAAAACTAGGTCACTAGGTCAGACAGTAGAAAAATCTGGTTTGATTTGCGATCAAGGCAGCTGAGCGGGGGTATTCCTTCACCTTTAGTGATATTTCTAGTTATTTCTTACACGAGTGATCATGAGGTAAAATGTTAGTTCATAAATAATGACACCATGAATAATTATTGGCTGATTTTTTAAATGGCATAATAATATATATATGAAATTGTGCTTATTGGTAGAAACTGTAGAAAAGTCGGATCTATTATAATTTTATAAGTGAACAGAGCAGACTCTGATCAAACGGCTCCTATAAGAGTCATCAGAACTGGGTTTACTCTTTTTTGCAAAAACGTGAAAAAGTGTTTGTATGAAGGAAAGTGTTAAAAGAATATTTTATTGGCTTAATCCTTTACTCAATATATATGCCTTTGCAAACAGAGTAGACCTAGATCAGACAGACAGACAAAGCTGCAGTCTCAAACTGTGTTCAAACTGAAAATCTGACAGCAGTTTCTCAAAAGCTTTTACCCTTTACTCCATAAATACACTTTTAACCCTTTCCATCATATAAACATGTTTTCACGCATTTGCAAACAGAGTAGACCCAGATCAGATGGCTCCTATAGGAGCCATCTGATCAGGGTCTGCTCTGTTTGCTAGTTGAATTTGATAGATTGGTTCCTTTACTTTCTACAATGGCTACAATGCTCCACCTTCCATACTTTATTATCACTATTTTGTCCATGAATATTCAGCAGGTATTGAAATTTGGAATAAATATAGAACAGGGAAAGGGTTAAACGCCTTTGCAAATAGAGCAAACCTAATACAGAAGCCATCTCATCAGGGTCTGCTCTGTTTGCTTATGGAATAATATAGATATGATTCTACAGATTCTACAGTGTCAAAAAATTCCCGTGTTAATATGCCATATTAAAAATTTACTTAATCAATAGTCATGATGTTATTATTTCTTTCACGAATATTCATGGAGTTATGGGTTAATAAATTTGTAATTAGTAAACTTGTTTCATATCAGTTTGAGCGAACATAGTTTTTAACCCTTTCCATCATAGGCTATTTTTAGACCCAACCTCTTTGAATGAATCAACCGAAAAGGAGCATTAACTAGAGAAAGGAAACTTTTAGAATTTCCTATAGGAGCAAATGCTCTATTTATCACAATTGTTTCAACAGGTGATTTTTACAGAGGCGTAGAAAGGCGTATTTATGGAGGAAAGGGTTAAAGCCACTAAAGTTGTAAGTCTAAACTCACTTCTTATTTGAAAGATTTGGCAAATACAGTAAAACCCCTCTAAACTAAACATTCATATTAGTATTTGTCTTTAACCCTTTCCCTGTTCAATCTTCATGTAAGAAATAATGACATCAAGAATACTTTCAGTTGAATTTTGATTAGGTTAAATTTCCAAGGGAATGTTTTTGCTCTGAAAAAGACTGTAGAATCAGGTTGTCATCGTGTCACAAGCAAACAGAGCAGACTCTGATCAGACGGCTCCTATAGGAGCTGTCTGATCTGGATCTACTATGTTTACAAATGCGTGAAAAGGCGTTTACATGAGGGAGCTTTCTGCATCTCTCTTTAACCCTGCAATAAGCAACCACCTGCATGAAAGTATTTAAATTTTTCTCTACTTAAATTCCAGTTTAGGTTTTACTGTACCCTAGTACAGATCAGAGTGGGAAAACAACACTGATTGTTTGAAATTGTATCTATTCTCCTCGCTTCTTTCCTCATAAAACAAATACAGTTATTTCCAATTAGATGAGATGCCATGTAACATGACATCTCACCAGGATCCAAAATATGTTACACAGTGAGTATGACATTGATTTTGAAAAGAAATTAAGAAAAGATTAAAGAGCAATAGATAAAGGTGCATATTCAAATACTAAAGTCGTCATTACTCCACCAAACCCTATGTTGTGACCACTTTTTAGAATCGTCTCTTCGAGACGATTCTAAAGAGTGGTCACAACATAGGGTTTGGTGAAGAAATAAAGGAGCTTTTCTTGAAAATAATTTTATCTTCACATCTTATCTATTACTCTGCCTTTAGCTTTCCAAGTTTTTCCAGAAGTTCAAAAGGTTAAATCTTATATGATAGTTTACTATCTATATACTCTTTACAGTGTCTAACGGCCCATGACTTGTATATGATAGTTTACTATCTATATACTCTTTACAGTGTCTAACGGCCCATGACTTGTAAACCATATGAACAGATTATCGATGTTACAGTTAAGATATTATGTGACCTATCAACAATAATCAATAGAGACCGATTAATCTTGATTACCGTGTTCATTGATCTGATCAAAATCTGAAGATTAAGCCATGTCCTGTATAGAGCAATAGTAGTGTAACTTACCTGTAATTGACTCAAGTTAATACATTATTGTAACTATTCTAGGTGTCGCAGATTTAAATGGTTTATATAGAGGGGTGTACTTTGCGTTGTCTTTTATGTATAATGGTAAATATCGGGGATCATTAGTGTTAATATGGCATATAAGGACTTACTGAAGAGGGTTTAAACTTTAAATGTTTCTTCTCATATTTATAAGCACAACTTGGCATTGATTTAGATAAACTATTTATATTGACTGGCTGTGTAGTGTAAGAAGGCTCAAGTGGCCGTGGAATTAACATGAAGTATTTAGTGGTTTGGCAGTTTCTTGAAAGAACTGTTTGTGTGCATGTGTCAAAGAAAGGCCACTACCGCAGTGAATGATTGCTTGGTTACATGTCAAGGATGTGCTTCTGAGATTGGAATATGTTCATTCGTCCAGTGAGAGGTGCTTAGAATTTGTTCTAATTTACATCTACTTGAGAATGATCAATAGATATATCATGTGGAATATTTTGCCAATTATGAAGTTTGAAATTTTGTTTATATTCTGTGATTATATTATTAACCCTTTAAACCCTTTCCTTCATATAAACGTGGTTTCACGCATCTGCAAACAGAATAGACCCTAGAGGAGCCGTCTGATCAGGGTCTGCTCTCGTTTGCTAATAGAATTTAAAAAAGCTAGGTCTTTATTTTCTCAAATGGCTACAATATCCAACCTTCCGTATTTCATTATATCTATTTTACCCATGACTATTCAGTAGGTATTGAAATTTGGAATAAACTTAGAACAGGGAAAGGTTATCATTATGGACCAATTTGCGATGACCTTTGCAAACAGTGTTGATCAAGATGAGAAGCCAAGTAACTGTATGTCTCAACAGGGTCCAAACTATCAGACACTCAAGCACTGATTTTAACCCTTTCCCTGTTCTGTATTTAGGCCAAATTTCAATACCTACTGAATATTCATTAACAAAATAGTTAGAACGAAATATGGAAGGTGGAATATTGTAGACATTTTGGAAAGTAAAGGAACATATCTATCAAATTCTTTCAGCAAACAGAGCAGACCCTGATCAGACGGCTCCTCTAGGAGCCGTCTGATCTGGGTCTACTCTGTTTGCAAATGCGTGAAAACCGTGACGTTTATATGAGGGAAAGAGTTAACCCTTTCCTTGTCCAATATTCATGTAAGAAATTATGACATCATGAATATTTATTAGCTGAAGTTTTATAATGTAAACTTTTCAAGGAATTATTTTGCTTTGAGAAAAAATGTAGAATCAGATCTGTATCATGTCACAAACAGAAGCCGTATTCAGGAGCCATCTGATCTGGGTCTACTCTGTTTGCAAATGCGAAAAAATATGTTTATATGAAGGAAAGGGTTAAAACAAATATATACTTGAATAGTTGCAGCATACAACACTTTTTGCATTAACTTCAAATGGTTATAAGATAAGAATTCTTGGATTTTGTGAACAGTGTAGACCTCTAGATCAGCAGCTGCAGTATTTAAGAGATGAAGCCCTCTGTTAAGCCCTTCCTTATCTAACCCTTTTCCTGATAGAGATGCCTTTTTACACTTTTGCAAACTGAGTAGACCTAGGCCAGATTGTCTCATGTAGGAGCTATCTGATTACTAATTTCAATACATACTGAATATTCATGGACAAAATAGTTATAATGAAATATGGAAGGTGGACCATTGTAGTCATTTTAGAAAGTATAGAAACAGATCTATCAAATTCCATTAGCAAACAGAGCAGACCCTGATCAGTCAGACGGCTCCTATAGGAGCCGTCTGATCTGGGTCTGCTCTGTTTGCAGATGCGTGAAAACATGTTTATATGAGGGAAAGGGTTAAAGTGGTATTGTTTTCATTTGCAGTAGTTAACTTATTACTAATCAGATATTCCATAGTACCTTACAGCCAGAATTGTGACCTTAACCCTAAAATTCCTTCATATATTTTTTTTTATGCAGTTGCCAACAGATGGCTCTTGTTTAAGGGCCATCTGATCAGGGTCTGCTCTGGTTGCTTATGAAATTATTATAGATCTGACTCTACAGTTTCTACCATAACTAAACCATACTGTCTACATATGCCATTATAAACATTTAACTAATAAATATGCATGATGGCATTATTTCTTACATGAATATTCAACAGGGAGAGGGTTAACCCATTCCCGCATATTGACGCCTTTTGACGCTTCTGTAAAAGTTACTTTGTGGAACCATTGTGATAAATAGAGCATTTGCTCCTGTGGAGCAAATGCTCTATTTATCACAATGGTTTCAAAACTACGGAATTCTGAAATTTTCGTTTTCTCTAGTAAATGCTCCTTTTTGGTAGATTTAATCTAAGAGGTTGGATCTAAAAATAGCCTATGCGGGAATGGGTTAATAAGCATGTTAAAGCGGGGATTGTGCCCTCAATCATGCAGCAGCAGAATGGGGGTAACATCAATAATTATGCACTTCTGAACAATAGGTACAGCAGAATATATTGCTGTCAAAGAATCTTATATGTGTCAATCCATATGTATATGTGTCAATCCATTTACTGTTGAGTGCACAATTTAACCATTTCCTCCATGAATATTCATGTAAGAAATAATGACATTATGAATATTGACAATATTCAATATGAATAAAGCACATTGACACAGGAGTTTTTGGCCATGGAAGAAACTGTAGAATCATATCTATATCATATCATAAGCAAACAGGGCAAACCCTGATCAGACGGTTCCTATAGAAGCCATCTGATCTGGGACTACTCTGTTTGTGAAGGTGTGGAAAGACTTTTACATGAAGCACAGGTTAAGAGCTTGCTGAGTACTGTCAAACAATTCATCATGTTTCCGTTTGATTTGGAGGCAGCTCTTTACCCCATAAAAACACCTTTCTACACCTTTGCAAACAGAGTAGACCCAGATCAGACATCTGTCTGCTCTTTTTGCTTATGATATGATATAGATATGATCATACAGTTTCTGCCATCTTTCCATGTGCTATAATATAAGCAATTAATCTAATAATTATACCCCCCACAACGAAGTTTGGGGGGGTATACTGGAATCAGGTTGTCCGTCTGTCTGTCTGTCCGTCCGTCTGTCCGTCCGCACTCACGAAAGGGTAGTTGTGTGACTTTTTTTAACTAGTCCCACAAGTAAAATCATTAACCTGGCCATCTCTTGTGACATTAACCTGGCCATTTCTTGTGACATTAACCTGGCCAGTTGTGGGACATAGGGTTAGGGTTAGGGTTAGCTTCCAGATCATTTTTTTCCAAAGTTAGAGCCAAAAATAGTTTTTCTTGTGGGACTAGTCACACAAGAAAAGATCAAAGGAAAAAGTCACACAACTACCCATCCGTTAGTATGTCCGTCTGTCCGTCCGTGGACACAATTTTGTCCGGCCTTCTTCTTCTACAGTTTTGCTTCAATTTTGTTGAAACTTCATATATAGCCATATGACCATATAAACCTGTGCACCGCATATTTTCATTATGATCGGACCATTACTTCAGGAGTTATCTCCCCCTTTTAGTCCCCAACCAACGTTTTTCGGTTTTCTGGACTTTTAATGGAAGTGACTGGAGATATCAACTCGATATTTAGTACAAAGCTAAATCTAGATAAGTTACAGCTTATGTTCCAATCTCAGTCTGGTTGAATAATTATTTCCAGAGTTATTGCCCTTGAACTTACAATTTTTTTCTTCAAATTTTGAATTTTCCAGACTTTTTTGGAAGTGGTTAGAGATTTTAACTTCATTTTTGGCATAAAGCTAAATATAGATGATTTACAGCTTAATTCCCAATCTCAGTCTGGTTGAATAATTTTTGCCAGAGTTATGGCCCTTGAACTTAATTTTTTTTATCAAATTTTCAATTTTCAGGTATTTCTTTGGAAGTGCTTGGAGATATTAACTTTATATTTGACATAAATCTAAATCTAGATGAGTTGCAGCTTAAGTTTGAATATCGGTCTGGTTGAATAATATTTCCCAGAGTTATGGTCCTTGAACTTAAGGTTTTTCTGAAAAGGTACGTATTTGTTTAGAACTTTGGAGTTGACACTTCACAAAAATAAACAAAGCTGCTTGAACTTAGTGGATGACATTGTCTGGCAGCAGCCGTAACACTTCTTTGAATTTTAACAACAGACTTATCTCCCTTTTTGGACTTGACAATATTTGGTAAAATTTGCTTTATTTATGTTTGTGATTGATCTTGGATTGAATATTACATTTTTTCTTTCTTGCTGAACATCTTGTCATTTTTATTACATAAATTGGGTTTTATAAATCTCTTCATGTTTCTGTATGTACATATGTTCAACGATTGATGATAGGTGTTCTGACAAGCAGCCAGGTGGGGGGTATTCGTTAGCCTGTGGCTTACAGTTCTAGTTATTCATGTCATTATTTTAAGGGACTCATAATTTTCCCAAACTTTGAGAACCTTTAACCCTTTACTTTATGAAGACTCCACCCATAATTGATAAAATTCATTCTTGTGTGAAAATGATAAATAAGTATATCTACAGTTGACCCTGTCTTAGGTGGCCATTCATTTATTGAACATAGGAATCTTAAAAAATAAGGTGGTTGCAGGGCAAACGTAATGCAGAAAGCTTCTTTAGGTTGACCTGCATTAAACAACTACCTGCCCATAATTAGACCTGTTTGATGGCCACCAATGTTCTACTGTTTCTTTTGTCATAGCAAACAGAAGAGAAACGTTTCTATTACATATCAGCAAACAGAGCAGACCCTGATCAGAGAGTTCCTGTAGGAGCTGAATGATCTTCGTCTTCCCTGTTTGCAAAAGTATTGAAAAACTGACTCGTTAAATGCTGAATATTTAAGGTAGAATGACCAATCAGCATTTTACTCAAGTCCATTTATTTAAATTTTTTAGAAGATTTTTTTATAACAAGCAGTGAAACCCTGATTAGAGGGCTCCTGTAGCTAATCTGGGTCTACACTGTTTGCAAATGCCAGCTGTGCACTCATTCTCGGATTCTCCACCTTTAACCCTTTACCTGATAGAAGCGGCTTTAAGCGAGTTTAATATATTCCTCCGCTGAAGAAAATAGTTCCAATTTTTAAAATAATGAACATATATCATCATAAATAGTTTCTATATTCTAGGAGGTGGTAGCTTAAAGCAGGCTGAAAGTAAAGCAGAATGCGCATTAAGGCGCATTCTGGTTTACTTTCAACCTGCTTTAAGTGGTCACCTGTCTTCAAAACTAGAAATAGGCTATTGGGTAAAGGGTTAAAGGGTTAACAAGTAGTTGGTTATAAGGTTTACATATTCTTGACAAAGAAAGTATTAGATAAGGAAAAGAGGTACAAAGAGAGTAAAGCTTGATCAGGAAGCGCAAATAAATGTTTGTTGGAACAGGAACTGGGTTGTTTTGCCATTTGGATGTCAGTCGAAAGAGGATAATAAGTACACCTGAATGAACCCTTTACCTAATAGAGATACCTTTTAACCCATTCCCGCATAGGCTATTTTTAGATCCAACCTTTTGGAACAAATCTACCGAAAATGAGCATTAACTACTGAAAAGGAAACTTTCAGAATTGTTTAGTGTTGAAACCATTGTGATAAATAGAGCATTTGCTCCTATGGAGCAAATGCTCTATTTATCACAATGGTTTCACAAAGTGACTTTACAGAAGCGTCAAAAGGCATCTATATGCGGGAATGGGTTAATGCCTTTGCAAACAGAGTAGGTCCAGATAAGACAGCTGCTGTAAGGGTCTTCTGTTTTTACTTATGGAATAATGAAGTTGTGAAATAATACCTGTTTTCATATGCCACTAAAATAATTATACCAGGGCTCCAGATAAGATGTGTAAATTAAAACATTTCTTCACCAAACTTTATGTTTTAACATGAATATTAATCAGTGTAACCCTTTCCCTCATGTAAATGCTTTTTCACCCCTTTACAAACAGAGTTAAACCCGAATCAGATGGCTCCTTATGAGCTGCGTGATCAGGGTCTGCTCTGTTTGCTTATGTATAATATAGATTGAATTCTAAAATGGCTACAATGTACCACAATCCATAATTATTTAATTAGAACTATTTTGTTCATGAATATTCAGTAGATAATTGAAATTTGGTATAAACATAAACCAGAGAAAGGGTTAAACTTTTACTTGGTAGTTACATTACTTTTGATGCCTTTTCAAACAGAGAAGACCCAGATCAGAAACCACCTAGCCTGTAGGATCGAGTAATCTGATAAGGGTTTGCCCTATTTGCTTATGAAGTAGTATAGATCTGTTTCTATAGTTCCTGCCATAGACAACACATTCTGTCTGCATATGCCATTATAAAAAATTCAGCAATTGTATATATTATGTATTCTTGTCATTATTTCTTAGATTAATATTGGACTTTTTGTAGATACAACCTCTTTGATTAAATCTACCAAAAAGGAGCATTAACTAGAGAAAGGGAAATTCTCAGAATTTTGTAGTTTTGAAACCATTGTGATAAATAGAGCATTTGCTCCTGTGGAGCAAATGCTCTATTTATCACAATGGTTTCACAAAGTGACCTTTACAGAAGCGTCAAAAGGCGTCAATATACGGGAATGGGTAAAAAAAAAGCGTAAACAACAGAATCCATTTTACTTGTACATGTACATGTATTTGAGATGCAGCTAATAAAGAGTCCATTCTGCACAAATAGAGAACAGGATGTTACAAGAATTGTGTCAGTCGAGTAGTTGGATTTATCTCCATTCACCGTGTCAATGATTACAACTACCATTCCTATGCTTCGTACATATATTTGCTCATAAATAACTCACGGCTGAATATTTCTATACAAAAATCAATCTGCGATACCAGATATTCTTCATTGATAGTCATAAATACCTCCCTTAGCATTTAAAGAGAGGCAATTTAAATGCAAAATGATCACAATTGCCGACCTTTGAAGTTTAATGTTTTTTTTCTCAATTTATGCCTGTTTGTAGAGTATTTAAGACATTTAGATTGTTGGAATTTATGTGTCATCTAATAGAGCCTTGTGACCTTCTGAGCTATTTTTATTTGCGGTTCTGGGTTACATCATGTAACAGTGAATAACCCTTGATATCTAGCCAAACAAACTTAGGCAAATAGTGTAGATCCAGATCAAATTGCTCTTGCAGGATCAGTTTGATTATGATCTAATCTATTTGCTACACCATTGACATGTGGAAAGTTTGTGATGTGTTCATCTCCAAAAGCTTTATAACCCATTCCCCCATAGGCTATATTTAGACCCAATCTCTTTGAATAAATCTACCAAAAAGGAGCATTTACTAGAGAAAAGGAACATTTTTAGAAATGTGTAGTCTAGAAACTATTGTGATAAATAGAGCATTTGTTCCTATGGAGCAAATGCTCTATTTATCACCATGGTTTCAAAAAGTGACCTTTACAGAGGTGAAGAAAGGCGTATTTATGGAGGAAAGGGTTAATTCAAGGCTTGAAACTTTACAGGAATATTTATCAACATGCGTTAGTTTAATGCACACATGGAGTTTCATTTTCTGAAGCCAAATGTTAGAAGAGTTGATATGGTCTTTTACCATTTCCTTCATATAAATGCTTTTTTACATCTTTGCAAACAGAGTAGACCCAGGTCAGATGGCCCCTATAGGAGCTGTTTGATCAGGGTCTGCTCTGTTTGTTTATGGAAATTTTATTCCATCTGACTCTACAGTTTTTACCAATACCAAAAGGTCATGTGTTCATATGCAATTATATAACTTCAGCTAATAAATATTCATGTCATTATTTCTTTTACATAAATAGTCAACATGGAAAAGGATTTATATAAGAAATAGTGACTGTATGAATGTAAATTAGCTGAATATTTATAATAGCATTTTAACCCTTTCCCTGATGTCATGAATATTAATAAGGTTATTTTTTATAATGGCATATGAACACAGGACATTTCAGCTCAGGCAGAAGCTGTAGAATCAGATCTTTATTACACTATAAGCAAACAGAGCAGACCCTGAGCTCCTATAGGAGCCGTCTGATCTGGGTCTACTCTGTTTGCAGATGTGTCAAAATGCGCTAACGTAAGGGAAAGGGTAAACACAGGAATGTTTTGCCATGCAGAAACTAGAATCAGATCTATTTTACTTCATAACCAAACAGAGTAGACCCCTATATTCAGAAAACTCCAAAAGGAGCCATCTAATCTAGGTCTACTCTGTTTTTAAAGGTATTAATAGGTGTAAAGGTATTAATAGGTGTATCTATGGAGTAACGGGTTAACCCTTTTAAAAACTGTAGAATTAGATCTTTCTCATGTCAAAAGTAAACAGAGCAGACCCTGATCAGACGGCTCCTATAGGAGCCGTCTGATCTTGGTCTACTCTGTTTACAAATGCGTGAAAATGCGTTTATATGAAGGGAAGGATTAATTTAGATTTAGGATTAAGACTGTAGAAAGGTTTTGTTGCTTGTACCTCCAAACATATTTTGGTTATGAAACCCTGAAAAAATATTGATCAGCATACACACATGGGCACATGGAGTTTTGCTTGTGCGGAGGAGTCTTGCAGAGTTAGGGGCCTTGACTTAGAATAACCATAAATGATGAGAACATAATTATTATGCTGCAGATATCTTTGACCTTTTACCCCACAGATATGTCTTTAAATATTGCCTTTGTGAACAGAGTAGACCCTGATCTGTGGCTCCTGGATCGGATTTGTTTACAAAGGTGTCAAAAAGCATCTTTTCCCAGTAAAGAAATATTGGCATCATAGATGTTAATTAAACGACATTTTATAATGGCACTATGAACAAGAATTGTTTTTTGTCTTGACAGAATCGGTAGAGTTATATCTATACTATAATCTCATAAGCAAACAGAGCAGACCTGGAGTTGTGGCCATGGCAGAAACTGTAGAATTATACCTATATTATGTCATAAGCAAACAGAGCAGACCCTGATCAGATGGCTCCTATAGGAGCCATCTGATCTGGGTCTACTCCGTTTTCAGAGGTGCAGAAAGGCGTACGTATTTAAGGAGTATATATAGGGTTAAAGAAGCTATTCAATTAGCAAACTGCTCTTACAGACTGAAGTTTATTTAGCATAACTATGGTATAGTAATATCATACACTGGTGTATGTGAGGTTTGGTCTAGCGCCAGTCCTGTCTATTATAACCTTTACTCAGGCAATGAAACAATGGTACAGGACATTCAACAGGTCTACCTTGTCATTAGTTTGTATTGTATATCACCTTTACCCTTCACCTGTTGAATAATTAAAAATGGCTCCTCCCTTTATGAATATTAATTAGAACAAAAATTGTATGAAAATCTATCACGGAAGAAAATGATTTTTATGACCAACAATGCAGATCGTGATCAATGGGCTCCGTCAGGAACTAGGTCTGCACTGTTCGCAAATATCTTATTTACTGGGCTTCCACACTTAATCATTTACTCCATAAATACCTCTTTCTACGCCTTTGAAAACAGAGAAGACCCAGATCAGACAGCTCCTGTAGGAGCCATCTCATCATGGTCTGTTCTGTTTGCTTATGAAATGATATACAGTGAAATCGCGATGAGTCGACATACCATGGGAGATCGCTGATATGTCGAGTCAGCCCGCATGTCGACTCAACGCATTGAAAATCCATCGTGACTGCAGACGATTCCGATGGTAGACATGGTCCTGTGTTCTGTGTATTGAAATGATTTTCGGCGTTTATAATACTTACTTTTTCGTGAGATGTACTGTCTGGTAATTAAATGACAAAATAACTGTTTGCTCATTTTATTCCTTACATATTCTACATGAGACCAAAATATAAACAAAAATAACACAAACCTATAAAAAAAATTAAATCAGTGCATACGAACAAACATGACAAATATCAACAGCATTACACCTAACGTTCATACATAAGTGCGTCATATAGGTCTAAACAGTATGCATAATGCACAACACTGCATATGATTCATTTTAACAAAATGGATCCAGAATAAATAAGTATTTACTGATGTTTTCGATATAAAGTCAAGATACATGTGTTTAGCATTGGTGGAAACTGCTGTTTTTATACAAAATTGTCATGTCAATCAAAATTTATTGAACAGTGTCAACACCGGCATATGTGTGAATAATTGCAGTCATTAACACAGTTTGCTTGTGTTTTGGCGTGATCACTGATAGAGGTGCGAAAATCTTCTGTCGGCTGATCAGTTTTTGATGTCGAGTCGGCGTGTTGTCAATTATAGTAATTACAATTATCGGGGCTGTGCACCTATGTCGAGTCAGCGTGTTTAACGAGTCACCGTGTTTCGAGTCAGTGTGGATAGTTTACATAGGGATTAGAAGGCAAGTTCTCGGGACCATTAAAGATTGTCGAGTCAGGCCGTAATGTCGAGTCGACGCATGTCGACTCATTGTAATTTTACTGTAGATCAGCTTCTACAGTTTCTCAGTGGAAGAGCGTCCGCCTGCGGTACGGAAGGTCGTGGGTTCGATCCCCGGCCGCGACAGACCAAAAGTCGTTAAAAGTTTGTACTAGTAGCTCCCATGTCTACGCTCGACATTAAAGGTGTTTCTAGGAAAGTTCTAGGACTGGTCGGCCCAGTGTCAGGATAATGTGACTGGTGGGGTGCCCTTGCCATGTACCTGCGGCAGGGTTATTCCAGTGAGGCAGCACTATAACTTGTCTCATGCGGGTGCCGTCTGCAAATAACTGAAATACTGTTGGTCGGACGTAAACCCCAACTCACTCACTCACTCGACAGTTTCTGCCAGGGCCAAAACATTCATGTGTTCATGTGCCATTGTTACAATTAATCTAATTAATATTCTTGATTTAATTATTTCTTACATGACTATTCATGGAGTAAAGGGTTAAAGAATATACTTAACAATTTCTGATAGCGATGCCTTTTCAAGCTTTTGTAAACAGAGTAGAACCAGATCAAACGACTCATGGAGGACCTGTCTGCCATGTTTGTTTATGAAATAAAACAGATCTGATTCCACAGTTTCTGTCATGGACAAAAATGTCTGTCTCATTTGCCATTACAGTAGATCTTGTCTTAAGCAGCCACCAAAAATAGGTCAAATTGTGGGTCTGTAAGGCAGGTAGTAGCATAATGCAAGTTTGATCTCTCATCCTTACTTTCTGACGATCTGATTGAATGTTTTTAGAATACAGTAAATTGGAATTCTAGTAGAGAAAAAAATTAGATTATTTAGGCAGGTTGCTGCTTAATGCAGGGTGAAAGTCATGCAGAAAGCTCCTCTAGGAGCTTTCTGCATGACTTTCACCCTGCATTAAGCTGCAACCTGTCTCCTAGACTGATATTTATTCTAAATTTAACGTCCAGTTTAGAGGGGTTTAACTGTATATGGCAGAAAAACAACAGAAAGAAGATGACTCTATTGGCAGTCAGCAATTGCTATGGGTTAACATTACTAACTGGAGGTTGTCCAATAATTTGACATTGTTCATTAGATTGAATGACTTGCTTTTTGAAGCATATCACTTTAACCCTTATAACACTGAATTGTCAAATGGACTATTCCAGAATTCAAACAGGTCAAGCTTATGGTGAATATTTAGGAATTTCTCTAAAGAAAAGTGTAACATGACAAGCAGTGCAGACTCTGCTGAGCGGGCTCCTTTGGGAGCCCTCTCATCTGGGTCTACACTGTTTGCAAAGGGCATTAGTGACTTGTGTCCGGCACTGTAAGGGCCAACTCTTTGCACGCTTGTGGCTTAACTCTTTGGATCAAGATGAAGACTTGAGCAATTTGGCATCTCATCAGGATCCAAACTGTTTGCCACTCAGATTGTAATTTGGAGAGAAATATAGAAAAATATAACTTAAGATAGTGTAGCAGATGACAATTTCATGAAAAGAGTTAAGAATATGTAATTAAGGATTTAAACATATTTAAATTTTGCAGACTTCGCAAATCAAACCCACACAGTAACTTCATGATTTTGAAACCCTTTACTCGTGAATATTTGTGTAACTAAAAATAACATCATCAATATGCATTAGACGAAATTTGATAAAGGCAAATGAACACAGAAATGTTTGGCCATGGCAGAAACTGTAGAATCAGATCATAAAATTATAATAGATTTGAATCTACAGGTTCTAGAAATACCAAAAGACTTTGTGTACCAATGCCATTAGAAAAATTAAGCTAATAAATATTCATGGTATCATTGTTTCTTACATGAATATTCAACAGGGAAAGGGTTAAACAGATCCAGTATATTAGTGTCCTTAACGAAATGAAGAAGTGAATAACGTCATGAATATTTATCAGTTTAATTTTTAACAGGGTTTTCCACGGAAAATCCGGTTATTGAAATGGTGATGTACGGCGGGCTGGTGGGTGGGTGGGCCGACGGTTTCGGCTGCCAATCTTGTAAGCGCAACTCCTCTGAAACTGTTCACCGGATTTTCATAAAACCTTGCGTGTAGCAAGGAACTAATATGTAGATGTGCAAAATTTCTGGAATTTTTCCATCTGCAATTTTTCTCGGAGTTATGCCCCTTTGAACTTAGAAATCACTAGGTCTTTTGACCCTATCCTTGTAAGCGCAACTCCTCTCAAACTGTTCAACAGAATTTCATAAAACCTTGTATGTAGTATATAGACACAATATTTAGATGTGCATATTGTCGGGAATTTTTCCATCTGCAATTTTTCTGGGAGTTATGCCACTTTGAACTTAGAAATCACTAGTTAATAGTGAAGGAAAACCTGGTTTGATGTCTTGTCAACATTTCTTGTTATAATGTTATATGACCATATGAATTCTTGGCCATAGCAGAACAGTAGAATCATATCTATATAAGCAAACAGAGCAGACCTCTGATGTGGCATCCTACAGGAATCATCTGATTTGGGTCTACACTGTTTACAAAAGTATGAAAATGTGTTTTTAACAGGTAAAGGTTGAAAAGAACTAAGAACAGCATTATCAAGATAATTTACCAATGAATATTTTCAGCTTGAGATAATTAAATTTCAGTCAGGTTCGCTGCTATTTTTAATCCTTCACCTGCTAAGTTTGACATGGCAGTCATTTGCAAACAGCTTGGATCTAGATGAGACACATAATAACTCAGTATCTCATCAGGATTCAAACCATTTGCCACTCTGAGTCAATAATTTGTCTTAAGCTTGAACAAATTGGAAATAAGTGAAAACTGTAATGGTTCTTAGTTTAAGCAGACATCATTTTTACAGCAGGCGACGAGGCTAACCCTTTTTGCAACCCTGAGTGTTCAAATGGACTATTCCAAAATTCAAACAGGTCAAACTTACGGTGACTAGTTAGGAATTTTTCTAAAGAAAAGAGTAATATGACAAACAGTGCAGACCCTGATGAGAGGGCTCCACTAGGAGCCCTCTCATCTGGGTCTACACTGTTTGCAAAGGACATTAGTGACTCGTATCCCGCACAGTAAGGGTTAAAGTATAAACAAATTTACGGAAGATTTGGCTGAGCCTTTGTGATATCACCTATGTTTGGGTCTCACTCTGTATAAACCAAAGACTAGTATCACTTGCATTCAATGTGTCGAATTTATCTGCAAACAGACAGGTTTAGCTTCCCGTTGTTCCATTCACCTTGATTGTACTTTATATCTTCTGGTTTGAAGTCTTCATTCACTGCAATACTGCTGTAAATTTAATCATTACCTACTACTGTTACATCATTATTGCACCAGCGTAGGTTTTTCTATAATGATAGATTTCTTTTGCATATAATCCTTTATCAATATTTTGCAAGGAGATTAAGGATTTATATTGGTAAGTTAAATTGTCCTTATAATTCCAGAATGTACAAAGCAAGATACTGTAGGAGCTTGACTGTTTGTGTCATTTGTTTTTTGTCTTGATCGAGTGATAATGAATCTTGGTATATATGTCAGTGATCTTCTTTCTGAAGGAATTAGCTCCCATGTTGTTGGAAATTCTGAATAATATATATATATATATATATATATATGGATTCCATGTTGGACAATTTTAAATTAATCGCAGAAGAATTTTTACAACAGTGTTTCATGTAAACCGCTGATGTGTTTTATTTACATGCTGGCATCTTGTATGGCTTTGTAGCAACCATTGACGTGTTTGTGGAATGACGTCAAATTCAATTGTGAACGCATTTTTCTTTCGGCGAAAAGGTCAGATTGTGCTTCTGAGTTATTATTATAACTAAGAAAATGCTGTTTAACCTTTTACTCCATGGATATTCTTATTACAAATAATGAAATCATGAATATTATTTAGATATTGTTTAAATGACATCAAGGCTCTGGTGCAAAACTGTTGTAACTCCTTCACTTTACAATAGTTTTGCACCAAACCCTCGATATAAGCACAAGAAATTATTTGGTCATGGCAGAGACTGTAGAATCATATCTATATTATTTCAAAAGCAAGCAGATCAAACCCTGATCAGACGGCTCCTACAAGAGCCATCTGATCTTGGTCTACTCTGTTTGCAAAGGCATAGAAAGGCATAGCCATGGAGTAAATGGTTAAACAATACATACATGTAATGTACATGCATCATTTGCATAGAGAATGAGGTATGTTGTTCAGGGAGGTGAAGTATTTTCACCCTTACATCGCTGTGAAAAAATTATGTCTGCTCAAATATAGATCTGATTGTTTCAGGCTTTTGAGGATTTTAAGCTATTAACCCTTCCCCTCATATAAACGAGTTTTCACGCATTTGCAAACAGAGAAGACCCAGATCAGACGGCTCCTAGAGGAGCCGTCTGATCAGGGTCTGCTCTGTTTGCTAATGGAATTTGAAAGATCTGTTTCTTTACTTTCTAAAATGGCTACATTATGTTCCACCTCCCACATTTCTTCATAACTATTTTGTTAAAGAATATTCAGTAGGTATTGAAATTTGGCCTAAATCACAGAACAGGGAAAGGGTTAAACTGAGTGTCAAACAGCTTGGATCCTGATGAGAGGCCAAATACTCTGTGTCTCATATGGATCCAAGCTGTTTGCAAATGCGAGTTGGGTGGTGGACAATTTTAAATTAATCGCAGAAGAATTTTACAACATCGTTTCATGTAAACCTCGGATGTGTTTTATTTACCTGCTGGCATCTTGTATGGCTATGTAGCAACCACTGACGTGTTTGTGGAATGACGTCAAATTTGATTGTGAATGCATTTTTCTTTCGTCGAAAAGGTCAGATTGTGCTTCTGAGTTATTATTATAACTAAGAAAATGCTGTTTAACCTTTGACTCCATGGATATTCTTATTAGAAATAATGAAATCATGAATATTATTTAGATATTGTTTAAATGACATCGAGGCTCTGGTGCAAAACTGTTGTAACTCCTTCACTTTACAATAGTTTTGCACCAAACCCTCGATATGAGCACAAGAAATTATTTGGTCATGGCAGAGACTGTAGAATCATATCTATATTATTTCAAAAGCAAGCAGATCAAACCCTGATCAGACGGCTCCTACAAGAGCCATCTGATCTTGGTCTACTCTGTTTGCAAAGGCATAGAAAGGCATAGCCATGGAGTAAATGGTTAAACAATACATACATGTAATGTACATGCATCATTTGCAAAGGGAATGAGGTATGTTGTTCAGGGAGGTGAAGTATTTTCACCCTTACCTCACTGTGAAAAAATTATGTCTGCTCAAATATAGATCCCAATAATATAGATTATTTCAAGCTTTTGAGAATTTTAAGCTATTAACCCTTCCCCTCATATAAACGAGTTTTCACGCATTTGCAAACAGAGTAGACCCAGATCAGACGGCTCCTAGGAGCCGTCTGATTAGGGTCTGCTTTGTTTGCTAATGGAATTTGAAAGATCTGTTTCTTTACTTTCTAAAATGGCTACATTATGTTCCACCTCCCACATTTCTTCATAACTATTTTGTTAAAGAATATTCAGTAGGTATTGAAATTTGGCCTAAATACAGAACAGGGAAAGGGGGTTAAACTGAGTGTCAAACAGCTTGGATCCTGATGAGAGGCCAAATACTCAGTGTCACATATGGATCCAAGCTCTGTTTGCAAATGCGAGTTAGGTCGAGAATTACAGGTCGAGAGTTAACCATTTTTAGCTTGTCAAAGAAACAATTACAGCTATAGTAGTACTGTGAACCCTCATTATACCGGCATTCGTTACAATGGCACCCTCGCTATACCGGCAGTATGCATTGAAACAAAATTACCGTTCAGTCTTTGAAACAACCACTGAGTAAATAGGTGTAATGCCAATAAGACAGGTGATCGCTTAATGCAGAAAACAAAGAGACGATTCTAAAGAGTGGTAACAGTATAGGGTTTGGTGGAGAAATAAAGGAGCTATGCTTGAAAATGTTTAAATTTACGCATCTTATCGGGAGCTCTGCCTTTACCTTACAGGGACACCTTGTAACCCTTTACCTGTTCAATATTCATGTAATATATTAATGATTTCATGAATATTTATTAGATGAATTTTTATAAAGCAAGCTTTGAAAGGAAATTGTTTGCTTGGACAAAAACTGTAGAATCAAAACATTATTATGTCAAGAGCAAACAGAGCAGACCCTGATCAGACGACTCCTATAGGAGCCATCCGATCTGGGTCTACTCTTTTTGCAAATGTGTGAAAAGGTGTTTATATGATGGAAACAATTAATTCCAGACCTAGATCAGAACACTCCCAAAGGAACTGTCTGATCAGGGTCTGCTTTGTTTGCTTATGGAATTATATAGATCTGAGTCTACCCTTTCTGCCATGCCCTAAATTTCCACTGTCCTGTGCCATTATAAAAGTTAACCACTCTTGCTGAATTTTAAAATACATTCTCCTTCTTTACTCATGCCCTGTTGTATAATTACATATATCTTCACTGTGTACAAGTATTTTGCTTTGAAATCACTGCTGTGGAGTGCACTGGTTGCACATCAACTTGTAAATAGTGCAGACCCTGATGAGACCGCTCCTGCAGGAGCTGTCTCATCTGGGTCTTCACTATTTACAGGTAGGTATATTGACGCGAATAGCAAGCGAATGGTTAATATTCATAGTCTTTATGTCTTAACCCTTTCCTCCATGAATACGCCTTTCTATGCCTTTGCAAACAGAGTAGACCCAGATCAGACAGCTCCTGATCAGGGTCTGTTCTGTTTGCTTATAGAAGATTATAGATCTGATTCTATAGTGTCTACTTTCCCCAAAACATCATGAGTTAATATGCTATTTTAAAAATTAATCTAATTAATATTCATGATGTCATCAATTCTTACATGAATATTCATGGAGTAAAGGGTTAAATGTTCTGTTGCCTTATGGAATAATATATACAGCTGAACTTCAATAACTCAAACTTCAAGGGACCATACAAATTAGTTCGAGAAAACAGAAGTTCGAGTCATCCGATAATTAATCTCAAGGCCACAGCTTAATACAGGTCTAAAGTAATGCTGAAAGCTCCTACAGGAACTTTCAGCATTACTTAAGACCTGTATTTAAAGCTGTCACATGCACTGGGTGCCAACTACGTATTATTATCAAAATGTTTTGCTACGACAATTTATATAAGTATTTTAATAGATTTGTTTTCCTACGAAGGCAACTTTGTTATCATAGGAAAACATTTCCCAATTGATACACTGGCTTCGTAGGAAAACAAATCTATTAAAATACCCATATAAATTGTCGTAGGAAAACAAAAAAAATTGATAATAATACGTAGTTGGCCCCCAGTGACATGTGTTTCTAGATATCGATACATTTTAGAGCAATTATTGTATGCACAGTTTCTGCTATGATAGAAAACTCATTTGTTCATAATTATGCTATTATAAGAATAATTTAATATTCATGATGTCACAATTTCTGACATGAATATTCATCGTGTAAACCGTTATCTCTTTACTTGATGTGAATATTGATGTAAGAAATAATGACACCATGAATTTAATTATATTTGCTGAATGTTTATACAGTTAAACCTCTCTATAACAGCCACTAAATCACATCAAGTATTTTGTGTTAAAAGGCAGGTGGCTGCTTAAAGCAATGTGAAAGTAAACTAGAACGCTCCTATAGGAGCATTCTGTTTTACTTTCACCTTGCTTTAAGCTACCATCTGCCCTAAATACCAACTAATTAACACAATTTAGTGGCCATTATAGGGAGGTTTTACTGTAATAGCATATGTACAAGGGAATTTTTGGCTATGAAATAAACAGTAGAATCATATTAATATAATTTTATAAGCAAACAGAGCAGACCCAGACCAGAGGGCTCCAGCAGCAGTTGTCTGACGTGGGTCTACTCTGTTTGCGAATACACTAATTGGCATCTGTATCAGGTAAAGGATTAATATGCCAATATGGAATATGAACGCGGAGATAAAGGTCTCACATAAAATCCCTGTATGATATCCCTTTATCATGATCTCAACTTTGTCGTGCTCTGTTTAATCTTTTCCCTATAAAATATTCATGTAAAAATAATTAAAACATTAATATTTATTTACTGAATTTTTATAATGTAAGCTTTTGCTTTGACATAAACTGTAGAATCAGATCTATGTCATGTCAAAAGCAAACAGAGCAGATCCTGATCAGACGGCTTTACTCCATAAATACGTCTTTCTATGCCTTTGTAGGTCAGACAGCTCCAATAAGAGCCGTCTTATCAAGGTTACTCTGTTTGCTTATAATATTCTACAGTTCTTGCCAAAATTAATGTGTGCATGTGCTATTATAACAATTAATCTAATTAATATTCAGGATGTCATAATTTCTTACATGAATATTCAGTGAGTAAAGGGTTAACCCTTTCCCTGTTGAACATTCATTTAAGAAAATATGACATTATGAATATTTATTAGATGAATTTTTATAATGGCATATATATACAGATGATGTTTTTGGTATTGGTAGAAATGATATAGTCAGATCTATTGGTAGAAATGATATAGTCAGATCTATTATAATTTCATAAACACACAACACAGACCCTGATCACATGTCTCCTATTCCTACTCCCGTTTGTAAGGTCGTGAAAAAGCGTATGTATGGAGGATAGGGTTAACCTTTATATTTTGTAGATGTACTTTTTGACACTGTTTTTCAAACAATTAAAATAGACCTAGATCAAATGACAGAAAGATGTTTTGTTTGTTTTTTCAGGTTCAGATGACCAGCGATGGCGGGAGTCAATACGGCAGCAGATGGAAGCCGAGCTGGACCAGCGAGTCCGCGATGCCCTCGAAACTCCGCCTCCTGAGCGTCACAAACGACAGCAGTCAGCAGACTCCTGTAAAAACAAATTCAGCACAGATCTAGAGAGTCTCAATGCACATGTTCTCTTAGATCTGTCAGACAAAGAGAGGGCATATTTAAAATCAAGACGATGGAAAGCATTGCAAGCTAAACGACAAATGCAGAAATACATGAATATGAATTATGCTTCACCTCAAACTTCCTCACGGATTGAAGTTGTGTTTCGTGATGAATTATCGAAATCTAATCAAGATGAATTTCCTGGTGTGTTTGGTTTAAATTCATTCTCAGAAGGTGTGAAGGATTTAAATGAAATTCATAGAAAACAGTTTGAAAAATATCCCACATTACGAACATTGAATAAACAGTATTATACGAAGGAGGGTTTTTTATCAGCCGCAAGAAATGGGCGGTTCCCAGATGGGACGATATTAGATAGAAATTCCGAAGGTTCTTATGAAGATAAATTCGGAGTTGTGCGTGACAAACATGGACCGTTTTGGCCCAGTGATTGGGGGCCGTTGTATCCTGCTCACAAATTTCTCTGGACGCTAGATGTGCCGATAGAGCCGTTGTATTATTTCTTCAAAAGTAAGTATGCGGAGTGAGTTAAGTTTTGCTTAAATGTTTATACCATTCCGAAGTACGACATTTTCAGAATGTCTTGTTTAATTTTGGTCAGATTATTGACCACTCCTGTATTATTCCTTTACTTTATAATTATTAACCCTTTCCACCATGAATATTCATGTAAGAAAAAAATGACATCATGAATGTTAATTAGATTAATTGTTATAACCGCACAGTCATGGACATAGCAATTTTTTGCCATGGCAGAAACTGTTGAATCTTAGATCTATATTATATCATAAGCAAACAGGGCAGACCCTGATCAGACAGCTCCTATAGGAGCTGTCTGATCTGGGTCTACTCTGTTTGCAAAGGCAAAGAAAGGAGTAAAGGTTTAAAGTAAGAAATAATGGTTGTATAATTATTAATTAGTTGAATATTTATCATTATGAACAAGGGACCTATCATTGCAGAAACTGTAGAATCAGATCTGTATTATTTTATAAACAAACAGAGCAGACCCTCAATGTTCTAAAGACATAAACTACTAGAGCTGTCTGACATGGGTCTACTTTGTTTGCAAATGCGTTAAAAGATGTGATTATCAAGTAAATGATTAAGCAGACAACCCTTTACCTGATAGAAACACTTTTTCACGTCTTTGCAAACAGAGTAGACCCAGATCAAACGGCTTTTGTAGGAACTGTCTGATTAGGGTCTGCTCTCTTTGCTAATTAAAATAATATAGATCTGATTCAACAATTTCTGACATGATATAAAATTTCTGTGTTCATAATGCCATTATAAAATCAGCTAATTAATATCCATATAGTCATTATCTCTGACATGAATATTCATGAGGGAAAGGGTTAAGACATTTGAGGTATTTCTATTGGAGCAATTTCATGAACTGCACTTTAACCCTTTACTCCATAAACATGCCTTTCTACACCTTTGCAAACAGAGGTAGGCCCGGATGAGATGGAGTAGGAGACGTCTGATCAGGGTCCACTCTGTTTGCTTATGATATGATATAGATATGATTCTACAGTTTCTGCTAATGGCCAAAAAGTTCTCTGTCCATGTGCTATTATAACAAATAATCTAATATTCATAATACATGTATTCAGAGGTCCAGAAAAGATGCGTAAATTAAAATAATTTCAAGAATAACTGCTTTATTTCTCCACCAAACCCTATGTTGTGACCACTCTTTAGAATCGTCTCGAAGAGACGATTCTAAAGAGTGGTCACACCATAGGGTTCAGTTGAGAATTGATGATTTTAGTATTTGAGCACGCACCTTTATCTGTAGCTATGTGTATTATTATTCTTACATGAATATTCATGGAGTAAAGGGTAAAGTAGTCATAGGCTATCAACAATCAATTTATTGATATTCATAATGTCACTTAATCTTGTACAGTAAAACGTCTCTAAACCGGACATTCAGTTTAGTATAAATATCGGTCATGGAGACTGGTGGCTGCTTCATGCAGGATGTAAGTCATGCAGAGAGCTCCTCTAGCCTTTTTGCTTCAGACATTCACCCTGCATTAAGCAGCCACCTGCCTAAAAGTTTCTGTATTCTCAACTAGAATTCCGGTTTAGAGGTTTTACTGTATAAATATTCAAGACGTAATGGATTATTGAGAATTTCACCTGTAATCGTAATCATTTTTATTAGGACAATTGCACATGTAACCAATTGTAAGTAAATGGTTCGTACAATTAAAGGTGGTGACACTGAAAGTGAGCGAAAGGAGGAGATTGAAAAGACAGGCAAGTGATACATAACGTAGCCACCCTGGTGTATGGAATAGTATATTGAACTCTTTGGCAGAGGTTGTCTTTGAAATCTTGGTCATAATTAGAGGCAGAGATTCTTGTATAGTAAAACCCCTCTAAACCGGAATTCTAGTAGAGAAGAATTTGGTAGGTGTATGATGGAGAAAACAATGATCTATTTTTAACCCTTTCCTCTATGAATAATCATGTAATGTGTTTGCAAACAGAGTCAGCCCAGTTCAGACTGCTTCTTTAAGAGCTATCTGATACGGGTTTACTCTTGTTTGCTTATTGAATAATATAGGTATGATTCTACAGTTTCCGCAATGATAAAAAAAGCCCCGATACATAATACCATTATGAAAAGTCTTCTATTCAATATCAATTCAGTCATTGCTTCCATCATTAATATTCATATTCATATCCATGAGGTAAAGGTTGACTCTAACATAACCTGGATTATTTCCTCTTTACAACTATTTTTTACATTACAGTAGAACCTGTCTTAAGCGACCATCAAAAAAACGGTCTAATTATGGGTGTGTTAGGCAGGTGGTAACTTAATGCAGGGCAAAAGTGACGCAGATAGGAGCTTTCTGCATTACTTTTGCCCTGCATTAAGCAACCTCCTTTCCTCAATAAATGAATGGTTGCTTAAGACAGGTTCTACTGTATGTAATACTATAATTTCCTATATACCAGATGTAGCTTTCATGTTTTAATCCTTTCCTTCATATAATTGCCTTTTCAAGCATTTGCAAACAGAGTAGACCCAGATCAGACGGCTCCTAGAGGAATTGGATAAATGTGTTTCGTAACTTTCTAAAATGGCTACAATATTCCATCTTCCATATTTGATTATAATTATTTTGTCCATGAATATTCAGTAGGTATTAAAATTTTGAATATTCATGGACAAAATAGTTATATTAAATGAAATATGGAAGGTGGAACATCGTAGCCATTTTAGAATCTGTTATGAAACAGATCTACCTAATTCCGTTAACAAACAGAGCAGACCCTGATCAGATGACTCCTATAGGAGCCGTCTATTCTGGATCTACTCTGATTGCAAATGCATGAAAACAAGTTTATATGAAGGAAAGGGTTAAGATGAACTATTGGAGGTTTTAGGATGGTAGTGTTAGCTGTAATCATAGATATAAGTGTCATCCCTACAAACTAATTGTATGCTAAGTACAAAACTGAAAGTTTGCTGCAACTGCTGAAAGTTTGTTTTTTTCTCTCAAGAGTGCAAGCAGTGTCAAATAGCTTTGATCCTGATGAGATGTTTTAGACAGGTCCATGATCCTGATAAGGTGTTTTACACAGGTCCATGATCCTGATGAGGTGTTTTAGACAGGTTCATGATCCTGATGAGGTGTTTTACACAGGTCCACATAAGATGTGTATTAAATTAACCCTTTCCCTCTTCTATATTTATTCCAAATTTCAATACTGAATATTCATGGGAAAAGAGTTATAATGAAATATGGAACAAGAACTATTGTAGCCATTTTAGAAAGTAAAGAAACAGATCTATCAATTTCCATTAGCAAACAGGGTAGACCCTGATCAGACGGCTCCTCTAGGAGCCGTCTGATCTGGGTCTACTGTTTGCAGTTCCTTGAAAACAAGTTTAATTGAGGGAAAGGGTTAAAACATTTTCAAGAATAACTCCTTTATTTCTCTACGAAACTCTGTGTTTTGTCTCATCAAGACGATTCTAAAGAGTGGTCACAACATAGGGTTTGGTAGAGAAATGACTATTTTAGTATTTGAGTATGCACCGTTATCCGTAGCTTTGTGTTGAGTTACTACATTTATTCCATACAGACGTCTTTACAAACAGATCTAGAGTAGACCCAGATCAGATGGCTCCTGGAGGAGTAGTCTGATCAGGGACTGCTCTGTTTGTCTATAATGTAATAAAGATATGCTTCAGTTACTGCTATGGTAGGAAAATTACTACAGTACATCCATGTGACTTTATAAACATTACTCTAATTATTTCTCACATGAATATTCATGTAAATAATATCAGTACTTCTTGCATGAATATTTATCAGGTAAAGGCTTAAAGATGCTATAAAACTTAAACTCTTTAATATATGAACACCTTTGTCACACCTATTCAAATAGAGTAGACCCAGATTAGATGGCTCCTGTAGAAGCTGTCTGATCAGCGTCTGCTCTGTTTGCTTATGTAGTTATATACCGTAGATCCTATTCTACAGTTTCTATCAAGGTAAAAAAAGATGGTATTCATGTACCATTATAAAAATTCAGCTAATAAATATTCATTATGTCATAATATCTCCCATGAATATTGAATGGGTAATACTTTAACCCTTTCCCTCATATAAACGTGTTTTCACACATCTGCAAACAGAGTAGACACAGATCAGACGGCTCCTAGAGGAGCCGTCTGATCAGGGTCTGCTCTGTTTGCTAATAGAATTGGATAAATCTGTTTCTTTGCTTTCTAAAATATCTACAATATTCCACTTTCCATATTCCTTTATAACTATTTTGTTAATGAATATTCAGTAGGTATTGAAATTTGGCCTAAATACAGAACAGGGAAAGGGTTAAGCCTTATTACTGTACCTAAGCAGAGTATTAGCAGTATAACACTTATTTACACTTACAGAGCAGGACACGGGTCATAAATGTTGTTGCAAACAGTGTAGACCCAGATGAGAGGGCTCCTAGAGTAGCCCTCTCATCTGGGTCTGCACTGTTTGTCATGTTACACTTTTCTTTAGAAAATTTATTCACTGTAAGCTAGACATGTTTAAAGTTTGGAGTAGTCAATTTGACAATTCAGGGTTAAGCAATACTTAATACTTAGAACGCTAGTAGCGACTTTGTGGTTACCTGTACAAACAGTTTGTATCCAGATGAGACACCGAGAAACTCAGCATCTTATCAGGTGCCAAACAGTTTGACGCTGTGACTGTAAATTTGTGAGAAAAAACAGCAAGGAAAAATATTAAGAAAAAGTAGTAGACGACAGTTTTGGCGGACAGCAGTTACTTAGTGTATAATTAGCCGATACATGTACATTTGTATTTCATTTTACGTAAGGCTGTACAGTATTTACCCCAATTATTCAGATATACCCAATCTCTCCTCTCCACTAGTTTGTACAGCAGAATAAGTGACTTTGGCACCATTTTGATAACCTTAAACTAGACTGAAATAGTAACAAATAGTGTGGACCCTGATCAAATGGCTCCTTTAGCAGCTGTTTGATCTAGGTCTGCACTGTTTTGTCAAAGTTGGTCTGTTTGAAGAATTAAAGTAATTACAGTGTTTGGACACCCGGTCTCCCCTTTTAATAGGATTGTAAAGTGGAATAAGTCACTGTTTTGATAACTGTGAATTAGACAGACATGGTATCAAATAGTGCAGAGCTCCATGCAGATAAGATGCGTAAATTGACACATTTCCAAGTATAACTTCTTTATTTCTCCACCAAACCCTATGTTGTGACCACTCTTTAGAATCGTCTCGAAGATATGATTCTAAAGAGTGGTCACAACATAGGGTTTGGTGGAGAAATAAAGATTTTACTATTTGAGTACACACCGTTATCTGTAGCTCTGATAGTGCTTCTTCAAGTTTGCCCTATTTGCCGAGGTCTGTCTGCTAATAGCAGTGATACACTTACCATACTTGGATGTGACTAAGGGAGAGTAAATGTACAGTTGGCTGAACGGTCATTCGGACTGAAAGTAGACTATGACTAGGTACTTGACTTTACTTTACTAATTTCTCAAAATGTTGAATGAATTGTTGCAGATCAGTGTGTTAAGAGACAATGTTTTCAGCATGAATTACTTTTGCATCTCAAAATATATATGGGATACTCTGTGCCTATGTTTGTATGTGATTACTTTGTGCCTATGTTTTTGTATGTGATAAGATTACTTTGTGCCTATGTTTTTTGTATGTGATTACTTTGTGCCTATGTTTTGTATGTGATTACTTTGTGCCTATGTTTTGTATGTGATTTTAACCCTTTACCTGATGAATACTGATGTAAGAAATAATGACTTTGTGAAGGTTAATAAACTGCTTGTTTTTATAATGGCATGATAATGCACTCTTGGCAATAAAAAACAACCTATAGAATCCTATGTATTTTTGTTTTGATAAGCAAACAGAGCAGATCTTGATCAGATAGCACCTATAGGAGCTATCTACATTGGATCTACTTAGTAGACAATTTTTTATAAACAAGCATTGTATGAGCTAAAGGATTAAGAAATCAAAGTTTTAAATTCACAATATAATGGACTTTATCTGTCTTCTAAATCAACCCTCTCCTTCATATCAACACCTTTGCAAACAGAGTAGACCCAGATCAGATGGCTCCTATAGGAGCTGTCTGATCAGTGTTTTGCTCTATTAGCTTATATTATAATACATTTCTGCCAATACCAACAATGCATGTGTACATATGCCATTATAAAAATTAAGCTAATACATATTCATGACATCATTATTTCTGACATGAATATTCAACAGGGAAAGTTTAAATGTTTGTTGATTATTCTTTTCTAGCTATTGGTAAAATTATAAACACAAGTTAGAGAAGATAGATAACTACTACATTCCTGTATGTAACTGTAACTGTCAGAGTTACCTCTCTTTATCTTTATTCTCTTTCTTACTACAAGCTTCAGGGCTGTTTATATATATCAAACTATTGAAGTTTATATTATCTTTAGCTTTTGAAAATAATTGTAGAGTACAAACTCAAGTAAAGAAGAATTTAGATCTGTGGCAGATGACTGCTTAATCCTTTCCCTGTTCAATATTCATGTAAGAAATAGTGACATCGTAAATAGTTATTAGCTGATTTTTCATAATGTAAAGTTTTCAATGGAATTTGTTGCTCTGACCAAAACTGTAGAATCAGATCTATATCATGTCCAAAGCAATAGAGCAGACCCTGCTCAGACAACTCCTATAGAAGCTATCTGATCTGGGTCTACACTGTTTGCAAATGTGTTAAAAGGTGTTTATATGAAGGAAAGGGTTCATCTAATTAACATTCAAGATGTCATTGTTTCTTACATGTATATTCATGAGGTAAAGGTTTAACCCTTCCCCTCATATAAATGTGTTTTCACGCATTTGCAAACAGAGTAGACCCAGATCAGATGGCTCCTAGAGGAGCCGTCTGATCAGGGTCTGCTCTGTTTGCTAATAGAATTTGATAGATCTGGTTCTTTACTTTCTAAAATGTCTACAATGTTTCACCTTCCATATTTCTTTATATCTATTTTTTAATGAATATTCAGTTGGTATTCAAATTTGGCCTAAATACATAACAGGTAAAGGTTTAAGGGTTAATGCATGATGAAAGTCATGCAGGAAGCTCCTTCTCTAGCTTTCTGTATAACTCCATTAACCCTTTCCCTGTTCTATGTTTATTTCAAATTTCAATACCTACTGAATATTCATGTACAAAATAGTTATAATGATATATGGAAGGTGGAACATTGTAGCCATTTTAGAAACTAAAGAACCAGATCTATCAAATTCTATTAACAAACAGAGAAGATCCTGATTAGACGGCTCCTATAGGAGCCGTCTGATCTGGGTCTACTCTGTTTGCAAATGTGTGAAAACATGTTTATATGAGGGAAAGGATTAAACTGCCATCTGTCTTAAAAAACAAATATTGACAACTAAATATGATAGTCTGGTTTTGAGAGGTTTCACTGTAAATGTGTTTATCAGAATTGTTTGTTACTTGTGTAGGGGACCGAACAACGGGCAAACGACAGGAATACATGAAAAAGATGAGACATACAGGTAGCTAGTACATGTTAATCCCTTGACACAATCTCTAAATGCACAAATGTGACATGTTTCCTTAATGTGACACATTCCCTATATGTGACACATTCCCTATATGCACAAAAGTATTCCTGATATTTTATGAACTAACATGTACACTTTATAATGGGAATGATCTAGCACTATTTAACAGTAATATTCTTTTCAGGTTTGGAGTTGAAATGATAGCAGAATATATCAATCCATGTATGGAAACAATGTTGTCAGTCCTTTTATTCTAAAAGAATTTTAGGTGTCATTGGTAGCTGTACATACCAATACATTTGGATTAGATGATTTATCACAGAGTTATGGCCCTTTTATTATCATTGTCGCATGATTTTCATGTATACAATTGTGTTATCCCATTTTAAACCTTATGCTAAGCTCAAACATGCTGGCATTTACAAAAGGTTTGGATTCAGATGAGAAGATTAACCCTTTCCTTCATATAAAAGCCTTTTCACACATTTACAAACAGAGGAGACCCAGATCAGATGGCTCCTATAGGAGCCTTCTGATCAGGGTCTGCTCTGTTTGCTAATGGAATTTGATAGATCTCATATTTTAGTTTCTAAAATGGCTACATCTTTCCACTTTCCATTTTCCCCAATAACTATTTTGTCCATGAATATTCAGTAGGTATTTTAAAATTGGAATAAACCTAGAACAGGACAAGGGTTAATAACTCCTCATTTATCAAGATGTAAACTGTCACATAGACCACAGTCAGTAGATTCTCAATTGCTTAAATGAATCACAGTATAACAAACTTGCAAAAGATTGGAGTTTAACCCTTTCCCTCATATAAACACCTTTAATAAATCCTTTGCAAACAGAGCAGACCCAGATCAGACAGGAACCATCTGATCAGGATCTGCTCTTTTTGCTTCTGAAATTATCATATATTATCTGTGCACATTATCAAAGTTTAGCTGATAACTATTCATGATGTCAGTATTTCTTACATGAATATCTACAGAACAAGAATACAGAAAAATAATGAACTGGCCTTGGCAAACAGTGTTGACCCAGATCAGAGGGCCCATAGAGTAGCCCTGTAATTAGTGTTGCCTCTGTAATAGTCACTTCTTGAAACCATTGTGATAAATAGAGCATTTGCTCCTATAGGAGCAAATGCTCTATTTATCACAATGGTTTCACACCATACAATTCTAAAAAATTCCTTTTCTCTAGTTAATGCTCCTTTTCGGTAGATTTATTCTACTGGGTCTAAAAATAGCCTATGAGGGAATGGGTTAAATCCTATATTAATTTTAACCCCTTGATACTGAATAGACCTTTAAAAAGGTTTGACATTTTGATTTTTGATAACATTCAAAGGGTTGACCCTTTCCCTTATGTAATGTAAAAGCCTTTTCATACCTTTGCAAACAGAGTAGACCCAGATCAGAGTGGCTTCTGTATGAGCTGTCTGATCAGGGTCTTCTGTTTTTGCTTGTGGAATTACTATAATTATACTTTCTGCCAAAGTAAAAAAAACATGTGTTCATATACCTGACTAAAAAAATTTAGCTAATGAATATTCGTTATGTCATTGTATCTTGAAATATTGAACAAGTACAGGGTTAAATATGTCCTACACAATAGACCTTATCCATCAAGAACCTTATTATTCATATTTAAGGGCTATAAATGAAGATTTATAAATTCATTAAGATATGTGCCTATTGTGCGAAATGTATTTAATTGTGCCTTCTTCTATGCCGAAAAAAGTAAATAGGAAATGTTATTGAAAAGTTATAATTATGTCAGATTGTTGTCGGAATATATCATGTCATCCAAATGCTTATAAATAACTCTTTGCATGCTAGCGGTGCAGTCATGATTATGGATGCAAGGATAACGGTTTGGATCCAGATAAAACGCCAAGTTACTCAGCCGTCATCAGGATCCAAACTGTTTGCACCCATAATCAAGGTTTTTGTTAACAATGGAGAAAATCCATGGTAACCCTTAAACATGTTTTCACGCATTTGCAAACAGAGTATACCCAGATCAGACGGCTCCTATAGGAGCTGTCTGATCAGGGTCTGCTCTTTTTGCTAATGGAATTTGAAAGATTTCATTCTTTACTTTCTGAAATGGCTACAATTGTCCACTTTCCGTATTTTGTTATAACTATTGCCATGAATATTCAGTAGGAATTGAAATTTGCAATAGATATGGAACAGGGAAAGGGTTAAGAATTTGTGGATGACAATTAACTGGTCTACAAAGAGATAAACAACAGTATTCATAGGGGGTTTGTGAATTATCATAATTTGTTGAAAATTTAACCATTTCAATAAGGATTTTTCAAAGTGTAATAGACCAACATTGTTTAACGATAGCATCCATTTAGTTTGAAAGAAAATTTTGAATGCAAAATGTCCAGAACCTGATGATTGGGCTCCTCAAGGAGCCATTTGATCTGGATCTACACTGTTTGCAAATACCAGTATACTCGTTCCCCGCATTTAAAAGGTTGAACACGTGTTTAGAATTCTTTTGTAAAATAAGTATGATGTAAATGAAAGGAAAATCCATATTATCCCGTTCGACCCTGATTTATCAAAGTGGAAGATCCGTCTGTGTTTATCTGTACAGTCCACTCAGTATGATAGGTTTAAACTTACTAGAGGATTTTGAATGACAGTGTAGACCCTGATCAGAGGACTCCTCTAGAATCACTCTGATCTGGGTCTACACTGTTAGCAAATGACAATGCATGCCTGTCCCACATTGAAAGTGTTAAATTGACCCAGGCGAGTATGGCGCATTTCCCATCTTATGAGACAGACCGATTAAAAATCAATTAGATATTTCCACAATAAGAAAATTGTCATCTGTTCAAACTGTCACCGGCTTCATTTCTCCTAAATGTTTTCTTAATTGATATATACAATTAGACTGTCAGACACTTGGAATCCCGATGAGATGCTGACATTACTGTGTTTTATCTGGATCCTAACTGTTTGTATTCGTCATCTTAAAAGCATGCAAAGAATTATGTCAACAATACACTTTCTAAATTGTTGTCCAACAATAGAAGATAGGATTTCAGGAGATGATTTATTCGTTTGGATATATTTGCTTGTTGTGTTTCTGACAAAAAAGAACTTGTAGGATTATTTGTGTATTTTACAAGACTTGAAGTGATTGGGAATGTTGAAGCTTTTAATGCGGGATATTATATACTGTCATTTGCAAACAGTGTAGAACCATTTCAGAGGGCTCCTTTGAGAGCCATCTGATCAGAGTCTGCACTGTTTGCCATTCAAACCTTTCTCTCACAAGATATATCGTTCCATTCTGAATGGACTTTAACCCATTCCCGTATAGGCTATTTTTAGATCCAACCTCTTTGAACAAATCTACCGAAAAGGAGCATTTACTACTAAAAAGGAAAATTTTAGAATTGTGTAGTGTTGAAACCATTGTGAAAAATAGAGCATTTGCTCCTATGGAGCAAATGCTCTATTAATTTTTTATCACAATGGTTTCACAAAGTGACTTTTACAGTTGCGTCAAAAGGCGTCTATATGCGGGAATGGGTTAACGGTTTAAATAATAATGGACCATTTCACTTTGAAAATTTAGCGTTCAAAGGATTAAGGACGAGATTTGTTTGTGAAGTGATTCAGATGTTGAGTGTTTTACTAAGAGAGACAGATTGTTCTCCTTATTTAATTACTCTGATATGGATTAAATAATTCTATGTTTGGTTGGAATATGTTATGATAAGACCATTTAATGTTTGACCAATCACCTGACAGAAGTACCTTTTGACGCTTTTACAAATGGAGTAGACTCAGATCTAGGTCTGGTCTGTTTGCTTGTAAAATAGTGTAGCTCTGATTGAACACTTTGTGTCATGAATTTTTTTTTCCATAATCCTCTGCCTCATATAAATGTGTTTTCATGCACCTGCAAACAGAGTAGACCCAGATCAGACGGCTCCTAGAGGAGCCGTCTGATCAGGGTCTGCTCTGTTTGATAATGGAATTTGATAGATCTGTTTCTTTTCTTTCTAAAAGGGCTACAATGTTCCAACTTCCATATTTCAGTAGAACTATTTTGTCCATGTATATTCAGTAGGTATTGAAATTTGTAATAAACACAGAACAGGGAAACGGTTAACCCTTTACTCCATCAATATTCATGTAAGAAATAATTATATCATGATTACTAATTAACTAATTTTGGTCCTGACATCATGAATATTTATTAGCTAATTGAATATACATACAGGAATGTTTGGTATTGGTGAAAACTATAGAGTCAGATCTACTTTCATAAGCAAACAGAGCAGACCCAGATCAGACAGCTCCTACAAGAGCCATATGATCTGGGTCTACTCCGTTTGCAAATGCATGACAAGGCATTCTATGAAGAAAAGTTTTAAGATATTTTGAAAACAAAACCAGCCTTATAGTTACAGACAACACTTTTTGTAGAGCACAAAATGCTTTAAATGTTCGTAAGAGTTAACGTTTTCCCTGTTCTATCGATGTTTATTCTCGATTTCAATATCTGCTGAATATTCATGGGGACAAAATAGTTATACTAAAATACGGAAGGTGGAATATTGTAGCCATTTTAGAAAGTTAAAAGAAATAGATCTTTCAAGTTCCTTAAGCAAACAGAGCAGACCCTGATCAGACGGCTCCTATAGGAGCTGTCTGATCTGGGTCTACTCTGTTTGCAATTGTGTGAAAACGCAATTTATATGAGGGAAAGCGTTAACTCTTTACCTAATATGAGTGTCTTTTTGACACATTTGCATATAAAGTAACAGGGTCCTTAAGTAACTTATCAGAGAAAGGGTTACCAGATAGAGACGCCTTTTCAAGCCCTTTGCCAACAGCGTAGACCCAGATCAGATGACTCCTGTAGCAGCTGCCTGATGATGGTGTCTGCTTTACTTGCTTTTGGAATTATATATACAAAATCTTGTGTGCAGAGCTCCAGATAAAATGTGTAAATTTAAATATTTTCAAGAAAATCTCCTTTATTTCTCCATGATGATTCTAAAGAGCGGTCACAGTATAGACTTTGATGGTGGAGAAATAATGATCGTAGTATTCAGGGACGCACCTTTATCTGTAGCTCTGATTGTGCGTTAACCCTTTCCTCCATAAATACGCCTTTCTACGCCTCTGTAAAAATCACCTGTTGAAACCATTGTGAGAAAGAGATCATTTGTTCCTATAGGAGCAAATGCTCTATTTATCACAATGGTTTCAAACTATTAAATTCTAAAAAAAATAATTATTTTCTCAAGTTAATGCTCCATTTAGGTAGATTTATTCAAAGTAATTGGATCTAAAAATAGCCTATGTGGTAATGTGTTAATATACCGTTTATAAAAAATTATCTGAAAAATATTCATGATGTCATTATTTCTTACATGAATATTCACCAGGTAATGGCTTAATAACTTAACCCATTCCCACTTAGGCTATTTTTAGACCTAACCTCTTTGATTAAATCTACCAAAAAGGAGCATTAACTAGAGAAAAGGAAATTTTCAGAATTGTGTAGTTTTGAAACCATTGTGATAAATAGAGCATTTGCTCCTGTGGAGCAAATGCTCTATTTATCACAATGGTTTCACAAAGTGACTTTTACAGAAGCGTCAAAAGGCGTCAATATGCAGGAATGGCTTAATAAATACTAAAGTTACTGTGTGCTTGAATGTTGTAATTGTCATATATACTCAAAGCTTTTCTGAATACCTGAGAGAAAAATCATTTAGCACGCAAAGAGAAACTTAAAATTTCATTCCCGTCTTTAAGAAAACTGTTTTCTTTACGTTTTTATACAAGTACAAAATGCTTACATTTAAATTTGTTTTTCTGTCATCGGTTTGAAAGTCTCAAAGGTGCATTAAGAGTTTTAAATGATTAATTGATTTTCAGATGTACTTCAATTATGTGAATGCTGAACATACAAAGTGAAATGACCAATCAGTTTTTAATGATAAGAGTCCGTATAAATGGGTATATAATTAATTTTTGTTAGAGGATTTTGAATGGCGATCAATGGAGACCCTGATCAGAGGGCTCCTAGAGGAGCCCATTGGTCAGGTCTACACTGTTTGCTGATTTCATTTCTCACATTCAAATGGTTAATTTAATGCTGAATGGGATCAAGTCAAACATTTGTTGAATGTCAACATGTCAAGTGTTGGACAATATATAACAAACTGTTTGCTTTGATTTTCGTCTTCATTTTAAATAGAAAAGATTAAAATCACCCGGGAATCTATCATTGTATTAGGAAACAAATATTTACATGTTTTAACCATTTGAGTGCTTACAGTGAGTGGATGGATCTATTGTTTAACCCTTTCCCTCATATAAACGTGTTTTCACGCATTTGCAAACAGAGAAGACCCAGATCAGACGGCTCCTATAGGAGCCGTCTGATCAGGGTCTGCTATGTTTGCTAATGGACTTTAATAGATCTGTTTCTTTACTTTCAAAATGCATGCAATGTTCCACATTCTATATATTTCATTGTAATTATTTTGGTCATGAATATTCAGTAGGTATTGAACTTTGTAATAAACATAGAACAGGGAAAGGGTTAACCCTTTATTTCGTAAATACGCTTTTTACGGTACTTACAAACAGAGTAGACCCAGATCTGACATCTCCTACAGGAGCTGTCTGATCAGGGTCTGCTCTGTTTGCTTATTCTTCAGTTTCTGCCATGGCCAAAAGCTTCTGTGTTCATGTGACATCATTAAGAATAATCTCATTAATGTTCATGACGTCATTCATATTTCTTAAATAAATATTCATGGAGTAAAGGGTTAATTCCCTGCATGCGTGATGAAACCATGGTTACCAATTCAAATAGTTTGGATCCAGATACAGAGCAACAGATAATGCTGCCTAACAAAAATACTAAAATCATCATTTCTCCACCAAACCCTATATTGTGACCACTCTTCAGAATCGTCTCGAAAAGATTATTCTAAATAGTGGTCACAATATAGGGTTTGGTGGAGAAATAAAGAAGTTATTCCTGAAAATGTTTTAATTTACGCATCTTATCTGGACCTCTGCAGATGAGATGCCACATAATGCATGGTCTCATCAGTATCCAAACTGTTTGTCACTCTCACCATACATTTAGAAATTTTATTTTAACCCTTCTCTTGCTGAATTTCAAAATGCATTTCTCCTTCTTTACCCATGCCCTGTTGTATAATTACATATACCTTCACTGTGTACAAGTATTTCGCTGTGCAATCACTGCTGTGGAGTGCACTGGTTGCACAATCAACTTGTAAATAGTGCAGACCCTGATGAGACAGCTCCTGCAGGAGCTGTCTCATCTGGGTCTTCACTATTTACAGGTAGGTATATTGACGTGAATAGCAAGCGAAAGGTTAAGAATTGAAACAGATTACAATAATTGTTGCAGACAAAAAATTAGTGTGCATTAAGAGTTAATAATAGAGTTCATTCAATTGAAGTGAATAAAATTTGCAAGAGAATTTTGAATTACATATGTCGTGCAGGCTGTAATCACGGGGACTGCTCTATGTAGAGGCCGTCTGATCTTGGTTTACACTGTTTGCAAATGCCAGTTATCCTGTTTCATGCATTCAGTGAGCTAAATTGGTTCATTGATTGAGTCGTAAATCTGGTGTGAACAAACAGTTTTAGATAAGAGGAGTAATGTTCTATACAAATCTCTTATTTCTCACTGGTACCCATTAGAATAAATTGTTGATACTCATTAGAGCTACTTGGTTGGTACTCATTAGAATTATTTGTTGGTACTCAGAATGACTTGTTGGTACTCATCAGAATGACTTGTTGGTACTCAGAATGACTTGTTGGTACTCATCAGAATTATTTGTTGGTACTCAGAATGACTTGTTGGTACTCATCAGAATGGTACTCAGAATGACTTGTTGGTACTCATCAGAATGACTTGTTGGTACTCAGAATGACTTGTTGGTACTCATCAGAATGACTTGTTGGTACTCAGAATTACTTGGCACTCATCAGACTTACTTGTACTTAACAGAATGACTTGTTGGTACTCATCAGAATTACTTGTTTGTTACTCATTAGAATTAATTGTTGGTACTCGTTAGGCATATAAATGATACATATGGTATATAGACCAGTCCAGGCCTGAATGAAGTAAATTTATTGTTTTACATGCTAGCAATGAATGTGCCAAGCCCTATCTATTAGGGAAAGGGTTAAGAATTCAATACATTATGTATATAATGGGCAGCATGCGATGTTATTACGTTCAACAATGCCTGATTTACCCTAACTAAGCAATCTCCCCATTGCATCGGTCTGTAAAGTTAAAAAAAAAAATCACCATTTAATTACTCATATAGTGGCAAATAGTGTAGACCCAGATCAAACTGCTCCTTCAGAAACAGTTTGGTCTGGGTCTGCACTATTTGCCTATGCTGTTCTCTTTGAATACCTAGATTAATAAGGGTAAAACATCCACATTAGAAAAGCTGTCTGAGAACATACCAGACTGTCAGGTAGTTTCATATTTCTGACAATCAATGATGGTTCACATTCATAAAAAGGGTCATCCGGTGTGCAAATATTTACAAAATATTAACTCATTTTGTCCAGAAATTATGTACTGATTTTTAGTTTCAAGTTACATGTACTCTTATAAAGGCTAAAAGATTAACCTGTTACCTGATAGAGACCTTTTGAGACCTTTGCAAACAGAGTAGACCAAGACCCGATCAGAAGTCCCCTGTAGGAGCAGTCTGATTGATGTCAGTTCTGGTTGCTTATGAAATTATATACGGTAGTGATGATTCTACAGATCCTTTCATTGCCACAAATCCTTTATTCATATACTAGTATTAAATGTCATCTAATAAATATTCATGATGCCATTATAATTTATATGAATATTAACCTATGTGTGCACAGTGTCCCTTAAAAGGGACATAGGCAAACAGTGTAGACCCAGATCAGAGGGCTCCTGAAGGAGCCCTCTGATCAGAGTCTGCACTGTTTGCTGAAGTCTCCGATATCAATGGCTTGTTCAAACAAGTATTTTGTTAGCTCTGCCCCCTCAACGTGAAAAATGGAGCCTTCCACAATGAAATTTGGACGAGTTTACTTCAATTAATGGGTTAATGAGGTGAAGGACTAAACAATTTAGTATCACTTAGTATCACTGGCATTTTACTACAGTAAAACCTCTCTATATTGGCCACTAATTTACATCAAGTATTTTGTGTAAAAGGCAGGTGGCTGCTTAAAGCAAAGTGAAAGTAAAACAGAACGCTCCTATAGGAGCGTTCTGTTTTACTTTCACCTTGCTTTAAGCAGCCACTTGCCCTAAATATCAACTAATTGATACAATTTAATGGCTGTTATAGAGAGGATTTACTGGGTGTATATATATAGATTTTTACATTTTCTGAATCTTCATTGTTTGCAAATGTTATCATAAATTTGTCACTAGATAGCCTACAAGTACTGATATATATATCACAGACAAATTACTTGAAACAGGAATGTTTGGTTAACTCTAAGCTTACAACCCTCATTTACATTTCAAATAACCCATCAAACTTTAGAAACCTCTTCATTTCATAATTTGGTCTCATTTTTTTAAAACTCTCAGCGACCTGTGCAAAAGTTTTTCAAAAAACTTGTCTGATCTATTAGCCCTTTATTCCATAATTACACGTTTCTACGTCGTTGCAAATAGAGTAGACCCTGTTAACCCTTTCCCTCATATTGACGACTTTTGACGACTATATAAAAGTCACTTTGTGAAACCATTGTGATGAATAGAGCATTTGCTCCTATAGGAGCAAATGCTCTATTTATCACAATGTTTTCAAACTACAAAATTCTAAAATTTCCCTTTTCTCTAATTAATGCTCCTTTTCGGTAGAATAATTCAAAGAGGATGTATCTAAAATAGCCTATGAGGTAATGGGTTAAGACAGCTCCTATAGGAGCCATCTGATTTGCTTCTATAGGAGCCTTCTGTATTACTTTTGTCCTGCATTAAGCAACCACCTGTCTTTAAGACAACTACATTCAACAATTGAATGGCCGCTTAACCCTTTCCTCCATAAATATGCCTTTCTACGCCTCTGTAAAAGTCACTTTTTGAAACCATTATGATAAATGGAGCATTTGCTCTATAGCAGCAAATGCTCTATTTACCTCAATGGTTTCAGTGCTACACAGTTCTAAACATTTCCTTTTCTCTAGTAAATGCTCCTTTTCGGTAGATTTATTCAAACGGGTTTGGTCTAAAAATAGCCTATGAGGGAATGGGTTAAGACAGGTTCTACAGTACTTTTGATTTGATTAGTAAAAGCTATTGACCCAGTGTCAAACAGACTGGATCCTGATCAGATACAGAGTTGCTAAGTGTCTCATCTGGATCCAAGATGTTTGTAAATTCAAATTAGGTCACGATTAGGAGAACAAAGGTATTAACTCCTTGCTTGCTGGCTGGGAATTTCGTGGTTACCTATGGCAACAGTTTGAATCCCGATGAGACAGTGAGTAATTTAGCATCTTATCATGATTTAGACCTTTCCCTTTTTAATTCATGTAAGAAATAGACATCATGAATATTATATAACCCTTTCCCTCTTATAAACGTGTTTTCACGCATTTGCAAACAGAGTAGACCCAGATCAGACGGCTCCTATAGGAGCCGTCTGATCAGGGTCTGCTCTGTTTGCTAATAGAATTTGATAGATCTGTTTCTTTGCTTTCTAAAATGTGTACAATGGTCCACAATATATCTATATAATTATTTTATTAATGAATATTCAGTAGATATTGAAATTTGGCTTACATACAGAACAGGGAAAGGGTTAACTGAATATTTACAATACTAGCTTTTCAAAGGATTGTTTTGTTTTGACAAAAAACTTGAGAATCAGACCTATATGATGTCAACAGCAAACAGAGCAAACGCTGATGGGACAGCTTTTATAGGAGCCGACTGATCTGGGTCAGCAGTGCTTTGCTTGGAAATGTGTGAATAGGCGCCTATATGAAAGAAAGGGTTAAATTAAAATTGATTATAATTCTGTTGGAACATTTGAACAGAACCAGACGAAAAAATGACTTTGAGAATTGTGGCAGACAACAAATTTTTCTAGACAGCAAGTACGTAGCGTGTAAAGGTTAAAACTCTTGTGGCAGACGTCCCATGCTGGGTTTGTTATAACTGTTATGGCGGTAGTTCTGACGGTGTCAATTTCGTTTGTTTTTCACGCTGCCTCCTAGAGGTTACCTGTTTAATATTCATGTAAGAAATAACCCCTCCATATGTACACATTATTTTTTCATCATGCCAGAAACTTTAGACTCATATCTATAGCATTCCATAACCAAACAAAGCAGATCCTTATCAGTCTTAGTCACTGCTTCTACAGGAGCCGTCTGATCTGGGTCTGCTGTGTTTGCAAAGGCGTAGAAAAGTGGTTGTACGATTAAAGGGTTAATTCCTTA
The DNA here is from genome assembly GCA_963576725.1 of Azorinus chamasolen. Lineage (NCBI taxonomy): Eukaryota > Metazoa > Mollusca > Bivalvia > Cardiida > Solecurtidae > Azorinus > Azorinus chamasolen. The sequence continues at coordinate 36,019,275 of OY755252.1, read as the reverse complement.
GTTGGATGGTTTTGTCAAGCAGCTCTCAAGTGTTCATGAAATTGAAATCACTCTGTACACTTTCAAACATGTCCATTTGTCAAACTAGCCAATATCTTGTGCATAACTCGATGTGGAATGCTTACATTGAAAATATAGATTCATATGAGAAGTCAATTGTCAATACCTAAGAGATTTCACCAGTGTTTATTGAGGAATATGAAAATGTGATTAACTAAAACAGTTGTAGTGTTTTATGAGATTTTGATTTTTGAAAGCAGACTACATCGTTCATTGAAAAACTGATTGTCGTTACTATGGAGCCTGCTAAGTGCAGAGTGCCCGTCTATAACTGACATGTGACAGTAGAAAGTAGGGGTGCGTTTGAAGTGCAGACAGTCTGCAAGAGCATTCAAGATGTATGTGAAAACTTTGCTTAGGAGCTAATTGTTGTCTGAAAATGTTTTAGTACACTTGAATTATTCAAAGTAGAGTTTTCTTCTAACTCTTTAAAAACAAATACCATCAGCTTAGATAATTACTTGGTGTTTTATTTAGAATCAGAGTGAATAGTTATTAGCTAATTTTTTACAAATTTCCATAGCAACAGATAAAGGTGCATACTTAACCCTTTTCCTTATGTAAGCGCATTTTGGTGCACCTGCAAACAGAGTAGACCCAGATCAGACGGCTCCTATAGGAGCCGTCTGATCAGGGTTTCCTCTGTTTGCTTATGGTGTAATATAGATCTGATTCTACAGCTTCTGCCTGAGCCAAATTTGAATGTCCTGTGTTCATATGCCATTATAAAAAATAATAATATTAATATTCATGATGTTCATTATTTCTTAATGAATATACAACGGGGAAAGGGTTAAACACTAGAATGGCCATTTCTATACCAAACCCAGGTATGTTGTGACCACTCTTTAGAATCATCTCGAAGAGACAATTTTAAGAGTGGTCATTACATAGCGTTTGGTAGAGAAATAAAAAAAGTTATTTTTGAAAATGGTTTATTTACACATCACATCTGGACCTCTGTATATCAATGACTGTGGAACAATAACAATAGAATCAGGTTTATATTATTCCACAAGCAAACAGAGTAGACCCAAATCAGACGACTCCAACAGAAGCCATCTAATCTGGGTCTACTCAATTTGCAAAAACATTAAAGGCTGTCTCTATCAGTTAAAGGGTTCAAATAGCATATAAGTAAGAGAGTTTCCATGGAGTTTCATTGAAAAGTGAAAATGGAATTTTAATGAATAGTTGTGACATGTAGGATTATAATGCAGAGATGACAAACAATGTGTACATTTGTGAGAATTCAAGGAATTTATAACAAGAAGCAGTGTCTGTGCAAGTGTTGGTGTTATGTCTGAGCATATTTATTCACGGGGAAAGTGAATACAATTGTTAAATTGTTCAAGCTTTTTATCTGCACAGATATATTTATTTTGGAGACAGTGTTGTTTGAGATGGTGTTGTCATGTCATATCAAAGTTCTTTAATCTTATAAATTTAAGAAATTAACCCTTTACTACATGAATAGTCATTAACGGCACATAGACACAGAAATGTTTGACCTGAGTAGAAACTGTAGAAACATATCTATATTATGTAGGAGCAAATGTTCTATTAAGTATCACAATGGTTTCAACAGGTGATTTTAACAGAGGTGTAGAAAGGTGTCTTTATGGAGGAAAGGGTTACAGAATAATAAGTTTTGAAAAATAATTGTTGCAAACTGTTTGACTCTCCTATTAACTTTTTTTCCTTTTGAAACTTAACTCTTTCCTTTATGTAAATGCCTTTTCATACCTTGCAAACAGAGAAGACCATGATCAGGGTCGCTCTCTTTGCACATGAGTTTATAATAGGTCTGACTCCACACTCTCTACAAATACCAAAACATCCTGTGAGGTAGATAATCATGCCATTATGAATATTCAGCTCATAAATATTCATAATGTCATTTTTATGCCCCCAGATCAAATCGGGGGTGGGGGGATATTGTTTTTGCTGTTTGTCACCAACTTTAACATTGGTCATAATTTTGAGCCAGTACAGAATAGAGATTCGATATTTGGCATGCATATGTATCTCATAAAGCTGCACATTTTGAGGGTCACATGTAAAGGTCAAGGTCAGAGGTCAAATATATAGGTCAAATCACTGACTTAAACATTGGTCATAACTTTTGAACCAGTACAGATAGAGACATGATATTTGGCATGCATGTGTATCTCATAAAGCTGTACAGTTTGAGGGGTGACATGTCAAGGTCATCCTTCAAAGGTCAGATGTTTGTTTGTTTGTCAGCAACTTTAACATTAGGCATAACTTTTAAATCTGTAGAAATAGAGACTTGATATTTGGCATGCATATGTATCTCATAAAGTCGCACATTTTGAGGGTGACGTGTCAAGGTCATCCTTCAAGGTCAGAGGTCGAATATATATATAGGTCAAATCAACATCTTTAGCATTGGCCATAACATTTGAACCAGCACACTTTGAGACTGGATGTTTGGCATGTGTGTGTATCTCAAGAAGCTGCACATTTTGAGAGGTGACATGTCAAGGTCAAGGTCATCCTTCAGGGTCAAAGGTCACCGCCTTTAATGTTGGCTATAACTTTTTAACCAGTAGGGATACAGACTTGATGTTTGGTATGCATGTGTATCTCATGAAGCTGCACAGTTATAGGGGTTACATGTCAATGTCAAGGTCATTCTTCAGTGGCAAATGTCACCGACTTAACATTGGCCATAACTTTTGAACCAGTAGGGATACAGACTTGATATTTGGTATACAGTGTGTATCTCATGAAGCTGCAGTTTTAGGGGTGACATGTCAATGTCAAGGTCATCCTTCAGTGGCAAATGTCAACAACTTTAACATTGGCCATAACTTTTGAACCACTAGGGATACAGACTTGATATTTGGCATGCATGTGTATCTCATGAAGCTGCACCGTTTGAGGGGTGACATGTCAAGGTCAAGGTCATCCTTCAGGGTCAAAGGTCATATTGGAGGGGCATAGTGTTTCACAATCACATCTTGTTTTACATTAATATGCAACAAGGTAAGGGTTAATGCAATATTTGCTGATGAACATTCTTTTTTTAACACTTTACTCCATAAACACACCTTTTAATACCTTTGCAAACAGAGTAGACTCTGATCAGATGACTCCTGTATGACCAATATCTTCTCGGTTTGTTCTACAGTTTGTGCAGTGATCAAATTGTCCGGTATTCAGAATTTCTTTTTGCAAAACCAGTCAACTAATACTCATAGATTCATTATTTGCTTCATAAATATTCATTGAGTAATAAGGATCAAAACCATTTGACGGTCAATATAGCTGAAGAGTTTTAATACATGTACAAAGCTGATCCTTTTTCATGAAATAATATAATATTATGTTTATACAAAGTTGGCCAATTTTGGAGTGGGCAAAAATATACTCAACACATCAAAGGTTAAACTCCTTAGTTGGTTTTAGGGCAATGGAAAAGAAAATATTTGTGCAGTTATTTCTATAAGTGTATTTAAGTATGTACCTTTGCATTGATACTTATTTTTGAGACGTTTGAAATTAGGTGAAGTTTTACTAGGGTATTTGAAGTAGTAGGTTAATATAATATAAAAATAATTAGATTAATCCTGTCTAAAAAGGAATTATAGTTTTAGCCATTTACTCCATGGATACGACTTTTTGACACATTTTAACCCTTTCCTCCATAAATATGCCTTTCTACGCCTCTGTAATCAACACTTCTTGAAACCATTGTGATAAATAGAGCATTTGCTCCTATAGGAGCAAATGCTCTATTTATCACAATGGTTTCAAACTGCAAAATTCTGAAATTTTAATTTTCTCTAGTAAATGTTCCTTTTGGGTAGATTCATTCAAAGAGGTTGGGTCTAAAAATAGCCTATGGAGGAAAGGGTTAAAACATAATATACCCAGATCAGATTGCTCCTGTAATAGCTGTCTGGTCTTGGCCTGCTCTGCTTTCAAATGAAATGATACAGATCTGATTTTATAGTTTCTGCAACGGTAACATATTCTATTATTCACAATACCAGCTAATTAATCTTCATACAATCATTATTTCTTACATGAATATTCATCATTTAAAGTGTTAATATATGTTCGCTTAACCATTAGGCCTCATACTAGGCTCCACACTAACAAAATTAGAGCCCCTCTGTACTCCCAAGATTATTCTTGTAAGAACTCAAGTATTTTAATTTTAACCCATTCCCGTATAGGCTATTTTTAGATCCAACCTCTTTGAACAAATCTACCGAAACGGAGCATTTACTACTAAAAAGGAAAATTTTAGAATTGTGTAGTGTTGAAACCATTGTGATAAATAGAGCATTTGCTCCTATGGAGCAAATGCTCTATTTATCACAATGGTTTCACAAAGTGACTTTTACAGAGGCGTCAAAAAGCGTCTATATGCGGGAATGGGTTAATGACCAGTAGCTCTATGTTTGTAAACAAGAACAGTTTAGGCCCTGGTGAAAACTGTAAAATCAGATACAGTAAAACCCCTCTAAACCAGAATTTTAGTAGAGGAGAATTTGGATATGTTTTATCAGGTGGATGCTTAACCCATTACGTCATAGGCTATTTTTAGATTCAACCTCTTTGAATAAATCTACTGAAAAGGAGCATTAACTAGAGAAAAGGAAAATTTTAGAATTTTGTAGTTTGAAACCATTGTGATAAATAGGAGCAAATGCTCTATTTATCACAATGGTTTCACAAAGTGACTTTTACAGAGTCGTCAAAATTCGTCAATATGCTGGAATGGGTTAATGCAGGGTGGCAGTGATGCAGAAAGCTCCCAAGGAGTTTGTCTTACAGACCGACATTGATATTGATTTTAACGTCCGGTTTAGAGAGGTTATACTGTATATAATTTCATATGCAAACAGTTGTCTGTTCTGGATCTACTCTGTTTGCAAAGGTGTTAGAAGATGTGCCAGTATTTATAGAGTACACTGTTAAAACTTTTGCTAACTTAATTATTGAAATGAATTATTGTATTTGTAGCAGACCACAGTTAACTAATTCCCGCATGGGCTATTTTTAGATCCAACCACTGAATAAATCTACCGAAAAGGAGCATTAACTAGAGAAAAGATTTTTTTTTTAGAATTTCGTAGTTTGAAACCATTGTGATAAATAGAGCATTTGCTCCTATAGGAGCAAATGCTCTATTTATCACAATGGTTTCACAAAGTGCCATCCAGAAGCGTCAATATGCGGGAATGGGTTAACAGATCAACATAATGGAGCTATTATCTGTTTCACTGCTAGGGGTAAATTTGTCATTACCATAATGCACACAGTTTTGATCCAGATGAGATGAGTAACTAGGCTTTCCATCAGGATTCAAACTGTATGATACTATGATTATATTTGTTGAAACAAAAAGGAAGAAAATTCAAAAATGAAAATTGTAGCAGACGACAAAATTTGCAGACGACAACATGTGGCAGCAAAGGAGTTAAATCTTAAAACATAACATAAAGTTAAAGTATCTTCCATTGTACTGACTGACAGGAATAATTGTCCTTTCTTTGATAATTGAAAGTGTCCTTTGAACTTTTGAATTACTTTCGATCCTCTAGTTCTGTTGGATTTAGGTATATTGTTGTTCAGGCTTGAATAAAAGCAGGCAACAATAGCAATTGAGTACAGATAACGTGTTTGAAAACGTAATAAAGCACATAATTAAGACCTGTCAATAATCATAGATTGTTGCTGGGACGCAATGGACAAAATGGCAGTTGTTTTTGCAAGTGTTTTGGATAAGTGTTTGTTTTGGAATTACATTGTGGATATTAGAAATTGTTTTTTGTATACCAAATTTCGCTGAAATTCAAAGAACTCCAGTTAACTCTTTGAATGCAGGAAATAACTTAATTGTTAATTGTAATCATTGTGAATCCAGATCAAAGGGCTCCTGTCAGACGCCTGAATCTGTTTGGCTCTGTTTGCCATTCTTGTTTCTCTTAAAATTTACCTTTAACTCTTTCCTCCATAAATACGCCTCTGTAATAACCACTTCTTGAAACCATTGTGATAAATAGAGCATTTGCTCCTATAGGAGCAAATGCTCTATTTATCACAATTGTTTCAAACTACAAACTTATAAAAAAAATCCTTTTCTCTAGTAAATGCTCCTTTTGGGTAGATTCATTCAAAGAGGTTGGGTCTAAAATAGCCTATGGAGCAGGGCTATAGAAATCCGGAAAATCGCCGGTCTGGACCGATTTTTGCATTTTGAGACCGGTTTGTATTTTAGAATCTTAAAAAAAATCGGTCCGAAAATCTTAAGCAGACAACGTTTGTAATCAAAATCATCTGCTGAAAGTAACTGTTTTCATTTGACCCCAGTATTAACGTGTCAAGAGATTAAAGGCTAGAGGCCCCAGGCAGTCAGTCCAGTTCCACTTGGTCTCTTCTCAGCTAGCCAATCAACCATGGTAGTAATATTGATAAGACATTTATCTCTTATGACACAAATCGAAACATTACCTTGTACCTGTTAACAAACACGTTACAGTCCATAGATTTAGGCTACTGTAATTATATTAAGGCTGAAAGGTCACTGAGAAATAACATCTTTGCATCGGGTAATCAGCTTTTTAAGAGCAAATACTCTCTTGATATCCATCAGCAACACAATTAACTTTGAACAATCATAACAAAAAGTCAACAACATGTCCGCTTGTTTCAAGGTAAAGATTGACCTATTTTTGAGACTCCACATTAAAGAGCTCCTTAGGTAGATCCACAGGGGTCTGAAGTATGCCTGGACCCAAAAATGGCACAACTGTGTAAAAAATCCATTCTGGGTCGAAGCCATTGATTACATATATACATTCATAAGAATGTATATATATGTAATCAATGACTTCGACCCAGAATGGATTTTTTATACAGGAGCGTCATTTTGGGGTCCAGGCAAACTTCAGACTCCTGTGGGTAGATCTACATTTATCTGCCAAAAATATGCTGCAGTGAACAGAAAAACAATGTTGGCTTGTTGCTTTCGTTTATCTGATGAGAAATAAGTATGCATCATAAACTAAATGATAATAACTAATCATGTAAGATTTTAAATACAAACTAGTTTTCTTGCTTCTCTATCAAAGTCTTCAAAACTGCCATACATGCAAACTTGAAATGTCATTAGTTTTCGCGAATGTCAAATGGTGTTCACAAATTTCGATATTTCATGCTATCATATTATTATATACAAACTATAAGTTGGCAATAGCCCCTCATAAACATATTACCGGGTGGCTTATGTCCGCATATCACAAGAAGACAAGGGGCAAATGTCCGCTCATCAAGAAATAGGTGGCAAATGTCCGGGGAAAGGGGGGGGCTAATGTCCGTTTAGCGGCTGGACCGGTTGGGATTTGAAAATTTCTAGAGCCCTGCTATGGAGGAAAGGGTTAATATTTAATGGACACTAATTTTAAATAACACCAGTATATGTTGAAAATCAGCATTTATAGGATTAGGATATTTGAGACGGACACATTTGGTTTTGATGCATTCATGAATATTTGGGGAGGGGGATTTGTGTTTGTATGAACATAAATCCTTTTCCCTGTTGAGTATTCATATAAGAAATAATGACATCATGAATATCTTTTAGCCAAGTTTTTAAAAAGGCATATGTACACAAGCATTTTTGATATTAGTAAAAACTGTACAGTAAGATCTATAAGCAAACAGAGCAGACCCAGATCAGACAGCTCTTGGTCGTCTCTGTTTGAAATTTAAAGGCATTTAAAAGTGTTTATATGAAGAAAAAAATTAAACTACAGAACTCTTTTAGTTTTACCTATTGTGCATTGGGAATGGGTCCGTATAACCCTTTCCTCCATAAATACAGCTTTCTGTGCCTAAATTGCAAATAGAGTAGACCCAGATCAGACAGCTCCTATAGCTCTGTTTGCTTATGATATAATATAGATATGATTCTACAGTTTCTGCCATGACTTTAAATAATGCTTTTGCCCATACGCAATTATGACATTTAATCTTATTAATATTCATGATGTCATTTTTTCTTACATGAATATTCATGGAATATTAAGGGTTAACAGATCCATGTAGACACCAGAAAAAGCACTGTAAGTTTGGAGAAATAAGGTAGCTAGTCTTAAACTTTTTTAATTTACATTTCTTATCTATTCTTCTGCAATAGGACTGCATTTATCAGTAAAACAAAACATTAATCTGTAAATCAGTCAAACAGAGGGACAGCTTATTTGATGTTCGTTTACAGTAAGATACCGAAATGAAAAATGGTTTTTTATATCGGAGAAAAGCGGGGTATTTAACCCTTTACCTGTTGAATATCCATGTAAGAAATCATGACATCATTAATGTTAATTAGATGATTTTTAGCTTGTCTGTTTCGAAGAAAAGTCGAGCAATTGTGATCACTGGGTCGTAGGCGTTGTCGTTGTTGTTTGGGTTGTCATCGTCAGCGGCGTGCAAAAACTTTAATGTAGCTCATTTCTCAAAGTATAAGAGGTATCAATATGAAACTTCATAGGTTGGTTAAGATCTCATTTAAGGGAAGGTCCCTACATAAGAACCATATCTCTTGATTTCAAAATTTTGGAGTTATGGCCCTTCATTTTTTTTTTGGGAAAAAAAAAATTCAGCTGGACAAGCACCAAATCAGACGAGCATTGGTGCCGCACGTGGCTCTTATTTTATACTGGCATATATGAACACATGACATTTTGATCCAGGCGGAAACTGTAGAATCGGATCAATATAATAAGCAAACATTGTAGACCATGATCTGACCTCCTACAGGAGCCATCTGATCTGGATCTGCCCTGTTTACAAATGCATGAAAAGGTGTTTATATGAAGGAAAGGGTTAACCCTTTCAATAAGGGGAACAAGTAAACAAGTACTTGCAAACAGTGAACACCCAGGTCAGAGTGCTCCTAGAAGAGCAGGGTCAGTAACTGAGTCTTCATTGTTTGTTGTTGATGTTTTCTAACCCTTCTCTTGCTGAATTTTAAAAAAAAAATCTACTTCTTTACCCATGCCCTGTTGTATAATTACATATATCTTCACTGTCTACAAGTATTTCGCTGTGTAATCACTGCTGTTGAGTGTACTGGTTGCACAATCAACTTGTAAATAGTGCAGACGCAGATGAGACAGCTCCTGCAGGAGCTGTCTCATCAGGGTCTTCACTATTTAGAGGTAGGTATATTGACGTGAATAGCAAGCGAGGGGTTAACTGATGGGCCTCAGCAATGATGGAATATTCCATTACAACAAATTTACCTTTCAAATGTTTAACTCTTACAGACTAGTAGTGATCTTATGACAACCTATGGATCCAGATTCAGAGCTCCAGATAAGATGCATAAATTGAAACAGTTTCGAACAAATCCTATGTCATGACCACTCTTTAGAATCGTCTCTTCGAGATGATTAGAATCTTTAGAATTATCTCGAAGAGAAGATTCAAAAAAGTCACTCAGGTCACGACTGGTTTCGTTGAGAAATGACAATTTTAGTATTTGAGTATGCACCTTTATCTGTTACTCGGAGATTGGATCCAAATGAGATGCCTGGTAACTCAGCATCTTGTCAAGATCCAAAGTATTTGTCACTGATTGTGTTTTTAACCCTTACAACGCTGAATTTTCAAATGGACTCTTCCAAAATTCAAATAGGTCAAGCTTATAGATCAAGCCTATATTTAGGGATGTTTTCTAAAGAAAAGTGTAACATGACAAACCTAGGAGCCCTCTCATCTGGGTCTACACTGTTTGCAAAGGACATTAGTGACTCGGGTCCCGCACTGTAAGGGTTAAAACAAAAATGAAAAAATATACTTTGAGATTTGTAGCAGACAATAGTTTTTGCAGACAACAATTACTTAGCGTACAATGGATTATTACTGCAGTGCTTAACCCTTTTTGTGATAGATTATGCCTTTTAATACCTTTGCAAACAGAGTAGACCTCAATCAGATTACTCCTGTAGGATCTGTCTGATCAGGGTCTGCTCTGTTTGCTTATTGAATTATATACATCTGATTCTGCAGATACTGCCTCGGCCAAAACACTCCCGTGTTTATATATCATTATAAAAATTCAGCTATTAAATATTCATGGTGTCGGTATTCGTCAGGTAAAGAGTTGGCAAATAAATGATCTGATAAGGCACTCTCAGATAACAATATGAAAGGCAAAGCACATGATTATGTGGATCTAATGGAGAAACAAAAGGATGTAACCAACACTTAGATGGCTGAAATTCTTACGGAATTTTCTATACCTGGTTTTGGAAAAATTTAAGTGGTGAAGTTTGGTAAAAAGTTCTGATAATGTCAGACAGCTTGGACAGAAAACAGACCAGAAGAGTTAAAGAGGAGTCAGGAGAAAGTTTAAGTGATATGCCAAGACCTGTTAAACAGTGCATTAAAGTGCAAGCTTCCGAGGAAAATGGCAGCGTGAAGCGGAATCGCTATTTTGCGATTGCCCATCTGTATCTGTCTCCGGCATTACTGTCAAGACAGAATTCGAAATTGGAAAATTCAACAGAAGAAAAATAAAGGTTATTACCAGCAGAGATCAGGATGAATTAAGTTGTGGATATTTTTGTATAGGGTTACAGATAGGTCTGCCTGGTGCAGGTGTAGCAGTCATTTCTTTCCGGCTCTGTATAATAGAGTTGTAATGATACATACAAAGGTCTAGTTAACCCTCTACTCCATGAATATTCATGTAAGAAATAATGACAGCATCAACATTAACCCTTTCCCTGTTCTATGTTTATTACAAATTTCAATACCTACTGCATATTCATGGCCAAAATAGTTATAATGAAATATGGAAAGTGGAACATTGTAGCCATTTTAGAAAGTAAAGACACAGATCTTTCAAATTCCATAGGCAAACAGTAGACCCAGATCAGACAGCTCCTCTAGGAGCCATCTGATCTGGGTCTACTCTGTTTGCAAATGTGTGAAAACATGTTTATATGAGGGAAAGGGTTAACTAGATTCATTGTTATTATAGCATATGGACACAGGGATTTTTAGCCATGGTAGAAACTGTAGAATCATAATTATCTATATCACAAGCAAACAGAACAGACTCTGATCAGACAGCTCCTACAGGAGCCATCTGGTCTGGGTCTACTCTGTTTGCCAAGGCTTATAGAAAAGTGAATTTATGGAGTAAAAGGTTAATCCTTTTCTTCATATAACCGAAACGCCTTTTCACACATTTGCAAGGAGCTGTCTGATCTTGGTCTACTGTCTTTGCATAGGTGTAGAAATGGAATAAAGGGTTAAACAGTTTCATTGGTGTATGATTGAAAATCTATCACTTAAATACTTTTTGCATGCTAACTTCAAATTTTTGATTCACTATGCAAACAGTTTTGATCCAGATGAGACACTAAGTGAGTGAATGTCTCATCACAATCCAAACTGCTGGACTTTGATAACATTTTAGATGAGAAGAATAACAGATTTGGTATTTAAAATTGTAGCAGATGATAAGTTTGTAGTCACAAATTATTACTTAGCATTCAAGTAGTTAAACAGTATTCATTTTGATAGGGTCATGAAATGAAAATTTGGTACTTTGTTTGAATATGATAATGATGAGACTATATAAGTACAAGTTCAAATATACCATGCCATAATTACCCAAAGTTTTTGAACCCGTCTCCCATCTCCAACAGTTATAAAGCTGAATGATTTAAATTAACTCCATTTTGACAATTCAAACCGTTTCCTTCATATAAACATTTTTTCACACATTTGCAACAGAGTAGACCCAGATCAGATGGCTTCTGTAAGAGCTGCCAGATATGGGTCTGCTATGTTTGCTTAACCCTTCGCTTGCTGAATTTTAAAATACATGTCTCCTTCTTTACCCATGCTCTGTTGTATAATTACATATATCTTCACTGTGTATAAGTACAGTCCACTCTCGTTATGGCGAACTCGCTTGACACGAATTTCTCGTTGACACGAAGTTTTTGTAAAGTCCCAACTTTTCTTCCTATATATTCTATATAAATTTAAGTTTTTAAGACGAGTTCGAACTGATCACGTTTTCGTTAAGTCGAAGTCATTTTCCGTCCCCAAAGTGTTTGTTTGCATGTAATTATCGGTGTTTGTATCGAAGTCGCACCTCTCAGTCTGATTGAGTTCGAGGTGTGAATTGGACCTTTTGATCCGACCCTGGCAAAGTACGCCAGGTGATCGCGACACACGTAATTACAGTGTTTTGTGGGTAAACAATCACTGATGTCAGATAATTATTCGAACTGTGGAACAATGCCGCATTGAGTGAACGTTATTTAGTAAAATGACACCTTACCGTTCATTCGTCCTAAGTGTCAATCATGACTACTGTAGTAAGAAAGATAACTCTCAAGCGTCCTCGCTTCCGGATGATTTTGTAGAGATTGGATAAAAAGTAAGACCTGTTCCTTATTTTATTACCAATACATGCAGTTCAACATTGAATTTAATTTGTCACTTGAGTAATAGCGAAACAGCTCACGGCGAAACATGTAAAATGGTGACTACATTTTGAAACGTCTGGTTTCCCGAATAAGGCTGTTCTCTTAGATGTGCCGGAAGTACACGAATTGGCAACCAGCTAGTTCACGTGTGAATGCGTATTTCCGGTGCCCGTTTAGGAAAAGGGATTTCCCATAGAAATGGCGTAAACAAACGATGCGCTTTAAAAATCGCGAAACCAACGGTGATTAATTCAATGATAAAGGCAAAAGGGATCTGAAAATTGGATAGGGCCTTGTAAATTACGGCATAGTGTCATTAATGGAGGGTAAGAAAGACAGAATTTTGTTCTCGCAGTAATGGATCAACACGCACATGTACAATTTTATTTACACAGAGTGCGATTCTTTTACACAATGTGAAGACTAAAATGTACAAGCACATTAGTATGCTTGTAATATGGCAGCTTGTTTAAGGTGAACGTATAATGGAAGAAACTGGATTTTTTTTGAAAAAATGGCTTGTGATTTTTGAGTCGAACTCTCGATGAGTCGAAGTTTTTAACGGGTCCCTACGAACTCGACATAACGAGAGTCAACTGTATTTCGCTATGCAATCACTGCTGTGGAGTGCACTGGTTGCACAATCAACTTGTAAATAGTGCAGACCCTGATGAGACAGCTCCTGTAAGAGCTGTCTCATCTGGATCTTCACTATTTACAGGTAGGTATATTGACGTGAATAGCAAGCGAAGGGTTAAAGTGTAATGTAGATCTGATTCTACAATTTCCGCCATGACCAAAATTTCATGTGTTCATTGCCATTTTGACAAATTATTTAATTAATATTCATGGGTCAATTATTTCTAATATGAATATTCATGAAGTCAAGGTTTAACCCATTCACTCATAGGCTATTTTTAGATCCAATATCACTTTGAATAAATCTACCAAAAAGGAGCATTAACTAGAGAAAAGGAAAATTTAAGAATTTTGTAGTTTGAAGCTATTGTGATAAATAGAGCATTTGCTCCTATAGGAGCAAATGCTCTATTTATCACAATGGTTTCAACAGGACCTGTTGATTTCTACAGAGGCGTAGAAAGGCGTATTTATGGAGGAAATGGTTAAATTAGACTGACATCGTAGCAAATAGTGAAGAACCGCTGATCATTCTACTCCTTTTGGAGAAGTTTTGTTTGAGTCTCCACTATTGGCCTAAGTTTGTCTGAATTTTTAGGATAAATGATAGCGTTTTACAAAATTGCACTTTGCAAAATCTGCTGCAATTATGAATTATCAGCTTTGTCGTCATTTCTCCTCCATAATCTTACAGAATCTTACAGAAACTGTAGAAACAGATCTATTTTATTCCATAAGCAAACAGAGCAGACCCTGATCAGACAGCTCCTACAGGAGTCATCTGATCTGGGTCTACTCTGTTTACAAAAGCATTGAAAGGTGTATTGATGGAGTAAAGGGTTAATGTATGTTATCCTATTTTGCAAACAAACGAGTTTAAAGGGATATAAATCTTCCAGCCAAAATTAAAGATTGACTTGTCTCCCTTTGAATATTACCTGCTATTCAGTCAATAATGTGGTTCTTTTCTTCATGTAAACACTCTTCCACTCCTTTACAAATAGAGCAGACCCAGATCAGATGGTTCCTTTAGGTGCCATCTGATATGGGTCTACTCTGTTATATATAGATCTGATTCTATAGTTTCTGCCATTGAATGAAACATTTTGAGTCCAAATACCATTACAAAAATTCAGCTAATAAATGTTCATGATATCATTATATCGTATGAGAATATTTAACAAGGAATGGGACATCTAAGATCAAACAGGAAATATGATAAAATATTTTATGTAAACTTTTATTTACATACAGAGTATACTCAGATCAGACAGCTCCTGACATTGATAAAACTTATGGTATTCATATGCCTTTGCAAACAGAGTAGACCCAGATCAGATGGCTCCTAGAGGAGCCATCTGATCAGGGTCTGCTCTGTTTGCTTATAATATAATATAGATCTGAGTCTGCAGTTTCTGCCATGGTCAAAATAGCATGTGTTCATAATAATTATGCCACTATAAAAATGAATCTTATTGATATTCATGATGTCATTATTTCTTGCATAAATATTCATGAAGTAAACATAAATGTAAAGTCATTATTTTTTACACAAGTTTTTCAATGAAATGTTACTCTATGAATTTGCCATAAATGAATTGAAGTTTAATTGCACACTCAGTTTTAATCAAGTATACTTCCTCTCAGTGCTAATGAAGCACTGCATTCTCTCATTGCTTTGAACTCTTTCTATAACTTGTTTTTTTAGGAGAATAAACAATCTAAAAGACAATAGAAATATATAGCAGGGAACAAATTGTAAGTGATGCCCTACTTGTTCTAAGTGATAAATGTGCCCTACTTGTTGATTGATTTTGTACAAGCTTTGAACAAAGATTTCTGGAATTACTACAGGGCTTATTATATTAACCCTTTACCTGAGGAATATTTAATAAGAAATAGTGACTTATGAATATTGATAAGCTGAAATTTTATAACATTATGAACAGGATCATTTTTACCATGGCAAAAACTGTAGAATCATATCTCCATTACTAAAATGTACAGTAAAATCTCTCTAAAACGGCCACTAAATTACATCAATTATTTTGTGTTAAAGGCAGGTGGCTGCTTAAAGCAAGGTGAAAGTAAAACAGAACGCTCCTATAGGAGCGTTCTGTTTTACTTTCACCTTGCTTTAAGCAGCCACCTGCCTTAACTACCAACTAATTAACACAATTTAGTGGCCGTTATAGAGAGGTTTTACTGTATTTGATGAGAAAACAGGAGCCATGTAACTCGGTCTACTCAGTTTACAAAGGTATTAAAAGGTATGGATGTGAAAAGGTTTTACTTTGATGGATAACCCTTTCCTTCATATGAACACATTGTCACGCATCTGCAAACAGAGTAGACCCAGACCAGACTGCTCCTATAGGAGCCATCTGATTGGGGTCTGCTCTGTTTGCTAGCAGAATTTGATAGATGTTTCTTTACTTTCTAAAATGGCTACACTGTTCTACTTTCCAGCTTATTTCATTATAACTATTTTGCCTATGAATATTCAGGAGGTATTGAAATTTGGAAAAAATATAGAACAGAGAAATGGTTAAATGTTAGGTCTCTATTTAACCAATGAATGTTTAAAGCGTAGTAGACCATCATTGTTTAACTATATAGAGACAATTCAATATGGAAGGGTTGAATTTGCTTGAGGATTTTGAACAGTACTCACATTTGCAAAGAGTGTGGATCTTTATAGAGGATCTGCACTGTATGTCATTCAAAATCCTATAGGAGCCGTCTGATCAGGGTCTGCTCGGTTTGCTAATGGCATTTGAAAGATCTGTTTCTTTACTTTCTAAAGTGTCTACAATATTCCTCCTTCCATATTTTATTATAGCTATTTTGTTCATGAATATTCGGTAGGAATACCTACCTGTAAATAATGAAGACCCAGATGAGACAGCTCCTGCAGGAGCTGTCTCATCAGTGTCTGCACTATTTACAAGTTGATTGTGCAACCATTGCACTCCACAGCAGTGATTGGACAGCGAAATACTTGTACACAGTGAAGATATATGTAATTATACAACAGGGCATGGGTAAAGAAGGAGAAATGTATTTTAGAATTCAGCAAGAGAAGGGCTAACAATGATGGACAATTCTAATTTTGAAAATTCAGCTATCACATAGTTCCCTTTGCAAACTCAGATCAGACTAGAATTATATAGATCTGGACCTATTGTTTCTGCAAAAACGTCCTTTTTAAACCCTTTCCCTGTTCTATGTTTATTTCAAATTTCTATACCTACTGAATATTCATGTACAAATTTGTTATAAGAAAACATGGAGGGTGGAACATTGTAGCCATTTTAGCAAGTATAGAAACAGATCTATCAAATTTCATAAGC
Source organism: Azorinus chamasolen (assembly GCA_963576725.1). Taxonomy (NCBI): domain Eukaryota; kingdom Metazoa; phylum Mollusca; class Bivalvia; order Cardiida; family Solecurtidae; genus Azorinus; species Azorinus chamasolen. Next base: position 36,002,726 of record OY755252.1, on the reverse strand, counting down.
AAACAGAGCAGACCCTGATCAGATGGCTCCTCTAGGAGCCGTCTGATCTGGGTCTACTCTATTTGCAAATGCATGAACACACGTTTGTATGAGGGAAAGGGTTAAATACCGTTATAAAACATCATCTAATTAATATTCATGATGTCATTATTTCTTACATGAATATTCAGCAGATAAAGGGTTAAGTAACTAAGCTGTACTTGTAAGACTGACGGAGAAAGTGATCGGACTGTATTATCGATCTATCGGTACCCCTACCCACTCCGATAAGCTAGGCACTTTGAGGGTGTTTGGTCTAAATGTCAACAGTTTATTCTGTCTGAACACTGTGAATCATTTCTGTAAACACAAGATTATGCAACTGTACCAAGGATTTGACTTTGGCCATACAAAATTGATTTGAACGAAATTTTGAATTGACGTGAATCTTAACCCTTTCCGTCATATAAACACCTTATCATGCCTTTGCAAACATAATAGACTCGGCGCAGACAGTTCCTACAGGAGTCATGTCATTAGGTACTGCTCTGTTTGCGTATGACATGCTACAGTTTCTGCCATTGTAAACCACTCTCCTGTTCTATTATAAAATCAGCTAATTGATTATCATACAGTTTTTTTTTCTTACTAAATATTTATTAGGTAGAAGTGATAACTTCAATTAAGCTTGACACTAAGCTATAAATGCGGTGCAATATGTTCAAATCCATTTTATTGGTTTTTTTTGGAATGGGGTGGGATATGTCTAAATTCTAGTATCTTCAGTGTTGATGGATCTGCCCAAAGAAGTTTAACCCTTTCCCTGTTTAATATTCATGTATGAAATAATGACATCGTGAATATTTATTAGCTGAATTTTTATAGACAAAACTTTTCAAAGATTCTTGATTTGCCCAAAGTTGTAAAATCAGGTCTATATCATGTCAATAGGAGCTGTCTGATCTGGGTCTACTCTGTTTGCAAATGCGTGAAAAGGTGTTTATATGAAGGAAAGGGTTAAACAAAAGTCCATAATCAAGCATACATCATGTTAGCGTTCAGTCAATTTGGTAAGAATGTGGGATAAATTGAATAAATATTTGCCTTTTACTGGCCAGTTGTGTTGATTGAAACATTTATCAAACAACCGTTAATGGAAAACATTTGTACTGCGGAGAGTGAATGACACTGAGGGTCAGCAATTAGAATCATAGTTGTAAATTATCAGCTTTAATGAGCATTACATAGATATTTGATTAATCCTTTCCTGCATATAAGTGTCGTTTTACACAACTTTTAAAATTTACATTATGAAAATTAAGTTATTGAATATTCATGAAGTGACAGATTCACGTATCAGTAATCATGAGGGTAAGGGTTAATTCTCCCTGTCCACCGATTTCTTAAAGTGAACAATCCTTACTTGAGGATCCAGCATTTTACACCCATGCAAACAGTCTCAGTGGACCCTGATATGACATTACTCTTGTAGGAACTGTCTGATCAGGGTCTACTCGTATTTACTTGTATGTTGCAGATCTGGTTCTCTGCTGTTTGCCAGGACAATTTCCTTTTTATACGCCCGAAGGGTCGTATTATGTTATGGTCTCCATCGTCTGGCCGTCTGGCTGGGTGTCCATCTGTCCGTCTGTCTGTCTGTCCGTCTGTCTGTCCGTCCGTCTGTCTGTCCGTCCGTCCGTCCGTTAGCAAATTCGTGTCCTGGCTATAACTTACTCATTTTTTCTCCGATTTTCAAAATTCTTTCACACAAATGTTCAGTATCACTTGAAGGTGTGTCGCGTACAAAACCCAATTGTGAACTTTCAAGGTCAAGGTCACAAATAGGGCGTTAGCAATTTTCGTGTCCTTGCTAAAACTTACTCATCTTTTCACCAATTTTCAAAATTCTTTCACACGTATGTTCAGTATCACTTGAAGGTGTGTCGCGTACAAAACCCAATGGTGAACTTTCAAGGTCAAGGTCACAAATAGGGCGTTAGCAATTCTGTCCGTCCGTCCGTTAGCAAATTCGTGTCCTGGCTATAACTTACTCATTTTTTCTCCGATTTTCAAAATTCTTTCACACAAATGTTCAGTATCACTTGAAGGTGTGTCGCGTACAAAACCCAATTGTGAACTTTCAAGGTCAAGGTCACAAATAGGGCGTTAGCAATTTTCGTGTCCTTGGTAAAACTTATCTTTTCACCAATTTTCAAAATTCTTTCACACATATGTTCAGTATCACTTGAAGGTGTGTCGCGTACAAAACCCAATGGTGAACTTTCAAGGTCAAGGTCACAAATAGGGCGTTAGCAATTCTGTCCGTCCGTTAGCAAATTCGTGTCCTGGCTATAACTTACTCATTTTTTCTCCGATTTTCAAAATTCTTTCACACATATGTTCAGTATCACTTGAAGGTGTGTCGCGTACAAAACCCAATTGTGAACTTTCAAGGTCAAGGTCACAAATAGGGCTTCAGTATCACTTGAAGGTGTGTTGCATACAAAACCCAATTGTGAACTTTCAAGGTCAAGGTCACAAATAGAGCGTTAGCAAATTTTGTGTCCTGGCTGTAGCTAACTAGACCTACATCATTACCTTTAAGGTCAGTCATATTTGAAGGTGAAAGGTTAAACGCACTTATGTCACGTTCGGTTTAAACTTTCTCGACTTTTTTTCCAAAGTTCAAAAAAGTCTGAAAGTCTGAAAATGATTGCTATGTACACTGTTCTTACCATGCTCATATCTTGGATATTTATTCACTTATTTCAAACTTGTTCAACATAATTTTATAGAACAGCCTTCGGGCGTATATTGCCCCGTCTTGCGGTGCTCTTGTTTTGTACTTTTTTAACCCCTTCGGCATGAATATTCATGCAAGAAATAATATCATGAATATTACGTGAACACAGGAATTCTTTACAATAGAAACTGTGGAATCGTATCAACCTGGTATATCATTTCATAAGCAAACAGAGTAGACCCTCAGGGTTTAATTACAAGAAATAGATTAGTGAATATTCTGAATTAGACTGGTAAATATTCTTAATGGTAGGAGTTGAAGTTATAATATTCATTCAAGTAATGGGAGGAGTTGAAGTAATATTCATTCAAGTAATGGGAGGAGTTGAAGTAATACTCGAGTAAAGGGAACAGTAAATTCAACACTATTTTGATAAATTGAAATGAAATAAATCATTTGCCTGTTACATATTCATGTAAGAAATCTTTAGGCACAGTTTGATATTTACATTATTTTCCACAAAGTTTGTCTACTGGTAAGCCCTTAGAATAGATCTACACTGTTTTTGGCCAATGCCTTTTTGCACATAGCAACATAAATAATTGTGTTCTACAAAAATATCATCTGCTTAATATTTTCATAAAAACTATTAGAGTGTCTTAAATCTTTACTACATAGATGCACGCTTTAATGCCTTTACAAACAGAGCATACCCATATCAGATGTTATATGTTTATTCCAAATTTCAATACCTACTGAATATTCATGAACGAAATACAGTAAAACTTCGATTATTCTAACACTAAAATATGTATTATTATCGATCTTTAAGACAGGTGGCAACTTAATGCATGGTGAAAGTCATGCAGAAAGCTCCTCTAGGAGCTTTCTGCATGACTTTCACCATGCATTAAGCAGGCACCTGACTAAAAGGGTCTAAATTCTTCTATACCGAAAATTTGAATAATCAAAGTTTTACTGTAGTTATAATGAAATATGGAAGACAGAACATTGTAGTCATTTTAAAAAGTAAAGAAACAGAACTATCAAATTCCATTATCAAACAGAGCACACCATGATCAAACGGCACCTCATAATAGGAGCCGTCTGATTTGGGTCTCCTCTAGCTGTTTGCAAATGCATGAAATGAAAAAGCGTTTAATATGAAGGAAAGGGTTAGATATTCACGAGGTAAAGGGTTGATATAATAATATAAATATAGGTCTGCTCTGTTTGCTTATGAAAACAATATAGATCTGATTCTTCAGTTTCTGCAATGACCAAAACATTTATGTGTTCATAAGTCATTATAAAACATCATTGCATTAATATGTGTGATGTCATTATTTCATGGAGTAAAAGGTTAACCGTTTACTTTTCACACATTTGCAAACAGAATAGACACAGATCAGACGGCTCATGTAAGAGCTGTCTGATCAGAGTCTGCTCTGTTTGCTAATGGAATTGGACAGATCTGTTTCTTTAACTCCTAAAATGGCTACAATGTTCCGACTTCCATATGTCATAACTATTTTTGTTCATGAATATTCAGTGGGTATTGAAATTTGGAATAAACTTACAACAGGGAAAGGGTTAAAGCTGATGAGATGCCAATTTAACTCTTTGGATGCTAGCAGTGGATTCTCCCACCACTAATGACCTATGCAAACAGTTTGGATCCAGACCATTCCCCACATAGTGTGGGACCAGATCTGAGATCCAAACTGTTTGTCAGTCAGACTCAACTTCCGAAATAAAAATAGAAAGAAGATTAATATTTATGAATATGCTGCAGATGACAATTGAGCAGACGACAAAATTACCCAGCATGCAAAGAGTTAACCAGGATCCATATTGTTGCCTGGAATGGTTATCACAAATTTACTGACAGCTCGCTAAAAGTTACCACTATATAAAAGAATGCTACCAAAAGAAAGGTGACATTTAGATAAGAGCTATTTACTGTCACTTTTGCTAGTCCACTTTCTCGAGTCTATTGACACTATACAATACGATCAAAGATCGTAGGCTAATTACCCATTATTACCCATAATCCAACAGTAAGATAAAATCTTCAGAAAACACGGTATTATTGTCAGCCTAAATGAAGCGTGCATTGTAACAACAAATATAATTAATAATTCAACATGAGATACTCAATTATCAGAAAATACCCATAAGCACGAAACACTGTCGTATTTATTTCAAAATCAGACTGTGTTTCAATTGAAGTTTGTTTTACAGACCGCGTCACACTTTCTCGTTCCGTTGTGACAGATAAGATTGTCTGTTTGCACCATAGTCGGCCAGCTCAGTGAACGGCCAACTTTGGCATGGAGAATATCTATACATACAGGGTAAATATTTGAACAAAGTGAATTCAATGTTTGGTCAAATAAAGAACCGCAGAGAGACAAATCTTTGAAAACTTTTACATAGTGGAGTGCCATATTAACCTCAAGGCATTTTCATTGGAAGACTGGATCAGTGATGACTTTGTATTATGCTCTTAAGAAACAAAGTTGTCTTTAGTGGATTGGTGAGAAATTTAAGTATTCTTAAACCCGTGTGAATGTTATTTTAAAACTACAATCATTTTGAATTTCCTTTGAGATCTTATACTGGATTAATTTTGAAGGAGTTAAAAACAGAGTGATGGATGTCATTCATAGAATTTGATAATCGTTGCCATGGAGAATTAGTGAGAGCCATGTTTACCATGGAAACTAGTGTCGATTACCATGACAACACATGCTATGAGATTTCCGTTACCTCAGATAGCGCCTCCTCAGAGGTCGCTTACAAGTTTCCTGAATTATTCGAAACAACTGGAAGAATTCATAAATAAATATAAGACTCGGCCACGTGATATTAAATTCTGGCCCTATGGCCCCTACTGGCCCCAGTACTTTGAGAATGAGATTTTGGAGACACCCAAGTTATTGTACACTTTTCCCGAGGAAAGGGAGCCATTTCACTTGAAAAAACATGGTGAGTTGCAATGAAACATGGTACATTATTCCATATGCCCTGTATATCTCATTTTTATGGTTGCATTAGAGGGATTTTACTGTATTTTATATATTACATTTTAAGACATGTTTGTTGGTCAACCTATGGTACATTTTTTAGATCATTGTAACAATTAGAGACACATTTTCAGGACAATATGTGTTTTACGGATTCTTTTACCCTTTACTCCTTATATACATCTTTTAATGCCTTTGAAACAGCATTGACCTAGGTCAGACAGCCCTTGTAGGAGTTATCTGAACAGGGTCTGCCCTGTTTGCTTATGGTATAATAGAGATGGCTGATTCTACAGTTTCTGCCATGGTTAAAAATTCCTGTTTGCATTTTCCGTTTTAAAAAATCAGCTAATTTATATTCATAATGTGATTTCTATTATTTATATTCATTGAGTAAAGGGTAGAACCTGTCTTAAAAGTTACATAAATGTTTTCAGACCATAATTTAATAAATTCTCAAGATTAAATATACATTATTTCTAACATGAATATTTATGAAGTAAAGGAATTTTGCAGACTCCGTAACAATTGTAGACACATTCTCGGGTCAGTATGTAGAACTCAGGCCCTCAATGGTATAGTGCAGAGAAAATGTTAGTTACCTATTCAGTTAACCCTTTACTTCATAAATACGCCTTTCTACACCTTTGAAAACGGAGTAGACCCAGATCAGATGGCTCCTATAGGAGCCATCTGATCAGGGTCTGCGCTGTTTGTTCGTGATATAATATAGATGTGATTCTACAGTTTCTGCTATTGCAATAAGTATTTTAATGAATATTCATCATGTCATTACTTTTTCGTGAATATTCATGGAGTAAAGAATTATAAAATAATGACGTCAAAAATGTTTATTTGCTGATTTTTTATTTATAATGGCATGACTATGTACACAGGTTTTCTGGGTACTGGTAGAAACTGTAGAGTCAGATGTATTATAATTTCATAAGCAGACAGAGCAGATCAACTCTGATCAGACATTATTTCATAAGCACCAGAGCAGACCCTGATCAGATATATGGCTCCAACAAGAACTATCTGATCATGGTCTACTCTGTTTGCAAAGGCGTGAAAATTGTTTATATGGGGGAAAGGGTTACGCCTTTCTACGCCTCTGTAAAAATCACCTGTTGAAACCATTGTGATAAATAGAGCATTTGCTCCTATAGGAGCAAATGCTCTATTTATCACAATGGTTTCAACCTACAAAATTCTAAAAATGTTTCTTTTCTCTATTTAATGCTCCTTTTGGGTAGATTCATTCAAAGAGGTTTGGTCTAAAAATAGCCTATGGAGGAAAGGATTAAACCAGTTATACTTGGTGCAGATCTAGTTGGGAGTGACAGAATGTTACACTCCGTTGAAAATGAACAGGTGTCACTGATTGTTTAGACCTCATGCTGGAGCCAGGTGCATTTGGCATTCACTCAATTCTATTACATTGTTTTACTAATGCAATCACCCATGAATGTTTAGTACAACTTTCCGTTATGTATACATAAACTTAATGTGACAAGGCTTCATTATTTGCTTGATTGAAGACTACATTTGATTTATTTATAGATATAGTGTAAGATTTATTTAACACTTTACTCCATAGATGTCCTCTGCATACAAGGAAGACCCACTTCCGCAAGAGCCATCTGATCTGGGTCAGCACTGTTTGTTTATGAAGTAAGATAGATCTGATTCTGAAGTTTCTGCCATGGCTAAAAGCTAAACATTCCTGTTCTTATGCCATTACAAAAAATCATCATGTATAGATTAATATTCATGATATCATTATTTCTTACATAAATATTCATGTGGGAAGGGGTTAACTTAATCTAGTTGAAATTTTAAATGTCATAGTTTTATCCTACTAAAGAATAATCAGAATGTTCCACGACTCTGTACTAAAGAATAATCAGAATGTTCCACGACTCTGTACTAAAGAACAATCAGAATGTTCCATGACTCTGTACTAAAGAATAATCAGAATGTTCCACAACTCTGTACTAAAGAATAATCAGAATGTTCCACAACTCTGTACTAAAGAACAATCAGAATGTTCCACGACTCTGTACTAAAGAACAATCAGAATGTTCCACAACTCTGTACTAAAGAATGATAAATCAGAATGTTCCACAACTCTGTACTAAAGAATAATCAGAATGTTCCACGACTCTGTACTAAAGAATAATCAGAATGTTCCACAACTCTGTACTAAAGAACAATCAGAATGTTCCACAACTCTGTACTAAAGAATGATAAATCAGAATGTTCCACAACTCTGTACTAAAGAATAATCAGAATGTTCCACGACTCTGTACTAAAGAATAATCAGAATGTTCCACAACTCTGTACTAAAGAACAATCAGAATGTTCCACGACTCTGTACTAAAGAATAATCAGAATGTTCCACGACTCTGTACTAAAGAATAATCAGAATGTTCCACGACTCTGTACTAAAGAACAATCAGAATGTTCCACGACTCTGTACTAAAGAATAATCAGAATGTTCCACGACTCTGTACTAAAGAATAATCAGAATGTTCCACGACTCTGTACTAAAGAATAATCAGAATGTTCCACTACTCTGTTCTTTGAACCCTTTGAATATTCAGCAAATAGTCCCACCAGTGTTAACCCTTCAGCTGGTGAAAATTCAGGACATGAATATTAAAAAGAGAGGATTTTTATAATGGCATAATTATGAACACAGCAATTTTTGGCCATGGCAAAAACCTCAGAATCAGATCTATATTATTCCATAAGCAATTAATAATATAAGCTGATCTGTGGCTTCTCTGTTTGCAAGGGCATTAACCCATTCCCTCATAGGTTATTTTAGGTCCAACCTCTTTTAATAAATCTACCGAAAAGGAGCATTAACTAGAGAAAAGGAAAAAATTTAGAATTTTGTAGTTCTGAAACCATTGTGATAAATAGAGCATTTGCTTCTCGGGAGCAAATGTTCTATTTATCACAATGGTTTCAAGTCGTAGAAATGCGTATTCAAGAAGGAAAGGGTTAAAAGGTTTCTGTGTTAAGTAAGGTTTTGCCATTACATGGATGAAGAAAATGGCTTAAGAGTAGAATGACTTTGCTTAGGGATAGTCTCTACTTGCAACCCATTTTAAAAATGCCCATTGTTTATATGGCGAAATGAAGTATATCCCAAGATAATTTAACCAGTCAAATAAACGCTAAAGAAAAACAAAACTTGCATGTGTTTGATATCGAAGTCCCGATGTTATTCGCCAATGTACTGGTATTAAATCGGGTTGTGTTTGGTTTCTTAACTGTTGGACATTTTATTGTACAACAGAAAATTATAAAACAGTTTATTTAGTATTATAGAATCCATTTTCGATATAAGTTCAAATTGACAGTCTTCATAATAATGATTGAATATAATAACAGAGCTCTAGATAATAATAAGATACGTAAATTCAAACATTTTCAAGAATAACTCCTTTATTTCTCCACCAAACCCTATACTGTCACCACTGTTTAGAATCGTCTCAAAGAGACGATTCTAAAGAGTGGTCACAGTATAGGGTTTGGTTGAGAAATGACGATTTTAGTTTTTGTGTACGCACCCTTATCTGTAGCTCTGTAACAAATACCAAATTCTATGATGGTATAGAAAGTCTGTGTTTATTGTAGGGATTGTCACTTTAAAAACATGTTGAATTTGTTTGGAAAAATAGTTTGCACGTGTAAAGTTCAACAAATATAACTCTTTCCATTAGAACTGTTAGGTGCTAGCAATTGCGTACTAATTTTTTTTTATCAAGTTTACCCTTTCTCTGTTCAGTATTCATGTAAGAAAATAATGCCATCATGAATAATTATTAGCTAAACTTCTGTAATGGCATCTGTACACAGGATTGTTTGGTACTGGTAGAAACAGTAGAATCATATCTGTGTAGTTCCATAAGCAAACAGAGCAGATGCTGATCAGATGGATCCTACAGGATGTGAAAGGCATTTGTTTGAATGAAAAGGTTAAGAGTGTGACATATTAGCTTACTCTGATAACAAGTAAAAGTACCTATACCTTTCAAATAACCCTTTGCCTGATGAAGATTCATGTAAGAAATTGTTATTGCTTGAATATCAATTAACTGATTTTTGATAGTTAGGGAAATGAAAACATGATGTTTTGGAAATGGCAGGATCGGAAACAAATTTGTATAATTTCATTAGCAAATCAGGTAAAGTGTTACAACAAAAAAGCATAATTTAGAATTGAAACATTGCTCAAAATGCTTAACCCATTACCTCATAGGCTATGTTTAGACCCAACCTCTTTGAATAAATCTATCAAAAAGGAGCATTAACTAGAGAAAAGAATTTTTTTAGAATTTTGTAGTTTGAAACCATTGTGATAAATAGAGCATTTGCTCCTATAGGAGCAAATGCTCTATTTATCACAATGGTTTCACAAAGTGATTTTTACAGAGTCGTCAAAAGTCGCCAATATAAGGGAATGGGACAATAGTCGTCAGTATGAGGGAATGGGTTAAACCTTTACCTCATGAATATTCATGTAAGACATAATGGCATCATGAACATTAATAAGCTTAATGGTTACTGTGTCAAATAACCACAGGATATTTTGTCCATGACAGAAACTGCAAAATCAGATCTATGTAATTAGCAAACAAAGCAGACCCTGATCAGATGGCTTCTATGGAAGTCGTCTGTTCTGTGTCTACTCTGTTTGCAAAGGCATAAACATGTGTATATATGATTTAAAGGTTCAAGCAGAGATAGGCAATATTTGTGATTCAGGCTGCTGGGGCCAAGCCAAATCAAACATCCTGAAGTCAAATATTCATTTACTAAACTAGCTTAAGTCCAGTATTGGATTAGTTTACGTAATAGAAAATGCAAGATTTGGATTATTATTTCAGTTTTAATTTCTTTTGGTTGCCATGGCAATTTGGAATAGGAAGAACAGATTGAAGGGTTTGAGATTTGTTGTTTACTTCAGTTGTTTGTTTGTGTCGAATCTTAGTTTGCTAAAATGCAAATTATTGTTTCATGCCTTCCAGAGTGTGAACAGGTTGTTATGGATTAGCTCTTGTAGAATTGTGCATACAAAAAAGGAACATTTTTTAGAAATGTGTAGTTTTGAAACCATTGTGATAAATAGAGCATTAAATTTTGCTCCATAGGAGCATAATTATGCTCTATTTATCACTATGATTTCAAAAAGTGACAGAGGCTTTAAAAGTGTCAGCATGAGGGATTGGGTTGAACTCAAGGAGTTCATTTTATACACTTGCAACACTATATACACTTTTGTTTTTATTCCAATTTCAGACCAAAACTACCCAACAGTTGAAACACAGCTCACTCCTTATATGTCAAAATGGCGGGGCGTGCTCATTGTTTACGACTCTGAGAGAAGCAGTCGGGACCACTTTCCAAGCCCTGTGCCGGAGGGATGCTGTCCCAACCTGCTGTTTGAGTCTCGGTTTGAATCTGGCAACCTGAGACAAGCCAGACGAGTGTAAGTACAGTAAAACCCCGCTAATGCGACCACCAAAAACGGGCATAATTCTGGGTGGCAGAGGCAGGTGGTAGCTTAATGCAGGACGAAAGTTATGCAGAAAGCTCCTATAGGAGCTTTCTGCATAACTTTCGTCCTGCATTAAGCAACCACCTGCTTTAGACGACATCAGTGGCTGTTTATTAAGTGGTCGCATTAGCGGGGTTTCACTGTATGTTTGATATAGAGAATAGGATAAGAGATGGAACCCTTTACTCCATAAATATGCATTTTAACACCTTCGCTTGATGAATTTTAAAATACATTTCTCCTTCTTTACCCATGCCCTGTTGTATAATTACATATATCTTCACTGTGCACAAGTATTACGCTGTGCAATCACTGCTGTGGAGTGCACTGGTTGCATAATCTACTTGTAAATAGTGCAGACCCTGATGAGACAGCTCCTGCAGGAGCTGTCTCATCTGGATCTTCACTATTTACAGGTAGGTATATAGACGTGAATAGCAAGCGAAGGGTTAACACCTTTGCAAATAGTAAACCCAGATTTGATAGCTCCTATAGGAGCCGTCTGATCAGGGTCTGCTCCGTTTGCTTATGATATAATATAGATATGATTCTATAGTTTCTGCCATTAGCAAAGCTTCTTTGTCCATGTGCCATTATAAAAATGATCTAATTAGTATTCATGATGTCATTATTTCTTGCATAAATATTCATGAGTAAAGGATGAGTCAATTCTTCACCATTGTGATAATGTTAATTTAGGCTACTTCAGTTTGATCTGGCTCTACACTTTTTGTTTGTCTATTAACCCTTTACTGCAATAATACGCCTTTCTACACCTTTGCAAACCGAGTAGACCCAGATCAGACGGCTCCTATTGGAGCCGTCTGATCAATGTCTGCTCTGTTTGCTTATATCATTGAATAAATCTGATTCTTCAGTTTCTGCCATGGACAAAATTTCGTGTGTTCATTGGAATTATGCAAAAGAATCCAATTAATAGTTAAAAAACAATATTCATGACGTCATAATTTCTTACATAAATATTCATTGAGTGAAGCGTTAAAATGCTCTAATTAGGAAATTATATATACACATTCAAAGGGAGAAAGCTTTCAATACTGATATTGGCACATAATTCTAACCCTTTCTTCCATAAATACGCCTTTCTACGCCACAGTAAAAGTCACTTTTTGAAACCATTGTGATAAATAGAGCAAATGCTCTATTCATCACAATTGCTCTATTTATCACAATGGTTTCAATACTACACAATTCTAAATTTCTCCTTTTCTCTTAGTCTAAGTAAATGCTCCTTTTCGGTAGATTTATTCAAAGAGCTTGGATCTAAAAATAGCTTATGGAGGAAAGGGTTAAAATGGTACAGTCCATTCATTATGAAAACTTGCCACAGAAGATTTTGAATAACATACAATGAAGACCCTGATGGCTTATCCAGGAAACAAGATTCTAGGTCTATGCCGTTTTTAAATGCCAATAAACTGATTTCCCAACTTTAAACTCCAAATTGTTTGATATTCCTTTCGTATTTATACCCCCAAAGCTTGTTTTGGAAGCATAAAGTAATCTGTGGGAGGAGAGCCGGGGTAGGGGGGGGGGGGGGGGGGGGGGGTTGTTGTCATCTTGTAGATATAGTGATAGAGACAAAATCTCGGTAGCTTACATATCAAACATGAGGAGTTAACAGTTTACTTAGCTCTTTAAATTTCTGCAAATTGAAATGTGGTAACTCATGCTACCACAACAAATACAAATATCAGATGTCATTGAAGAGAAGGCCTCTACATAAGAACCTTAACTCTTGATTTCAATTTTTTTGAATTATTGCCCTTTTTATTTTTCAAAAAGTTTTAATCCAGCTGACAAGCACCAAATCAGACGAGCGTGGGTGCCAAACACGGCTCTTGTTTAAGCAAACAGTGCAAATCCTGATCGAACGACTCCTACAGTAGCTGCCTAATCTGAGTCCACTATGTTTGCAAAGGTGCCAAATTACATTGAAGCAAGGGTTGAGTTTTGAAATCATTGTGATAAATAGACCTTATCTATGGAGCTAAAGGGATCAACTCTTTACACAAAACCATGATTACCTATGCTAATAGTTTGGATCCAAATGAAACATCGCATAATGTAGTGTCTCATCAGGAATGACAATTTGACAACATCTTTATAAAGAAATGAGGGAAATTTTATTTGAGGAATTGAAGCAGATGACAATTATTGCAGACGAAAAAGAGTTAATTTCGTTCTACAATTGTTGGCATTAAAGTCTTACTTTACGATATCTTCAGTACAATACAAGTGAAAATAAAAGCAGTATTGTATTTCATGGGCATGTTTGATAAGGATTTTCAATAGGATTATTTGTAAGAGGTACTCAGCGATGTTTGCTTTATTATTTTTGTCTGGGTTATTTTTTTTGTACTTTTTAGCTCACCAGAACACAAAGTGCTCAGGGTGAGCTTTTGTGATCGCCTGATGTGCATCGTACTTCATCAGTCGTCAACAGTTCGAACGTTTAAAAATATTCTCCTCTGAATCTACAGGGTTCTCAGCTTTCATCTTTGGCATATAGCATCATATGTAGGTTCTCTACAAAAGATACATAAATTATGTCCCTGGTGCCATAATTAGCCCTGCCCCAGGGGTGGCCTGTTTTCTATAGAAACATATAGTGAAAACTTTGAAAATCTTCTCTAGTGAGCAATATCAGGGTCATCATGGCCCTCTTGTTATAGATACATTGTCAACCCTCTCCCTCATGGATATCTGTGTAACAATTTGTTTCACTTCATAACTAATCATTAATGAAGCTTTTCTAATATCACATTATCCCTTTCCCTGTCCTAAAGAGCCGTCTGATCAGGGTCTGCTCTGTTTGCTTATGATTTAACCCTTCTCTTGCTGAATTTTAAAATACATTTCTCCTTCTTTACCCATGCCCTGTTGTATAATTACATGTATCTTCACTGTGTACAAGTATATCGCTGTGCAGTCACTGCTGTGGAGTGCACTTGTTGCACAATCAACTTGTAAATAGTGCAGACCCTGATGAGACAGCTCCTGCAGGAGCTGTCTCATCAGGGTCTTCACTATTTACAGGTAGGTATATTGACGTGAATAGCAAGCGAAGGGTTAATGTAGATATGATTCCGCAGTTCCTGTCATTGCCAAAAGTTCATGTGTCCATGTGCTTTTATAACAAATTAATCTAATTAATATTCATGACGTCATATTTTCTTGCATGGATATTCATGGAGGAAAGGGTTAAGATGATTTTTACAGATGAAATTAACTACTTTTCAAGATATTGAATTTGTTTAACATTTATCCTGCTTTACTTGCATTTTACAAAATCAGGATCCAAGCTGTTTGACACTTTGTCAATAGTTCATCAAAAGTTTTAATTAATCAGAAGCAGTAGACTTTGAAACAGATTGGGGTTTGTACAAACATCATCTTTCCCTACAAGATAAGAGTTAGAAAAAGTGGATAGCAATATCAACTCTTTGTATGCTAAAAAATTGTAATCTGCAAAAATAATTGTCTGCCATAATTTTCAAAATTGACTTCTTCTAAAATATTTTTAATAAATACTATTAGATGGTCGGACAGTTTGGATCCTAATGAGATGCTGAGTTACTCAGGGTCTAATCTGGATCTAGACTGTTTGCATAGGTAATCACTTATTTGGTGCTAGCATGCAAAAGGAGTTAAATGACATGAGGAGCACTTTATTGCAGGGAGGTAGTTTTTTCCTCCTTTTAAGATATTGGAAATTTTATATGAGTTGTGTTTTTACAAGAAAAAAACGAACTTTGAAGTACATGCAAACATGCATTGTGTATCAGAGACCCTAGAGCTGAAGATAAGAGGAATATTTAACCCTTTCCCTGTTCTATGTGTATTACGAAATTCAATACCTACTGAATATTAATGGACAAAATATTTATAATGGCATATGGATTGTGGAACATTATAGCCATTTTAGAAAGTAAAGAAACAGATCTTTCAAATTCTGTTAGCAAACAGAGCAGACCCTGATCAGACGGCTCCCCTAGGAGCCGTCTGATCTGGGTCTACTCTGTTTGCAAATGCGTGAAAACACGTTTATATGAGGGAAAGGGTTAAACCTTTTAACTTATGAATATTCATGTAAGAAATGATGAAATCATGAATATTTATTAGCCTAATTTTTATAGTGGTATATCAATACGAAAAATGTTTTTGGCTATTGCAGGACCTGTATAACAAGATTTATATTATTTTATAAGCAAAAGGGGAGCTGCTGGGACCCTAATCTGACAGCTCCTACAGGAACCATCTGATCTGGGTATACCCTGTTTGCAAGTGCATTAAAAGGTGTATCTATGACTAAAAGGGTTAATGTATAAAAAAAATTTTTTACCAGGCATTACAAAGAAAAAATCAGGTTACTAGACAAGAGTTATCTTCTTGGCCAGATGGTCAGGTGTCAACATTTCATTTCCCAAACATTAACCCTTTCCCTCATATTGACGACTTTTGATGACTCTGTAGAAGCCACTTTGTGAAACCATTGTGATAAATAGAGCATTTGCTCCTATATAGGAGCAAAGTTTAATGTTCTATTTATCACAACGGTTTCAAACTACAAAATTCTAAAAGTTTCCTTTTCTCTAGTTAATACTCCTTTTTGGTAGATTTATTCAAAGAGGTATCTAAAAATAGCCTATGAGGTAATGGGTTAACTTTAGTCAGGACAGACATTTTGTAATCAAACTTGGTGTATACATAGTTTGCAAAGAGAACAACATTAGGATTGCATTTGGGATCTAGGGTCAAGATCACTGTTACTAGGAATAGAAATGTGGTTTCCAGGTCTTGAATTATTATATAAAACATAAAAATAGTAAAATAAATGGTAAAGACTGTAAAATAATGAAATCTATTGCCATGTCAATAAAGAATCCCATACACATATAAGCAATAAAGCAGACCCTGATCAGACACCTATGGTGCAGGAGCTGTCTGACTTGAGTCTGCCCTGTTTGCAAAGATGTACAAAGGCAGGATTTATATTACAGTAAACACAATGAAGAAAATATTCCAAAATAGGGAATTAATATAATACATAAATACTTAAACTGCTCTGATCTAATATTTCGACCACTAAGGGCCTCAGTGTGACAAAGGCCCTTAGTGGTCGAAATATTAGATCAGAGCAGTTTAAGTATTTATGTATTACAGTAAATAGTTAAGAAAATTAATGTTTTAAATGAAAAATCAGCATTAGGAAGGAATAAAGACTGTCAAAATAGAATTTGATTGAACATGTAATTACATCGATAGGCACTTCAGACCACTTGCATGGCTAATGCTTAGCTTTACCTCTGTTCTCATGGAATGTGTATCAAGACTGTAGATAAAAAGCTTATTTAGCAAATCTAATTAAAACATTAGTTTTGTGATATTCTTCCACCGGGGTACGGACAAAACCCCAATAGGACGTAACCCCAATAGGACGTAACCCCATAGGACAATACCCCATAGGACACCCTACCCTATCTATAATGTGGTTCTAGTGAGTTGCAGCAACTGAGGGTTTGACTGAGAAATGTGCTGACATATAAAGGAGGAAGATCAGCGAGGAACAGGGCCAGAACCATTGACTAGTTTTGTTCTTAGTTATATAGAGAGGATAACTAAGAGAGACATTAGAACACACAAACAGTCTCAAAAAGTCAACAAAATGCATTTTCTAATTCTTGAAACATGTAATATTCATCAATTACAGAATAATTTCCCAATGAAACCTGTAGATAAATTGGAACATGACTGTGAAACTTACTAATACCCGGTACTCATGTATATGGCAAAGCATAAACAGAGTATAAACACTTTCGAAACAAAGCTACATAAATGTGGTGTAGTAATATGATAATCATGCTTGCCACAAAGTTGCTAGAGAATTCTTTGATTTATAACTCTTTCCCTGTTGAATATTCATGTATTAAATAATGATACCATGAATATTTATTAGCTGAATTTTCATTATGCCATAATTATGTACACAGGATTTGTTGGTAACAGGAGTTATCTGATCAGGGTCTGCTCTGTTTGCTTATTAGAATTATATACGCCTGATTCTACACTTTCTGCCAGTTCATCAGTTCATGTGCCATTATAAACAAAATAACTAATTAATACTAATCCTTTCCCTGTTCTATATTTAGTCCAAATTTCAACACCTACTGAATATTCATGGAGAGAATAGTTATAATGAAACATGGAAGGTGGAACATTGTAGCCATTTTAGAAAGAAAAGAAACAGATCTTTCAAATTCCACTAGCAAACAGAGTAGACCCTGATCAGACGGCTCCTCTAGGAGCCGTCTGATCTGGGTCTACTCTGTTTGCAAATGCGTGAAAACACATTTATATGAGGGAAAGGGTTAACCCTCTACTCCATAAATATGCCTTTCTACGCCGCTGCAAACAGAAAATACCCAGATCAGATTGTCTGATCAGGGTCTGCTCTGTTTTCTTATGGAATTATTTCTACAGTTTCTGTCTTGCCAAACAATCCTGATTCCATATGTCATTATATAAATTCAGCTAATTAATATTCTTGGTGTCATTATTTCTTACATGAATATTCGAGGTTTGTGACTTACATTTTACGTACAGTTGCTTATCCTAACACGCTCACGTAGTCATAATCTGTGCATATATTGCATCACAGAACATTTATTTTTAATACTGACTTTGAGGAGACTTTACAATCTCGTTAACTACCTATATACTACACGTATAGACCTCGAGCTTGTAAAGAAGCTGTTTTAGTTACCCTGATTTCCATTAGTATTCAGACAGAAAACTTACGAGGCAAATAGTGCAGACCCAGATCAAAATGTTTCTCAAGGAGCATTTTGATGAGAGTCTACACTACTTGCTTCTATGTCGGTCTAATTTAAAGTTATCGGAATGGTGTCAAATTGAATGATTCAGTTTTACAAACCCATGGAGAGTGGAGATAAATTGGGTGTTAACCCTTACAGTATGGGGCACGTGTGTCACTAATGTCATTTGCAAACAGTGTAGACCTAGATAAGAAGGCTCCTAGAGGAGCCCTCTCATCAGGGTCTGCACTGTTTGTCATTTTACACTTTTTTTAAAAAAAAATCCCTGAAAAATCACCTTAAACTTTATCTGTTTGAATTTTGAAATAGTTTGTTTGAAAATTCCTTGTTGTAAATGTTAAAATTCTTAGGATAATTAGTGTATGCTACAGAAGTCAGTAGATAAGGAATAAATAACATTGTACCATTTAGACCCAGGGAATGTCTTTGATATGTCCTCTTGGCATGTTGGACGCACAAAAAGTCATGTACGCTTTACTCCTAAAATTTAAAAGTTTTGTCTGCGAAAAACTGTCTCCTGCTTCAATTCTTTTAATGCATTTGTGCACAGTTCTTGCCTGCTTAAAAAATCACATAAAAACCAAAAACAACCCTGGAGTGTCATAGTGTCTAGCAGTTTTGATTTGATTGCGATAAAAAATTTCGAAGAAAAAAATATAAGCTATTGTCGTTACTCTGTCGTCCATATTGTTGTTGTTATGCAGAAACATTTATGTCAGCTATGACTTCTTTACTATTCATGCAAATCTTATGAAACTTCACACACTTGTTCAACATCACAAGGGCTACAGTCAAACAGTTCTAGACAATCTGTAATTGTGGTCACAACAAGATTTGGTGGAGAGATGATTCTAAAAAGTGGTCACAACAAGGGTTTGCTGGAGAGACAAATCTAAACAGTGGTCACAGCATAGGGTTTGGTGGAGAGAATGGTCACAGCATAGGGTTTGGTGGAGAGAATGGTCACAGCATAGGGCTTGATGGAGAGAATGGTCACAACATAGGGTTTGGTGGAGAGACCATTCTAAACAGTGGTCACAACATCAGCTTTGGTGGAGAAATCATGATTTTAGTATTTGAGTATGTGCCTGTATATTTTGCTGTGCTTGAACCTTTTACCTGATAAGCCCAACTTTATATGTCTTTGCAGACAGAGTTGACCAAGATCAGACTGTAGGAGCTGTCTGTTTTTTGCCCTTAAATTTGATTTAGATGGGACTCTACACTGTGTACTATATCATTAAATTTAATTATTCATACTGGATGGAGTCTTGCATGAATATTCATAGGATAAGGGGTTAACCCTTTCCCTCATATAAACGTGTTTTCACGCATTTGCAAACAGAGTAGACCCAGATCAGACGGCTCCTAGAGGAGCCGTCTGATCAGGGTCTGCTCTGTTTGCTATTAGAATTTGAAATATCTGTTTCTTTGCTTTCTAAAATATCTACAATGTTCCTCCTTCCATATATCTTTATAAGTATTTTGTTAATGAATATTCAGTAGGTATTGAAATTTGGGCTAAATATAGAACAGGGAAAGGGTTAAGAGAGTTAACTTATCTTGATTTCTTCTAGTTTCCATAATCACTGCAATACAATAGGAACACAAACGTTAGGAAAAAAACAGTTAAAAGTTATAACTGAAATAACCTTAACAAGTCTATGTTACCATAGTTACCAAAGATGATCATTCATACAGTGTAAACCATTCATACAGTGCAAACCTTGTGAAGTTTAGAGAAGTTTGATCAGAGTCTGCACTATTTACAACTCCATTAGTTTCATTCAGAGTTATCAAAATGGTGCTGATTCACTTATTTGGCTTTACAAACAGATGGTGAGATTGTATGTTTTAACCCTTTCCTTTTATATATACACTTTTTCACACATTTACAAATGGAATAGACCCAGATCAGATGGCTCCTATAGGATCTGATCAGGGTCTGCTCTGTTTGTTAATTGAATTTGATAGTTCTATTTCCTAAGTTTCTAAACTGCCAACAATATTCCGCCTTCTATATTCCAGTACATCAAATTTGTGCATGAATATTCAGTAGATATTGAAAATTGGAATAAGTATGAAACGAGAAATTTACTAAGGGTCGAAAGTCAGGGTAAATACTATCAATTTTGAATACAGAAGTCCAGATAAGATGTGTAAATTAAAACGTATATTCAAGAATAACTTCTTTTTTCTCCACCAAATCCTATGTTGTGATCACTCTTTAGAATCTTCTCTTCGAGACGATTCTAAAAAGTGTTCACAATATAGGGTTTGGAGAAAGGACGATTTTTGTATTCGAGTATGTACCTTAATCTATTTCTCTGTGAATATACAGTAAAACCTCTCTATAACGGCCACTAAATAGTGTTAATTAGTTGGTATTTAGGACAGGTGGCTGCTTAAAGCAAGGTGAAAGTAAAACAGAACGCTCCTATAGGAGCGTTCTGTTTTACTTTCACCTTGCTTTAAGCAGCCACCTGACTTTAACACAAAATACTTGATGTAATTTAGTGGCCGTTATAGAGAGGTTTTACTGTACAGTTAACTTTTGCACAGGATTATATATGTCATTAGTAGCGTTAACTCTTTGCATGCTAAGTAATTTTTCCTCTGCAACAATAAAAAATTTTGTCGTCTGCTTCAAATTCCTGAAATAAACTTTCTCTCAATTCTTTGCAAAAATATGGTCAAGATGACAAACAGTTTGGATCCTGATGAGATGCCGCATTATGCGGTGTCTCATCTGGATTCAAACTGTTTGCATAGTTAATCAAGTTTTGCCGCTAGCGTGCAAAGAGTTTAATGGATGGCCATTTACCATCAAAATTGTCAATTTGGTATTCAAAGA
The DNA here is from genome assembly GCA_963576725.1 of Azorinus chamasolen. NCBI lineage: Eukaryota > Metazoa > Mollusca > Bivalvia > Cardiida > Solecurtidae > Azorinus > Azorinus chamasolen. The sequence goes on along the minus strand of OY755252.1, from coordinate 35,981,686 downwards.
CATTTACGTTAGAATGTCCTGTGAAACCAATATTTCAAAATAGGTAATTTTGTAACCGAAGACATAATACATTTGGAAAGGAAAATTTGTAGGTATTATCAGTTTATCACCTACGCTGCTAAATCCACCCGGATTTAATGTAGTCCTTTGTTGAAAAGTGATAAATGGAATTCAATATTGAAGGAAAAATAATGAAAACTTTTAGTCCTTCCCAGTGTATGGACCATTTGTAATGACCTGTGTCAATAGTTTGAATCCCAATGAGAAACCCAGTTACTTGACATCAACTCTTGGTGCAAAGCTTATCAAGGATTCTACACTTAACCTTTTACTTCATAGATACGTTTTTCTATACATTTGCAAACAGAGTAGATCCAGATCAGAAGGCTTCATAAAAATATTATAATCAGTATACATGATGTAATTATGCATCATCAGGATCCAAAGTGTTCTGTACAGTCTGTATCTTTGTGTTTGACCTGTTGAATATTCATGTAAGAAATAATGAACTCATGAATAATTAGTAAGGCTGAAATTTTATAATGGCATTATGTACATATGAGTAATTTAACCTCTCTACAACGGCCACTAAGTTGTGTTAATTATTTGGTATTTAGGGCAGGTGGCAGCTTAAAGCAAGGTGAAAGTATAGGAGCGTTCTGTTTTACTTTCACCTTGCTTTAAGCAGCCACCTGCCTTAAACACAAAATACTTGATGTAATTTAGTGGCCGTTATAGAGAGGTTTTACTGTATGAGTTTTTTTCATAAAGGTAGAAGCTGTAGAGTTGGACCTTTTATAATTTACAGAGCAGATCCTGAGCAGCTGTCTGATCTGAGTTTTCTCTGTTTGCAAAGGCATCATAAAGCATTTGTATGAAGGAAAAGGTAAAAAAAGGAAGAACAAATTTATATTGGAAGTATAATAAAAGAGTTAATCCTTTACGTGTTAGGGATTTCCTTTAATGCCTTTGCAAACAGAGTCAGACCCAGATCAAGTGGCTCTATAGGAGCCATTTCGAGGGTTTGGTGCAAAACTATTCTAACTCCTTCACAAAGTGAAGGAGTTAGAATAGTTTTGCACCAAGCCCTTGATTTGATCAGGGTCTGCTCTTTTCGCTTATGGAATTGTACAGATTGCACTGTTTCTGCCGATATAAAAAAAAAAGAAACCCACCTTTGTTCATTATAAAAGTTCAGTTAATTCATATTCATGATGTCACACCTAGCAGGTAAAGAGTTATTTATAATGGGCAGGACTGCACAGAATGTTTGTTTATTAGTCAGTATCCAAGACTGGTTATTATACTAATTGCCAATTTGGATATTTGAATACAATATACTGATACCACAAATGGCAGTTTTCGGTGTCAAAATATGGAATAATATTGCTTTATTTAGAATTTCTCTTTCGTGCCAAAACTGTATAAACAGATCACAAAAGTTTATAGGTTTATTTTTGGCAATTCATTTTCTTCTGAATATCTTTTTAAAGAATTACGACTCCTGCAGAGATGGGATCTTTTCAACCCTTTACTCCATAAATAGGCCTTTCTATGCCTTTGCAAACTATGTAGTCCCTGATCAGATGGCTGTGTTTGCTTATGAAATAACAAACATCTATTTCTTTAGCTTCTGCCATTGTAAAATAAAATCCCTGGTGATGATGTCATTATAAAAAATCAGTTCAGTATTTAGTAATATTTATATAATTATTATTTTTGACATGAATAGTTTTGGAATAAAATGTTCTTCAGTGAAGATTATGATCTGATGCTAAGTTAATTGAATAACCCTTTAAATGTTCAGCAATCAGCATTTTTCAAAGAAGGAATAAAACCATGGTCAGCATTATTCTAGTCATTCTAAATCAGTTCATAAGGTATCTAGACCATTTTGTAAAAGATTTATCGTAGTTCAAACATTCATCTCAGACAGAAAGGCTTTCTTTGTTAAGAGAGGCACACTTTTGCTGACTAAATATTGAAAAGAACTCTCATTACCATTGAATATATCAGTAAATTCTGATGCCCTGTATTATAAAAAGTGTGAGTGAAAACGGTTTAACCCTTTCAATGCATGAAATGAGTGTTACTGTCATTTGCAATCACTGTAGCCCCAGATCAGAGGGCTTCTAGGGTCTGCATGCAATATTTGTCATTCATAAACCTCTCACAAATTATACCTTTTCATAATTAGTTAATTTTATCATTAAATGATGATAGATCATTTAACTTCATTCTCAGTGTTGTTATACCTTCTGATCCTTCGAGATCATGAATTTCAGTCCAAGTGTTCTGAAAATTGAATACCACTTAAGCCGGTGCTAGGGGGCATGAGCAGTGTTGCACTTTCAATTACTGCTCATGAACAGACTCAATAAAACCGAGTCTGCAATTTTCTCTTTTCGTGTTGCAATTTTTGCTTTCGGGGGATCACCTCCCTTCAGAATATATTTATCATAAAATGATGGACCATTCCATGTTGAAAATCCAGCATTCAAAGGTTAGCCCTTTCAATGCTGAATTTTCAGAGTGGAATAATGCATCAGTGTTTAACTATAGAGTCCATTCAGTATGGAAGGCATAAACTTGCCTGACAGGTTTGAATGCCAAACAGTGCAGATCCTCAACAGAGGGCTTCTCTAGTTTGCACACATGCCAGTATGTGCGTGTCCCCATTTAACCCTTTACCTCATAGACGCACCATTTTACGCATCTGAAAACAGAGTAGACCCTGATCAGACGGCTCCTATAGGAGCCGTCTGATCAGGGTCTGCTCTGTTTGCTTATGAAATTACAACAGATACAACTCTACCAACATCACAATATCACATGTCAATATACCAACATCATATGTCAATATACCAACATCACAACATCATGTGTCAATATACCAACATCACAACATCATGTGTCAATATACCAACATCACAACATCATAACACCATGTGTCAATATCACAACATCATGATTGTGTCAATATACCAACATCACATCTTGTGTCAATATAGCAACATCACAACATTATGTGTCAATATGCCATTATAAAAATTCAGCTAATCTATATCCATGGTGCCATTCTTTCTTTCATGATTATGCAACAAGAAAGGGTTAAAGGGTTTAACGTCTTTAGGCCTCTATGTTGTATTGCACTAAGTAATTGTTGTCTAAATGAAATTGTTCATCACTTCTATTTCAAACCCTATGATCAAATTGTCAAACATTGTATCCTTAAGAAATACAGTAGAACCTGTCTTAAGTGGCCTTCAAAAGAGGTCTAATTATGGATCTGTAAGGCAGGTGGTTGCTTAATGCAGGTGAAAAATAATGAAGAAAGCTCCTATATTACTTTCATCCTGCATTAACCCTTTCCTCCATAAATACACCTTAAAATTTCTACGCCTCTGTAAAAGTCGCTTTCTGAAACCATCGTGATAAATAGAGTATTTGCTCCTATGGGAGCAAATGCTCTATTTATCACATTGGTTTCAAACTACAAAATTCTAAAATTTTACTTTTCTCTAGTTAATGTTCCTTTGGGGTAGATTCATTCAAAGAGGTTGGGTCTAAAAATAGCCTATGAGGGAATGGGTTAAGCAACCACCTGCTTTTTAAGATTTCTACTTTCAATAAATGAATGGCTGCTTAGGACATGTTCTTCTGTATGTTTATAAGTTAGCCCTTAACTTCATAGATACACTTTTAATTGCAGTTGCAAACTAGAGTAGACCCAAATCACTGACAGCTCATGTAGGTCAGTCTGTCTGACCAGGGTCTGCTCTGTGTATCATATACTATAGATATGATTCTACATATTCTGCGATGGCCAACACATCCTGTGTCCAAGTGCTATTATAACAAACTAACGTTTATGACATCATTATTTCTTACATGAATATTCATGAGGTAGATGGTTAAAGTTCAATTCATACTCTCATGTCTGAATGTGCGGTCTCACGTAGTACTTGTCAACTGAGAATTCCGATGAATTTTATAAGAAAAATCACGAGGTAAAAATGTCAAACCAATCAAAGTAATCTTGATTTAATTGCCAATCGCAATTTGATCCATTTTCAGATGAACGAACCAGCTTGGAATAATAAGTCAAATTAAATTGGAATCAAATTATGCCTTGAAGTTGATTGTTGAATTTAATGTATTGTTCAATCTTTTTGTATACTGTTAATGGCATCAAATTTTATCTGGATTTCTCGCCAGTGATTGGCATAGTTCCCCTTGGGTTTCGACCACCAGGGTCCTGGTATGTCGTTGCACGGCGAGAAAGTGCCTTTCACTTTCAAATAATACGACAACAATAGACACTGAAGTCAGCTATTCAGTAACACAGCTGAAGTAGAATGAGAATGAAATTGATAGATTTTTATCACTTAAACTTTTGTTCAAAATTGTTGGTAAGCACATTAATTTAAAGTTCAAATAATTTAAGCCGACTGTTTTTCAAACATTTCTATTGTCTGGAGAATCTTTAGTTCAGATATTGTTGAAGAATTGGTTCTGCCACCACAGTAGCTGTTGTTTTGCAGTCTCGGGCAGGAATTCAACATTTTTCAGGCTTATCCTCGCAAAATATTCACACATTAATACTACAGCAGAGTCCTGTCTTATGAAAAAGATGTCTAATTATGGGTCTGTAGGGCAGGTGGTGGCTTAATGCAGGAGCTCCTACAGGAGCTTTATGCATTACTTTTGCCCTGCATTAAGCATCCATCTGTTTTTTAGCTCATCTGTTTCGAAGAAATTACGAGCTATTGTCGTAACTCCGGCGTCATCGTCGTTGTCGTCATCCGAAATCTTAACATTGACCATAACTCGAAAAGTATAAGAGGTATCAACATGAAACTTCATAGGTTAGTAGATCTTATTGAGGGGAAGGCCCCTACATAAGAACCATTATCTCTTGATTTCAAAAGTTTGGAGTTATGGCCCTTTATATTTTTTGACAATGACGACAGACAAGCGTTGGCACCTTCTTGCAGTGCTCTTGTTAAGATTACTGTGTCCACTCAATATAAGGTCGTTTAAGACAGGTTCTGCTGTATCTCAAAGGTCACAGTCTGACAATAGCCCCATCTCTGAAATACCCATAACATTCAGACACCCAATCTCCTTTCTCAGTTGCTTTGTATAGCTGGATACATGTATTTCAATTTTGATAACTTTACAGAGGTCCAGATTAAGATGCATAAATCAAACATGTTCAAGAATAACTCCATTATTTCTCCACTTAACACTATACTGTGACCACTCTTTAGAATCATCTCTTCAAGATGATTCTAAAGAGTGGTTACAGTATAGGGTTTGTTGGAGAAATGACTATTTTAGAATTTGAAGAAATAAAGGAGCTATTCTTGAAAACGTGAGTTGTTATTATTTCAGAGGCCAGTTTGAGTATGAGCTAGTGTTGAAGACCGACTTGTACACACAGCGACACACACAATGGTACTACTTCCGGATCCAGAATGCTGTGCCAGGAGTCACATACAGGTTCAGAATAGTCAACTTGCTTAAAAGGGATAGTTTATATAACTATGGTGAGTAAAGTAATGACTTAACCTTTTCCCTCATATAAACGTGTTTTCACGCATTTGCAAACAGAGTAGACCCAGATCAGATGGCTCCTATATGAGCCGTTTGATCAGGGTCTGCTCTGTTTGCTAATGGAATTAGATAGACATGTTTCTTTACTTTCTAAAATGGCTACACTGTTCCACCTTCTATATTTCATTATAAATATTTTCCCATAAATATTCAGTAGGTATTGAAATTTGAAATAAAAATAGAACAGGGAAAGACTTAATTTTATGTACAGTAGGACTAGTCTTAAACAACCATTCATTTCTTGAACATAGGAGATGTAAAAAGCGGGTGGTTGCTTAATGCAGGGCAAAAGTGATGCAGAAAATTCCAAAAAAATTATTTCACAAAACTACTGCCTGCTTTAACCCTTTATGCCTTTCTACACTTTTGCAAAAAGAGTAATGGTCGCTTTTTATTCCCCCCAGATCAGATCTGGGAGGCATATTGTTTTTGCCCTGTCTGTCTGTTCGTTTGTTTGTTTGTCAGCAACTTTAATATTGGTCATATCTTTTGAGCCAGTACAGATAGAGACATGATATTTGGCATGCATATGTATCTCATTCTAATGCAACATTTTTGTAACACGCATTCTGATTGGTCCACGTGACAAATTTTGAAGCATATAAACCACCGATATACTGTCGGAAAAATGAATATACTGTCGGAAACCGAATCACTAGAAAATTTACTACGAAATATTATTACGCGCATTCGTAGTAAAATTGAATGAATGGGTCTGAATGAACGAAGACAATGGCTGAATGAAATGTGAAATGTTTTCAATTTGCTTGTTGTTTTCAACACACATTATGGTTGTAGTCAATGTGAGTCTGGCGATTCTACACAAATATCTATGGCAAAATCCCACAAGTTGATCCCGAGTCCATTTATTTCACATGTTGATCTAATTCACTGTCCTTGAACAAACGTTTCTCTTCCTCTATTCTGTTTTGATGTGTTTGTGGCACCTGCACCCTGTAAATATAAGATTTAAGGTATATAACCATGTAGCTGTGAGATTTATATCCATGCTGAAACTATTTAAGAAGGACCTGACAACACTTAAACATTACCAACCGATTACAGACAATGATCTGAAAACACTAAAAAACTCAGGTTTCCTCTCTGCCATAAATCACAAATCTTTCCAAATAAAAGTGGTTTGACATAACCTTGTATTTCGCTCTTCTTGGTATACATAGAAAACCTAAGATCTCTGGCAAAAGTACAATTTATGATTCATGCAGGAAATATGTCCTGTAAATCTCTGAAAACATACCTGATAAAACTGCACCCGTGATCGAACCATTTCATTCAGTAACCCAAACGTTCAGTCGATTATGAAGAATCATATACACATCCAGGCCTGTTGGTGAGCGTGTGCTGAACGAAATGATGAAAACAATTTCTGCTTGTTTCGCCAAAAGTTTTAAAACACAAATCACTGTGTCCGAGAGACCGCAATCATGCACTAGCTGTTGGCCTATGCTGGTGTCAAAACCAGGGAAATAATAAAAAGTCCGGTCGGTCATCAGAATGAAGCCAGTGTCCGAAGCTATAATGCCGACTCGTCCGACAATCAGAAGCGGCAGTATTCTTCAATTCTTCAAGGACAGTCCCATAATGAGAATTCGCCCCACCCACTCTAGACCACTCGAGGGCTCGTTGCAAATTGCAAACATGCCTGTAGATTGTCGCTCCTGATAATTTCCATTTGCACGTCCACTATGCCTATCATCATTCTCATCAAATACAACAATCAGCCAAAGTATCTTGAATATGCAACCAGTTCCACATTGCAAACAATTTAAAAATAAATAATTCCGTTGTACATGTGCACAATTATTGTGGAATTTCGAGCAATGTCGAGGTCAAATTTGATTCATCTTTCGTAGTTTTGAAATGGACCTACCGTCAGAAATTCAAAGGACCATGACTTAACGGTTTTCATTTATGAAAATCAAAGCATCAAGTGAAAACACCAGTTCTTGGTATATTAAATATAAGCACAATTGCTTGGTTCCGGGAGAACTATTTTCTATATGCGTAATGCGGAGATATGCGGTGTTTCATGACGTCATGTTATGACGACAGAGAGAAAATATCAAAGGACTTAAAGTATTGTTTGTTTTTTACCATCTGGATCTATGGTTTCATTAGAATAGGGATAACCGTTGCGTATTTGAAGATTTGCAGCAGTATATCGGTGGTTTATATGTCGCAAATAATCGTTTTACATGCTCCGCTAACGCGTCGCATGTAAAACTAAATTTGCGACATATAAACCACCGATATACTGCTGCAAATCTTCAAATACGCAACGGTTATCCCCTAATTAAGCCGCACATTTTGAGGGATGACATGTCAAGGTCATGCTCCAAGGTCAGAAGTCAAATATATAGGTCAAATCACCGACTTTAACATTGGCCATAACTTTTTGACCAGTAGAGATAGGGACTTGATATTTGGCATGCATGTGTATCTCATGAAGCTTGAGGGGCAACATGTCAAGGTCATCCTTAAAGGTCAGATGTCAAATATAAAGGTCAAATTAGCTGCTTTAACAATGGCCATAACGTTTGAACCAGTAGAGATAGAGACTTGATGTTTGCATGAGTATCTGATGAAGCTGCTCTTTTTGAGGGATGACATGTCAAGGTCAAGGTCATCCTTAAGGGTCAAAGGTCAAATTCGACTGGCCATAGTGTTTCACAAACACATCTTGTTAATGGGTTGCTTAACCCTTTCCTCTATGAATATTCATGTAAGAAAAAATGATGTCATGAATATTAACAAGATTTGATATGTTATAGTATACATGGACACAGGAATTGTATGCCATGGCAGAAACTGTAGAATCAGATCATAAGCAAACAGAGCAGACCCTGATCAGACAGGAGCTGTCTGATCTGGGTCTTCTCTGTTTGCAAAGGCGTGGTAAAGGGTTAAGACAATGTCTACTGTAAATACTTAGTTTAAAGAATATCTAACAATTTATACAGGAGTTATCTGCCCCTGGACTTGTACTTAATGTGATCCTAACATATGAAGCTTGTGGAGTGAACTTCTACTACTGTTCCAACATATTTCAAAGAAGGTTGATATACATGATCTCTGAAGTGTAGCTATATGTCACATAATTGTTTTAGTATCTAAACTTGTATACAGGAGTTATCTGCCTTTGAATTTCACAGTCAAGATAGCTGTGTGGACGTATATTTGTCACCTTTAGAAGTAACTGTAGTTTCCTGTGGCCTAAATAATGGAGGGACAGGTGCATATGTTAATTTTTTTAAAACTCTGTGTTTGTTTAAATGGTTTAATTGTTCTCTTCTGTAAAGTCTTATGGTGATAGATCAATCAGTACAGACAGGTGCCGTCAATTAAAACAACCTTTGAAACTCAATGGCCATCTACAGTGATTGTTTTCTGCTCTAATTCTTAAAGTAAGAATCCTGTTCAGAATGTCAAATAGTTTTGATCCTGATGAACTGCCAAGTTACTGATCATTTTACCCGCATCTAAACTGTTTGCAAAAGTTATCATGACTTTGCTGGTATAACTCTGAAGGTAAACTTTTAACCCTTCGATTGCTATTCATGTCAATATACATACCTGTAAATAGTGAAGACCCAGATGAGACAGCTCCTGCAGGAGCTGTCTCATCAGGGTCTGCACTATTTACAAGTTGATTGTGCAACCAGTGCACTCCACAGCAGTGATTGCACAGCAAAATACTTGTACACAGTGAAGATATATGTAATTATACAACAGGGCATGGGTAAAGAAGGAGAAATGTATTTTAAAATTCAGCAAGAAAAGGGTTAACAGCCTATGAAGTACTGTGACCCGCCCCACCTCCACGCTTGTAAATGACATTGGTCTAGATGACCAAGTGTAAGTCATTCATATGTCATCAGTCTAAACTGCAGGTACTATTTAAACCTTTAAAATGAAAATTGAAGAAAACTCTGTCAGAGTTTCTGGCAGACAATGGAAGAAATTGAAAACATGCTAAAGGTTTAACCCTTTCCTTCATTTGAACGCTTTTTCACGGCTCTGAAAACAGAGTAGACCCAGATCAGATGGCTCCTATAGGAGCCGTCTGATCAGGGTCTGCTCTGTTTGCCAATGGAATTTGATAGATATGTTTCTTTACTTTCTAAAATGGCTACAATGTTCCACCTTACACATTTCATTTTAACTATTTTTTTCATGAATGTTCAGTAGGTATTGAATTTTGGAATAAACATAGAAAACAGGGAAAGGGTTAAATTACTGTGGCCCATTGAACTGTAAACCTTTCACGTTGTTACAGATTTGTGTCTTTTTTTTGTTCCTATAATTTGTTAAATAATACAAGGGATTCGGCATATTGGATAGACAATATCTCTATTGTACAGACGTAACTGGCTTTAAGTATCGGGTAGGAACAAAATAGTGAAAGTGGTTGGGTGTTTCTATTGAGCAAACTTTCTTTACGCGATTGATTACGTATTTGTTGAATTTGTTTACTCAGGAAAAAATCAATCGTTCGAAGGGGTATAATTTTAGGTGGCAGAATTCCAAACTGCATGAGCAGAAGTTTATTATTTTCAACGGAATCCCATCTTGATCCCCCAGGTGTTAGAAATGTTTGGGGTTAAACCTTAGCTAAAAAGGGCCGACTTTGCATATGATACTCTTGAGTATGGGAAAGTGATAGGTTTTTTTTAACCTTTAACTCTCTTAACAATTGTCATCTACAAATATTGCTCTCTTCTTCAATGCTTCCATTTTAAGATTGGACACTTGTTCAATTTCTTTATAAAACAATAACCACTGTCAAACAGTGTAGATCCTGATGAGAAACCACGTTCCTCGATGTCTGATCTGGATCCAAACTGTTTGCATATGCTATCACGGACCTGTCCTCATGGCACTGAAGGGGTTAAGAGGAGGTTATTGAGTAAAAACCGTTATTATCTAGGTCAAATTATATGGTGTTTGAATATACAATACATGTATTTGTATTAATTGTTAGGTTAAACATGTGAAAAACGTTATTTACTCGACTCTTACATGCTTCATTTTCAAATATTATCTGATTCTATTTATTTTTTACATTTTTTAACTCCTTAAATTCTCTTGCTGAATTGTAAAATATATTTCTCCTTCTTTACCCATGCCCTGTTGTATAATTATGGTACATATATCTTCACTGTGTACAATTATTTCGCTGTGCTGTGGAGTGCACTGGTTGCACACTCAACTTGTAAATAGTGCAGACCCTGATGAGACAGCTCCTGCAGGAGCTGTCTCATCTGAGTCTTCACTATTTACAGGCATGTATATTGACGTGAATAGCAAGCGAAGGGTTAAGAAAAAGATAGATATTAGACAAAAAGTAAAAATCAGTTTGGATCCTCAGCCAGATCAGACTTTAAAGTAAGCATATGATTAAGATCCAAGCTCTTTGCATTCATGTTACAGTAGAAAACTTGATACTACTAAATTTTAGTAACGAAGAATTTATGTCTTTGTAATCAGGTGGTTGTTTAATGCAGGGTAAAGGTCATGCCGACTTTCATCCTGCATTAAACTCAGCCACCTGTCTTAAAGATCACTAATGGTATGTATTTAAGTATTTACTGTATGTGGCAATTAGCAGGAAAAAGGGTACAGACTCCTGGAGTGCTTAATTTTCTGATCAGGGTCTGCTCTGTTGCTAATGGAATTTGATAGATCTGTTTCTTTACTATCTAAAAAGGCTACACTGTTCCACCTTCCACTATACATGTACATGTATTTCATTATAACTATTTTATCCATGAATATTCAGTAACTATTTTATCCATGAATATTCAGTAGGTATTAAAATTTGGAATAAATATACAACGGGGAAAGAGTCCCTACAACGAGTGTGTATTTTCAAAAATATAATAAAAGTTGGTATTTGTTATGCTCAATCATTACTATGAGGATTGTCAATCAAAAAATGCCCCTGTGATACAAAATAAACCAATTTTATCATTACTTATAGTTTTTGTTCTACAACAAAGTCTTCTCCATTCAAATTTTATGCATTTTGCTGATGATCACCCGATCCCTCCCTTGTTTACGTAACAGCTTTTCTCGGAAGAGATCGGAGAGACGTGAATTGCGCAAACAGATACAAAACTAAAACCCAACCCTAATAAAACTGAAACATCAGGGAATAAAATCGGGATCGTCGATATCAAATCAATGGATGTTTTATCATTTTCAGCATTTATCGGATAGGTTAACTAGCAATATACTACTTTTCAGCATATAAACAAATGAGTTTTGTATATTTTAGGTACTTTTGAAATGCTTAGAAAAACGTTGTTCCTGGAAGTGTTTAGTAGAGATAGATAATAGGGTAATTTTTGTTGCTTATTTCAGGTATGCGGCCACTTGTTTACTCTGAATCTGATGCCAAAAATAAACATATAGGATGGGTACGAACTGGTCACCATATAAGGTAAATATCTAGAATGTAAACTGGTCACCATATAAGGTAAATATCTAGAATTTTAACTTCTTACCTCATGAATATTTATATGAGAATTGATCAATTCATGAATTTTCATTAAATTATTTTTTATAAAATGTAAACTTTTCAAGGAAAGTTTTTACTTTGACAAAAACTTTAGGATCAGGTCTATATATAAGTCCTGAAGCAAACAGAGCAGACCCTGACCTGGCTCCTACAGGAGTCATCTGGTTTGGGTCTATTCTGTTTGCAAAGGCATGAAAAAGTGTAGTGTACTAGTATACACAAGGGTTAAAGGTAAACCATTTTCTTCATAAGAATCTGTGACATCATGAAAATTAATTACATACATTTTTATAACAGCATAATATGAACACAGGATGTTTTGGAAGAAACTGTAGAATCAGCTGTTTGTTGTTCCATAGGCAAACAGAATAGACCTTGGTCAAACATCTCCAAGAGTTGTCTGATCTGGGTCTACTCTATTTTACAAAGGCATGAAAAGCCATTCATATGAGGTAAAGGGTTAACACTTTCCAAGTTAGTGACAGGGTTGTCATAACAACAAATGTAATACAAACAGTAGTGACAGGGTTGTCATAACAACAAATGTAATACAAACAGTAGTGACAGGGTTGTCATAACAACAAATGTAATACAAACAGTAGTGACAGGGTTGTCATAACAACAAATGTAATACAAACAGTCTGGCTCCAGATGAGGCGCTGAGTAAATGCCATGTCATCAAGATCCTATTTGATATTCTAACTTTATTATTTTAAACTTTTCCCTTTTCAATATTCGTATAAGAAATAATGACCTCATGAATATTTATTAGCTGAATTTTTATGATATGAATATTTCAAGGAAATTTTTGCTTTGACAAAAACTTTAGAATCAGACCTATATCAGTTTAAAAGCAAACAAAGCAGACCCAGATCAGATGGCTCCATCTGATCTAGGTCTACTCTGTTTGCAAATGCGTGAAAAAGCGTTATAAATATGAGGGATGGGTTAAAACGGAAATTGAAGAAAAATTCACATTGAGAATTGTAGCAGATGGATAAGCAGGAAATGCAGATTCAAAATGAAAGGAATGCAGTACTCTCATTTTGGTTCTTTCTTGATCATTTACAACACGCATAAAGCTTGCACCTTATACAATATCATTTACAGTTAAACCCCTCTAAACCAGACTTTTAATAGAAAAGAATTTAGATACTTTTAGGCAGGTGGCTCCTTAATGCAGGGTGAAAGTCATGCAGAAAAGCTCATAGAGGAGAGGAGCTTTCTGCATGACTTTAACCCTGCCTTAAGCTGCCACCTGTCTCCAAAACCGATATTCATACCAAATTTGACATCCGGTTTAGAGAGGTTTTCATTTATTGTGACAAATATTTACATTATGTATGCTCTTTAGCTCTGTTGTATTGGATATTTCAGTTACTCTCGCAATGTAATGCACCTTCACTGCCCTCTGTTATCACGGGGAATCGCCTTCTATGAGCTGGAATGGCAAATGGTAAGCTCCTATACAAATATTATTAGAGCAGCTAAACAGAAGTCTTATGCGGGGTTAAGATTTGTGGAAGCTTAATATCAGATGAAAGTTATGCAGGAAGCTGATCCCACAGGTTATTTTTTTTGTTGCATTAAATAGCTACAGTGGTGTCAGTGATCAATTCTGCATATATGGTGTGTGCTTTTATCTTACCGATATAGAACATGCTTACAATGTATACTGTAATAAGTGTAAAGTTTATCATACACATCACTTACAATTTGTTACAATATTGTACAATATGATTCACCATATTGCTTATTTATTCTAAATTTCAATACCTACTGAATATTCCTGGACAAAATAATTGTAATGAAACATGGAAGTTGGAATATTGTAGCAATTTTAGAAACTAAAGAAACAGAAATATCAAATTCCATTAGCAAACAGAACAGACCCTGATCAGACAGCTCCTATAGGAGTCATCTGATCTGTGTCTACTCTGCTTGCAGATGCATGAAAAGGTGTTTATATGAAGGAAAGTGTCCAATGCAGGGTAAAAATCGTTCAAATATCTCCTTTGGGAGTTTTAGCATTCCTTTTGTCAAGTTTTGCCACATATTAAGCCACTAGTACCATCTGTCTAAAGATCCACAATTGCATTCCTTTTTTATGGTCGCCTTACTGTATATACTGAAACTACAACCACCTTATGTGAAGCTGAATGACCAGAAATGGTATGCTCTGTTTTCTTATGACATTATAATACATCTGATTTTACACTAATTCTGCCAATACCAAACACTCCCGTGTACGTATGCTATTACCTGTGAAAAAGTTCAGCCAATAAATATGCATGTTATTTATTAGACTAATATACAGTAAGACCTCTCTATAACGGCCACTAAATTACATCAAGTATTTTGTGTTAAACGCGGGTGGCTGTTTAAAGCAAGGTGAAAGTAAAACAGAACACTCCTATAGGAGAGACGGGATATTGCGTATTCAAATACACATAGTAATCCATGTACTTCTCTTTTTTTGACCTCTGATGTGATGTCTTGTAATTTTCTGCTGACATGGTCTATGTTTATAACAGGCCTAACAAGTTACTGCTAAATGAATTATTTTATCAAACTTTTACTGATTCAGAAACTTTTTTCTGTGTGCAGGAATTCCAGAATGAGAATGACACATACTATCTTGCCCACTGCTACCCGTACACATTCACTGACCTCAAGGATGACCTGGAGTCTCTACTCAATGACGCAGGTAGACAGTCGTTTCTACAGCGTGAGGTGCTGTGCGAAACCCGTGCAGGCAATAGCTGTTTTCTAGTCACCGTCACAAACTTTGGTAAGCTGTGAGAGTCAGTATTCAATTATAGACCTTTATATAATAATCCTGCTGCCATTGTACTTTATTTCAGACATTATATATATTTTTGATATGAGGGAAAGGGTTAACTCTTTACTGCATAAATATGCTATTCTACATCTTTGCAAACAGGGTAGGCCCAGATCAGATGGCTCCTGTAGAAGCTGTCTGATCAGGGTCTGCTCTGTTTGCTTATGATACAGTAAAACCCCGCTAATGCGACCACCTAAAAGAGGTATAATTCTGGGTGCTAGATGCAGGTGGTAGCTTAATGCAGGACAAAAGTAATGCAGAAAGCTCCTAGAGGAGCTTATAAAGACACCCATGTCGGTTCATTAAGTGGTCGCATTAGAGGGATTCTACTTTCTCACATACCTTCCCTTATCTCCGAGTTAGAACAACGGGTTAAGATTCCATGATCTGTAACACGTGTAAGATCACTTTAGAACATATATGACATCATACGTTATATATATGACGTCAAACCATGGAAACCGATGTTTGCATGTCATTTAAACGGCAAAAATACACTTTTTTGTTATGTGAGAAAAAGAATCTGATGCTCTTTGTCTTTTAAGATCACATGTTCCTAAACTCACCAAGAAAATGTTATTAAGCCAAGGCTCGCTTAATGACATTTTCTAAGGCTCGTTTAGGAACATGTGATCTTAAAAGACAACTCGCAACATGTCCTCTATGTATACCGGTAATACAGATAGGATTCCACAGTGACGGTCAAAAGTTCCTGTGTCCATGTGCTATTATAACATTAACAGTTAATATAATTAATATTCATGATGTCATTATTTCTTACATGAATATTCATGGGGTAAAGCTACTTGATAAGTTATAACAAACTGTCTAAGGGAAAATACGGGTAGAACTCTTCAAAATGTTTGGATCATAGAGGATAAATTGTAATCCTTTATCTCATGAATATTCATGTAAGAAATAATGATCTCATGAGTATGTGAATTCATGATTTCTTTGTCCTGTCAGAAACGTTAGAATCAGATCTATATATAATACCTTAAGGCATACCCTGATCGGCAGCTCCTACTTGTGCCATCTGATCTTGGTTTATTCTGCTATAAGAAGCTATAAAAGGTGTCTATAAGGTGAATCTTAAACCTTTACTCCATAAATACGCCTTTGTATGCCTCTGTAAAAGTCACTATTTGAAACCATTGTGATAAATAGAGCATTTGCTCCTAAGGAGCAAATGCCCTATTTATCACAATGGTTTCAGAACTACAAAATTCTTATTTGTTTCTAGTTAATGCTCCTTTTCGGTAGATTTGTTCAAGGAGGTTGGATCTAAAAATAGCCTATGAGGGAATGGGTTAACAATGACAAAGCCAAGTACATATTCAACAGGTTGCCTTAGGATTAATACCATATCTATGGCTACACAACAGTAAAACCTCTCTAAATCAGAATTCTAGTAGAGAAGAATTTAGATACTTTTAGGCAGGTGGCTGCTTAATCCTTTCCTTGTTCTGTATTTAGGACAAATTTCAATACCTACTGAATATTCATTAACAAAATTGTTACAAAGAAATACGGAAGGTGGAACATTGTAGACATTTTAGAAGGCAAATAAACAGATTTATCAAATTCTATTAGCAAACAGAGCAGACGCTGATCAGACGGCTCCTGTAGGAGCCGTCTGATCTGGGTCTACTCTGTTTGCAGATGCGTGAAAACATGTTTATATGAGGGAAAGGGTTAATGCAGGGTGAAGGCCTAGAGGAGCTTTCTGCATGACTTTCATCCTGCATTAAGCTACCACCTGTCTCCAAGACCGATATTTATACTTAATTTAACGTCCTGTTTATAGAGGTTCTACTGTATTCGGAAAATATTGAAGAGGTCTTTTCTAATAATTTGGCTTATAATTATGTTGATTTTATTTTTTGTTGCAGACCAGCCTGAGGAGGAGCAGGAGAAGAAGAAGGCAGTGATCGTAACTGCCCGTGTTCACCCGGGCGAGTCCCAGGCCTCGTGGATGATGAAGGGCGTGTTAGACTATATCACTGGACCTGATCCAGATGCCCAACTACTTAGGAACAAATTTATATTTAAAATTGTGCCAATGTTGAACCCCGATGGTGTTATAGTCGGGAACTACCGGTGCTCACTTGCTGCCAGAGACTTAAATCGGAATTACCGACATCCGCGGAAAGAAAGCTTTCCAACTGTGTGGCATACTAAAAACATGATAGAAACTGTGTTAGAAAAAAATGAGGTAGGTTGGTATAACTGAGTGGTGTCTTTTGCCTAAACCCATTCCCTCATATGCTATTTTTATATCCAACCACTTTGAATAAATTTATCAAAAAGGAGCATTAACTAGAGAAAAGGATTTTTTTTTAGAATTTTGTAGTTTGATAAATAGTGCTCTATTTATCTTAATGATTTCAATAGGTGACTTTTACAGAGGCGTTTTCACGCATTTGCAAACAGAGTAGACACAGATCAGATGGCTTCTACAGGGTCTGCTCTGTTTGCCAATGGAATTTGATAGATCTGTTTCTTTATTTTCTAAAATGGCTACAATTTTCCACCTTCCATATTTCATTATAACTATTTTGATTACGAATATGCAGTAGGTTTTGAAATTTGAAATAAACATAGAACAGGGAAAGGGAATGGGTTAAGTAAGGAAAGTGTTAAATGGCTACAAAAGTTTTATGGTCTTTTTTTTGTATTTAACCCTTCTCTTGCTGAATTTTAAAATACATTTCTCCTTCTTTACCCATGCCCTGTTGTATAATTACATATATCTTCACTGTCTACAATTATTTCTCTGTGCAATCACTGCTGTGGAGTGCACTGGTTGCACAATCAACTTGCAAATAGTGCAGACCCTGATGAGACAGCTCCTGCAGGAGCTGTCTCATCTGGGTCTTCACTATTTACATGTAGGTATATTGACATGAACAGCAAGCGAAGGGTTAAATGTATTCTGGAGACATCAGAAGAGTTTCGAATGAAACATTGTTTGTTCCGGGGAAATTGTTGGAGCTTGTTAGCATTATTTCATACCACTTAACAAACTGAAGTGTTTATCTGAAACTTATTCTCAAGCTTATGGACCAATAATCCTGAAGTTAACCATTTTCCTCAGGAAATAATGACATCAAGAATACTGGTTGGATGAAATGTTATAATGTAATAAATAATGAACACAGGCCAGTTTTTGACTATGACAGAAACTAGAATCAGATAAGCAAACAGAGCAGACCTTGATTTAATGGCTCCTACAGGGGCCCTCCGATCTGGATCTACTCTGTTCACAAAGATATGAAAAGTCTTTTCTGCTAGGTAAAGGGTCAGATCAATAAATGTTTTGTTTCCATATTCTCTTTTCACAGTAGGGGATATTGAGAGATGATAAAACTTTGTGTCTTAGAATCCAAATTGATTGTTAGTCATAAATAAAAGAAAATTCTACTGGAAAAGCTGACGCAAACAAGCATTTTCTAGACTTAAATCTTAGTGTTCTTATTGATAATATTTAAATCAATAATTCTCTAGGACTGAAATATAATTACTAAGCATGATTCTGTATAACTTTTATCCTGCCTTTCCCTGTTCTATATTTATCCAAATTTCAATACTTACTATTCATGGGTAAAATGGTTATAATAGAATATTGCAGGTGAAACATTCTAGCCATTTTAGAAAGTAAAGGAACAGATCTTTCAAATCCATTAACAAACAGAGCAGACCCTTATCAGACAGCTCCTATAGGATCCATTGGATCTTGGTCTTCTCTGTTTGCAAATGCACGAAAACACGTTTATATGAAGGAAAGGGTTAAGCTACCACCTGCATGTAAGACCCAGAATTAGATGTTATTTGTCATCAAAGAGAGATTTTAATGTACAGTAAAAACTTGATTTTACGAAATTTTAGTAAAAGAAGTTAGTATTTGTAGGCAGGTGGCTGCTTAAAGCAGGGTGAAGTCATGCAGAAAGCTCCTAGAGGAAGTTTCTGCATGACTCACCGTGCATTAAGCTGCCACCTGTGTTAAAGATCAATAATGGTACGTATTTGAGTGTTCAAGTAATCTAGTTTTCACTGTATATACTTATGCCCAGTGCCAAAAAACAGAGTGTCTGCTGAATTTAGCAAAGCAAGTAGACTGGACATCTAATGGGTTAACCCATTACCTCATAGGCTATTTTTAGATCAAACCTCTTTTTGAATAAATCAGCCGAAAAGGAGCATTAACTAGAGAAAAGGAAAATTTAAGAATTTTGTAGTTTGAAACCATTGTGATAAATAGAGCATTTGCTCCTATAGGAGCAAATGCTCTATTTATCACAATGGTTTCACAAAGTGACTTATACAGAGTCATCTAATGTCTTCAATATGAGGGAATGGGTTACACATTAATTTTAAACAGTGTAGAACTTGATTGAATGCTAATTTCTCAAGGATCAGTTTGATCAGGGTCTACGCTGTCTGCTTCTAGGTCTGTTTAACTCTTTGAATGTGGGACACATACATTAGCATTTGCAAACTATGTAGACCCAGATCAGATTGCTCCTAATGTTTGAAATTAATAATGATCATAGAAAGTGACAAAATAATGACCCTAAATATTCAAACTCCTGATCTCATTTAATTTGTAAAGCTGAAAAGGTCAGCCTTGCACCATTTGACTAACTTTCACTGCTGAATTTTCAGTTTGGAATAGCCCATTAGTGTTTGGAATAGCCCATTAGTGTTTAACCCTTTCCCTGTTCTAAGTTTAGTACAAATTTCAATACCTGCTGAATATTCATTGACAACATAGTTATAAAGAAATATGGAAGGTGGAACAATGTAGACATTTTAGACAGCAAAGAAACAGATCTATCAAATTCTATTAGCAAACAGAGTAGACCCTGATCAGACGGCTCCTCTAGGAGCCGTCTGATCTGGGTCTACTCTGTTTGCAAATGCGTGAAAACACGTTTTTATGAGGGAAAGGGTTAACTATTGATTCCAGTCAGTATGAAAGGTATAAACTTGCTAGATGATTTTGAATGATAAACATTATTTAACCCTTTCCTCCATAAATACGCCTTTCTACGCCTCTGTAATAGTCATTCCTTGAAACCATTGTGATAAATAGAGCATTTGCTCCTATAGGAGCAAATGCTGTATTTATCACAATGGTTTCAAACTACAAAATTCTAAACGTTTCCTTTTCTCTTGTTAATGCTCCTTTTCAGTAGATTTATTCAAACTGGTTGGAACTAAAAATAGCCTAAGTTGTAATGGGTTGACAGTTTCATACAAAGGTATCAACCCTTTCCCTAATGAATTGATATCTTCATGAATGTTCATTAACTTCATTTTTGTGTCACCTGCCGAGAGGCAGTTTGTCACTTAGGGATCACTTTTCCGTCGTCTGTCTGTCCATCTGTCTGTCCGTCACACTTTCTTTTTTTGGCTGTCATTTTTAAACTAATCATTATAGAGCTTTCAACTTTCACATGATGAGAGGAAGTGTCATGCACAAGGGCCACAACTCTAGCACCAATATGTTTTGAGTTATTCCCCTTTTTCATATTAACAACAAGTTTTTGTGTCAGCTGCGAGCAGGTGACACATGTGTTCCTCCGAACACTCTTTTTATAATGCAAAATGAATTGTTTGGCTTAGACAAAAACTGTAGAAACAGACCTATATAATTTCATAAGCATATATACAGAGCAGACACTGACAGGAAAGCTCCTGCAGGAGTTGTCTGATCTTGGTCTATTCTGTTTGCAAAGGTGTGAAAAAATGTTTTTAGGAAGGAATGGGTTAACCATTTACTCCTGGAGGAGTTGTCTCATCAGAGTCTACTCTGTTTAATCTGATTCTACAGTTTCTGCCAGGGCAAAAAGATCCTGCATTCATATCAAGGGCTTGGTGCAAAACTATTGTAACTCCTTCACAAAGTGAAGGAGTTACAATAGTTTTGCCCCAAGCCCTCTCGATATGCCATCATAGTAATTCAGCTAATATATAATTTTGTTTTATCTTACATGAATATTCATGAGGGAAAGGGTTAAACTGTTCTGTATCATTGACAGGTGGTGCTATATTGTGATCTGCATGGTCACAGTCGAAAACATAATGTTTTCATGTACGGCAATAATACAGCCACGGACGACCCCGAAAACATCAATAACAACAACAACAACACCAATGGTTCTTCAGTCAATACTAGGGCGTACCTGTTCGAGAGGCTATTTCCCTGGCTTATGGCTCAAAAGGTAAGTTTAGTGAACTGTTTTATACTCTGACCTTACTGTTGAAAAGAAATGCCAGATAAATCAACTGTGACATCTGATGCCAATGATATTTTCTACCAGCAAAAGTTTGTTCAGTAGGCTAAATGAACAGTTGTACGAGGTATGTCTTCTCTAGTAACTGTTGGTTTTTTTTCATACCCAAGCAGTTACCCGGTATTAACCCTTCGCTTGCTGAATTTTAAAATACATCTCTCCTTCTTTACCCTAGCCCTGTTGTATAATTACATATATCTTCACTGTGTACAAGTATTTCACTGTGCAATCACTGCTGTGGAGTGCATTGGTTGCACAATCAACTTGTAAATAGAGCAGACCCTGATGAGACAGCTCCTGCAGGAGCAGGAGCTGTCTCATCTGGGTCTTCACTATTTACAGGTAGGTATATTGACGCGAATAGCAAGCGAAGGGTTAACCCTTAATCCTGTTATTTATGACCTGACTCACATTTGAAAATAAAATTCTTGGATCCAGATAAGATGCTGAGTAACTCGACGTTGTAACAGGATTCAAGCTTTTGACACTTGATCAATAGTTTCTCAAACATTTTATCAAGTCTTAGCCCCTCACTGGCTCTTCAGATAGGAGTTAACCCTTTCGGCGCCAAATTTCAAGTTGTCGTCTGCAATCCAAGTTTGTTAAATCATTCAGTAAAATAAGGAAATGAGATAAATAAATGCAAATTTCAAAGGAATAAAGCACATATATAGAAATAGAGATTGAGACAAATAGTGAAGTCCCTGATCAGACGCTGCCTTGAAAAGGCGGCGTCTGATCTGGGACTGCACTATTTGTCGTGGTGCATATGTGCGACTGTGGCGGTGAAAGGGTTAAAGAAATTTACAAGGCATTGATTCTTTTGTTTTCAGTGTCCTGAAAAGTTCTCATTTCCATTTTGTAAATTCAACATCAAACGGTGTAAGGAGGCAACAGGACGCGTGGTCATGTGGCGACAGATGAGGATTCTCAACAGCTTCACCTTGGAGGCCACCTTCAGTGGAACAGCCATGAACAAGTAAGGGGAAATAACTCTAGTTGTCTTTTATGGATTAAATAAATGGAAATAACTCTACTAAGCAACTGGAGATTACCATATAACTTGAGTAATATCTCCATTATCTTGCTGGGATTTTCATGATTAATAAGGTGATTTTAGAAACATAAACAATGTATTTTTTTAGCGTGTCTGTTTCGAAGAAACGTTGAGCTGTTTTAATCACTGGGTTGTTGGCATTGTTGGCGTGCAAACACTTTAATGTAGCTGATTAATCAAAAAGTATAAGAGGTATCAACATGAAACTTCATAGGTTGGTATATCTCTTTGAGGACAAATGTATACAGTGGACAAGGACCAAATCAGATGAGCATTGGCACCGCACACAGCTCTTGTTTATATTTTAGCTTAAGAATATTTGATTATAGTTTTTATGCACCCCAGATCAGATCTGAGGGGCATATTGTTTTTGCCCAGTCTGTCTGTCTGTCTGTTTGTCTGTTTGTTTGTCAGCAACATTAACATTGGTCATTGAGCCAATACAGATAGAGACTTGATATTTGGCATGTATATGTATCTCGTAAAGCCGCACATTTTGAGGGGTGACATGTCAAGGTCATGGTCATCCTTCAAGGTCAGAGGTCAAATTGGGTGGGGGCATAGTGTTTCACAAACACATCTTGTTTATTTAACCTTTTCCTCATAAGAGTAGACCCATATAGAGGAGCTTCCTGATGAGGGTCTGCTCTGTTTGATTATTGAATGATATAGATTCTACAATATCTAGCTGCCATAGCCAATACTTCATGTGTTCATATGGCATTATAAACATTACTCCAATATTAACCCTTAGCCTGCTATGAAAATGAGGTCTGCTTAACCCTTTCCCTGTTCTGTAGATTGGCCAAATTTCAATACCTACTGAATATTCATTAGCAAAATAGTTATAATGAAATATGGAAGGTGGAACATTTTAGATATTTTAGAAGCTAGGATACAGATCTATCAAATTCTATTAGCAAACAGAGCAGACCCTGATCAGACGGCTCCTCTAGGAGCCGTCTGATCTGGGTCTGCTCTGTTTGCAATTGCGTGAAAACATGTTTCTATGAGGGAAAGGGTTAAGCTCCGATCTGTTGCCGTTGTCACTTACTTCTAATTCATTCAAGCTTTTTATATACTATTGACAGAGTGTCAAACAGCTTGGATCCTGATGAGATGCCCAGTTACTCAGCGTCTCATCTGGATCCAAGCTAATTGCAAATGTCAGTTAGGCAGTGCTTAGCAAAGGGTTAGTATTCATGATATCGTTATTTCTTATTTGTAGATTCCTTAGTTAACCTATAACTAATTTCATTGTTTCATTATGGCAATGTATAAAGTTTGAGATTTGTTTTTCTTGATATCTGGTTTCTGATTTCTCTTTTGTCCCATATTTCAGAAACTTAGAGGCGTAAGTGTCCATGCATGTGTGCTTATATTGAGCATGTTGTAAATATTACTAAACCTAACCAGTAGTCTGAATATACCAGTGCCTACTTATTAACCCATTACCTCATAGGCTATTTTTAGATACAACCTTTTTGAATAAGTCTACCAAAAAGGAGCATTAACTAGAGAAAAGGAAAATTTTAGAATTTTGTAGTTTGAAACCATTGTGATAAATAGAGCATTTGCTCCTGTAGGAGCAAATGCTCTATTTATCACAATGGTTTCAAGAAGTGAGTATTACAGAGGCGTAGAAAGATGTATTTATGGAGGAATGGGTTATTATTAAAGATGTACAATATTTAACTAAACCATGTCACTAAGGGCCATAGAAATTGAATTGAAAGCAAAGCATGTAGAGGAAGCATGTCATTCACAGAGTTAAGAATTCCAGGCTGAATCTGCAAGACATGTGTATATTAAGTAATGTAATTTATTCCACTGGTACTTTCAGACTATCTTATGCATATAATGATATATTCCGTTGTAATGGGTATGTAAAGATGTATTCAGTGCATGCAGCAAAATAATGTACCATTGAATCTTTCTCCTGACAGTGCGTAAAACAGCATAAGTCAGTATAGCCCTATTGTGACACCTAGATTAAACTTACACTCTAGATTAGAGTACCAGTTTGATCTGGGCCTGTACAATTTGCTTAAGTTTGTCTTTCTAAATAGTTTTAGTAATTAAGGTAACATTGTATTAACCTTTTACCTGATATAGACAACTTCTGATGCCTCTGCAAACAGAGAAGATCCAGATCAAATGGCTCTTGTGGGAGCAGTCTGATCAGGGTCTTTCCTGTTAGCTTATGGAAGTATATACAGGAAAACCTCTCTATAATGGCCACTAAATTACATAAAGTATTTAGTGTTAAAGGCAGGTGGCTGCTTAAAGCAAGGTGAAAGTAAAACAGAACGCTCCTAGAGCGTTCTGTTTTACTTTCACCTTGCTTTAAGCAGCCACCTGCCCTAAATACCAACTAATTAACACAATTTAGTGGCCGTTATAGAGAGGTTATACTGTAATGGTCCTTATAGAGATGTTTACTGTAGATCTCATTCTGCACTTCTTACCATTACCAAAACAAGTATGTGTCTGTATTATCATTATAAAAAGCATCTACTGAATATTCATGGGATCATTATTTCTTACATGAATATTCATGAGGTAAAGGGTTATGTAGTGCATGCTACAGTTAGATATTTGTAATAACGCTGGAGCTAGAGCATCTAGAGGACGTGGACCATTAACAGTTATATACAGTGGCATCTCATTAACCCTTTACTCCACAAATACGCCTTTCTATATACCTTTGCAAACAGAGTAGACCCAGATCAGACTGCTCCTATAATAGCTGTCTGACCAGGATCTGCTCTGTTTGCTTATGACATAACATAGATATGACAATACAATTTCTATGGCTAAAATTTCCTGTGCTCACTTGCCATTATAAAAATAAGTCTAATTAATATTCATGACATTATTTCTTACATGAATATTCATGGAGTAAAGGTTTGATCTAGATGGCTTAAAAGATGCTAGTCAATGAGGAGTGATGCTTGAATTGTTGACTAGTAGGACTCTTTTTTTTAAATTTTGAGGAAGTGATTAAGTGGGAGAATGATGGCAGCCTATTCAACATTGTCAATACAAACATTCAGGAGCTAGCCTCATCATTTTACAGAGACAAATCCAACATTCTGTATAAGGTGCATTACTCTGTCATTGATATTGGCAGATTAATGTCCCTTTGATAACTGCATATTTAATTTTGTTTAAATTGTTTAAATTTTTAAATTCAGTTACTTACGGTAAATTTTTGTGCTATGGTATTTCTCATTGTGTTAAAAAGTAAAGTTGAAAACTGTTTAGTATTAATATAAAATTGTTATATCAAATTGTTGACTTTCAATGAAGTCTGCTATATATTTGTGCATGTGATACAAATTTTTAACAATTAATTAACATAATTGTACGGTATTTGGGAAAATGCTTTTAATTATTACACATTAACTGGGAATTAATGATAACTTAGTGTACAAGGAGTTAATATACACCCTTCTATGCCTTTGCAAACAGAGGAGATCAGATCAGATGGCTCTTGTAGGAGGATCAGGGTCTGATTTGTTTGCTTATGAACTAATATAGATTTGATTCTACAGTTTTTGCCATGGCCAAAATTTTGCTATTAATCTACCGGTAATTAATATTCATGATGTCATTATTTCTTACATGAATATTCATACAGTGAAGGGTTAAAATATTACCTTATGTATAGCAAAATTATTTTTTCGCATATATGTTTGGTGTGCTATGATCTATTAACACTTATTATGCTAAACAATTTAGATCCAGATGAGATGCTGAGTAACTCGGCCTCTTCTTAGGGTCTGAGTTATTTGACACACAAGCAGTAGTTTCTCAAGATACAGTAAAACCTCTCTATAACGACCACTTAATTACATCAATTATATTGTGTTAAAAGCAGGTGTGTGCTTAAAGCAAGGTGAAAGTAAAACAGAACGCTCCTATAGGAGCGTTCTGTTTTACTTTCACCTTGCTTTAAGCAACCACCTGCCCAAAATAACAAATAATTAACACACTCTAGTGGTCGTTATAGAGAGGTTTGACTGTAATCAGACATGTATCAATATTGCAACAGATCGTTGTTTTAGCATGATAAGTGTATGGAATATGGGGTTGCTGAAACAATTATCAATTAATTTGAGCTGCGCCATGACGAAACCGGCCTTAACCCTGTCCTTCATATAAACGCCAATTCACGCATTTGCAGAGTAGACCCAGATTTGACGGCTCCTATATGAGCCATCTGATCAGGGTCTGCTGTGTTTACTTTTGACATGATATAGATATAATTCTAAAGTTATTGTCAAAGCAAAATATTTCCTTGAAAAGTGGTTCAGCTAATATAATATTCTTGTTGTCATTATTTCCTGCATAATTACTGGAGAGGGAATAGGTTAACCCTTTCCCTGTTCTATCTGTTCTATGTTTATTTCAAATTTCAATACCTACTGAATATTCATGAACAAAAAATGAAATATCGAAGGTGGAACATTGTAGACATCTTAGATACTAAAGAACCAGATCTATCAAATTCCATAAGCGAACAGAGCAGACCCTGATCAGATGGCTCCTCTAGGAGCCGTCTGATCTGGGTCTGCTCTGTTTGCAAATGCGTGAAAACACGTTTATATGAGGGAAAGGGTTAATGACATGCTAACAATGTATTCCCATTCTCATCTACACCGCATCAGTTAAGTAGTGATTCTGTTTGATAAGCTGCATGTAAAAATACTAAAAACAGCTTGTGGTGAGTGTCAAAAAGTGCAGACCCAGATAAGATGCCTTGGTATCGACAAAGCAACAGATCAAAAGTGTCTACTCTGTTTTAAAGTCAGTGAGGCAGTTTTGTAATGACATGGCTCATTTATATTATAGATATGGTGTGTCTTGGTATGAGTTAAATATTTTATCATGGTTTATCACTATTTATATGGTTTATATTTCTTTATATATTTCTACAGAAGTTATCAAGATTATAATTGCAGAAACCTAGTAGGAATGGTTCTATTATTGGCTTACACTGCATGACTTTATAGCTCTCCATATTTGGTTATTGATAATTAATTACACAAAAGAATTACATAATCTAATATTGAAATGTTCTATGTTGTTCTTATATTGAAATATTGTATGTTGTTCTAATATTGAAATGCTGTATGTTATTCTAATATTGAAATGTTGTATTTTATTTAAATGCTTGAACTCTTTAGTACATAGATATGCATTCTTACACTTTTGCTAACAGAGTAGACTGACATCAGATGGCTCTGAAAGTAACCATCTGATCGGGGTCTGCTCTGTTTGCTATGGAATGATATAGCCTAGTTCTGATTATATTTTTGTTAAACCTGCAGCAACCATAGAAATTTATTTGATACCGAAAAGTTTAATTTTGATTTGCATAGCATTTTGGGAATCATTGATTCTTTTATCCCAATGAGATACTGATTACTTAGCGTTTCATCTAGATCAAAATTGGTTGAAATTGGGAAAGATTTGTGATTAACCCTTTCCCTCATACAAACATGTTTTCACGCATTTACAAACAGAGTAGACCCAGATCAGACGGCTCCTAGAGGAGCCATCTGATCAGGGTCTACTCTGTTTGCTAATGGAATTTGATAGGTCTGTTTCTTTGCTGTCTAAAATGTCTACGATGTTCCACATTCCATATTTCTTTATAACTATTTTGTTAATGAATATTCAGTAGGTATTGAAATTTGATCTAAATACAGAAAAGGGGACCAGGGTTAATAGGATAAGGGTTGATATGGCAAACAATTATTGTTGTTTTCAGAGATGAGTGTCGGCACTTTAACATAGCTGATTACATGGAGATGGGACGTGTTCTCTGCCAGTCGGTGCTAGAGTACCAGTATGCTCAGGACAACAAAGCGTAAGCTTCTGTTTCTTTGTATCCATTATAATTTAAGAGTAAGCCTTTTTCTTGATAGTCCCACATTTTAATACCTTTGTAAACGGTGTACATTGAGGTCTGACGGATCCTGTGCGAACTGTCTGATCAGGGTCGTCTCTGTTTGCTTGTATGTTGCATATCTCTACTGTTTGCAATTATGAGCAAAATATTTTCATATTTTATGAATTTTATACGTAAGTATAAATCTTCTGCACTACCATCTTTTATCTTGAAATGTAATATCAAAATTGTGATAGTAAATATCTCTTTTTATAAGTAAAATACCCAGTGTTGTATCTAAGTGCAACATTTGCAATAGTTGTGGCAAATTTGTCAACAGAGTGCTTTTCATTGATATAGTCCTTCAAATGTGTTCAGATGCTGTAGACTTTTTAGTTAAATACAATGTATCGAGAAAAATATTTTTATTTATTTTTTCCACCAAACCCTATCTTGCTGCTATGCTTTAGAATCACCATGGAGAGTTGATTCTAAAGGAGTAACAGCAATTCAGGGTTTGGCGAAGAAATAAAATAAAAATCATCAATCAGTACACGTCTTATCTACAGCACTAATTATATATGTTCGTTTACTTGTTTATGTTATTTCTTCTAACAGGAGGCAGACGGAGATTGTGTTATCTACAGAACTATCATCATTTACTTGTTTATTAGTCCCCCACCGGTTACCGGTTGGGGGACTATAGGTTTGCTCGATTCCGTCCGTCCGTCTGTCCGTCCGTCTGTCCGTCTGTCACGCTTCGTGTCCTGGCAATATCTCCTACAAAGTTATGCCAAATTCATTATAACTTCACACATTGAAGAAGCATGATGAGGGCTAGTGTCATGCACAAGGGCCATAACTCTAGCATCAATATTTTTGGAGTTATTCCCCTTTTACATATTTTTTTGTCCGGACAATAACTCTTTATCTACTGGTTCAATTGATTTGAAACTTCACATATGGAACAATCATGATGAGGGGTAGTGTCATACACAAGGGCCATAACTCTAGCATCGATATATATTTGGAGTTCTTCCCCTTTTTCATATTTTCTTGTCAGTCTGTCTGTCACACTTCGTGTCCGGGCAATATCTCCTACAAAGTTAGGCCAAATTTATTATAACTTCACACATTGAAGAAGCATGATCAGGAGTAGTGTCATGCACAAGGGCCATAACTCTAGCATCAATATTTTTGGAGTTATTCCCCTTTTACATATTTTTTTGTCCGGACAATAACTCTTTATCTACTGGTTCAATTGATTTGAAACTTCACATATGGAACAATCATGATGAGGGGTAGTGTCATACACAAGGGCCATAACTCTAGCATCAACATTTTTGGAGTTCTTCCCCTTTTTCATATTTTCTTGTCAGTCTGTCTGTCACGCTTCGTGTCCGGGCAATATCTCCTACAAAGTTAGGCCAAATTTATTATAACTTCACACATTGAAGAAGCATGATCAGGAGTAGTGTCATGCACAAGGGCCATAACTCTAGCATCAATATTTTTGGAGTTATTCCCCTTTTTCATATTTTTTTTCCGGACAATAACTCTTTATCTACTGGTTCAATTGATTTGAAACTTCACATATGGAACAAGCATGATGAGGGGTAGTGTCATGCACAAGGGCCATAACTCTAGCATCTATATTTTTGGAGTTATTCCCCTTTTCATATTTTCTTGTCCAGTTAATAACTCTTTATGTACTGGTTCAATTGATTTGAAACTTCTCATATGGAACAAGCATGATGAGGTGTAGTGTCATGCACAAGGGCAATAACTGTAGCATCAATATTTTTGGAGTTACTCCCCTTTTCATATTTTCTTGTCGGGACAATAACTTTTTATTTACTGATTCAATGTATGAAAGTAGGTACTAATACCATTCAGGTGGTCATGTATATACCATGGTCAACCACACCATGGGTGGGTGGGGTGGGGAGAGTGGAGTTTTTTTTTAGTCCGGTGGGGGACTCATGTCTTGCATAGCAATACAACATGCCCTTGTTTTATGTTATTTCTTCTAACAGGAGGCAGACGGAGATCGTGTTGGAGATGACACGGTTTTTAGCTTGCCAAGTGCTAGAACGGAGGAACAGAAACTTTAAAATGCCAAACTTACGAGCATTCATGCGGTCAGAACGTGCCCCTAAGACAGATACAGGTATTGTTTTAACTCTTTATCTGAATATTCAGAAAGAAAGAATTAAAGAATTAATATTGCAATGATCATTAATGAGCAAACTATTTTAAAAGCATTATTAACCCTTCTCTTGCAGATTTTTAAAATAGAGTTCTCCTTCTTTACCCATGCCCTGTTGTATAATTACATATATCTTCTCTGGGTACAACTATTCCGCTGTGCAATCACTGCTGTGGAGTGCACTGGTTGCATAATCAACTTGTAAATAGTGCAGGCCCTGAAGAGACAGCTCCTGCAGGAGCTGTCTCATCTGGGTCTTCACTATTTACAGGTAGGTATATTGACATGAATAGCAAGCGAAGAGTTAACAAAGGAATTGTTGACTGTGTCAGAGAGCTAGTTTAGAATCAGATCTACATAAATCCATAATCAAACAGATCAGACCCTGATCAGACAGCTCCTACAGGAGTCATCTGATCTGGGTCCATTCTGTTGGCAAATGTGTGAAAATGCAGTTATATAAAGGAAAGGGTTAAATTATTTTTAGCTCCACTTTTTCAAAAAGTGGAGGTATTGTCATGACCCTCTCGTCGGCGTCGGCGTCGGCGTTGGTTAACCTTTTTGTTAAGGTCCTTTTCTCAGACACCATCAAAGATATTGGGTTCATATTTGGTATTTATGTTTACTATCACAAGAGGAAGCCATTTCACAAGAGTAGGTAACTCTAAAATTAATTTTGCCATAGTTATGCCCCTTTTTCGACTTAGAATTTTCATTGTTGGTTAAGTTTTATGTTCAGGTCCATGTCTCAGAAACTGTCCAAGATATTTGGTTCATCTTTGGTATACATATTAACTATCACAAGGGGAACCCATTTCACAAGGGTAGGTAACCCTAAACTTAATTTTGCCATAGTTGTGCCCCTTTTTCGACTTAGAATTTTCATTGTTGGTTAAGTTTTATGTTCAGGTCCATGTCTCAGAAACTGTCCAAGATATTTGGTTCATCTTTGGTATACATATTAACTATCACAAGGGGAACCCATTTCACAAGGGTAGGTAACCCTAAAATTAATTTTGCCATAGTTGTGCCCCTTTTTCG
This sequence comes from Azorinus chamasolen, assembly GCA_963576725.1. NCBI lineage: Eukaryota > Metazoa > Mollusca > Bivalvia > Cardiida > Solecurtidae > Azorinus > Azorinus chamasolen. The sequence goes on along the minus strand of OY755252.1, from coordinate 35,950,176 downwards.
ACTTAGAATTTTCATTGTTGGTTAAGTTTTATGTTCAGGTCCATGTCTCAGAAACTGTCCAAGATATTTGGTTCATCTTTGGTATACATATTAACTATCACAAGGGGAACCCATTTCACAAGGGTAGGTAACCCTAAAATTAATTTTGCCATAGTTGTGCCCCTTTTTCGACTTAGAATTTTAATTGTTGGTTAAGTTTTATGTTCAGGTCCATGTCTCAGAAACTGTCCAAGATATTTGGTTCATCTTTGGTATACATACTAACTATTACAAGGGGGACTCATTTCACAAGGGCAGGTAACCCTAAAGTTAATTTTGCTGTTGTTATCTCCCCTTTCTGACTTAGACTTCCACTACACTATCCAGCACTAAAGAAAGTGGAGCGCGCTGTCTGCGGACAGCTCTTGTTTATAATTGCTTATGATCATAAGATATTTTGGCTATGACAGAAACTGAAGAAGAAACAGTTACAGATGTATGTTCTGCGCATTATTGGAACATATGCACAGAATTTAGGAATTCCAATAATGGTGGACAATATTGAAATCCTATAATGCGCGTAAATACTCTAGAATAGTCCATGTGCATTTTGGAATAGTGGGCAATGTTTGAATTCTCCTGTTACATGCATTTATAGATTATCAGTCATAGTCTATTTTATTTATCAGCTGTATGAATTGTATTGCACGACACTCATACAGATTTCAGAAGAATATTGAAAGCCGTATGTAAACAATAATAGTTCATAGGACAAGATTTATGCTTTAACTCAATAAATACGCCTTTGCAATTTTTGGGTAACCTGCCGAGAGGCAGTGTGTCACTTAGGGATCACTTTTCCGTCGTCTGTCTGTCTGTCTGTCTGTCTGTCCGTCACACTTTCTTTTTTTGGCTGTCATTTCTAAACTAATCATTGTAGAGCTTTCAAATTTCACATGTGTCTTCCTTTCATTAAGGACTATTGTTGTAACCAAGGTCAAAAACTCTGCATGCAATACTTTTTGAGTTATTCCCCTTTGTTCTGATTTTCATCACACTTTCTTTTTTCTGCTGTCACTTCTAAACTAATCATTATAGAGCTTTGAAATTTCACATGTGTCTTCCTCTTTTTGAGGACCATTGATATAACTAAGGTCCATCACTCTGCATGCACTACTTTTTGAGTTATTCCCCTTTGTTCTGATTTTCGCATACTCTAACATATTAACAGTTTTTGTGTCAGATGCGAGCAGGTGACACATGTGTTCCTCCGAACACTCTTGTTTTAAGAGTATCATGAAGAAGGAAATTTTGGCCATGGCAGTAACTGCAGAATCATATCTATAGTATGCCATAAGCAAACAGAGCAGACCCTGATCTGGGTCTTCTCTGTTTGCAGATGCCTGAAAAGGCGTTCATATGAAGGAAAAGGTTAAATCAGTAAACGGAGCTGCCTGATTTGGATCTACTCTTTTAGCAACAGGTATTTATGTAGTAAAAGGAAGGTTAATGTCTGATACATTTCCGGCAGGTGGCACCACCAACACTAGTCAAGAACAGCCAATGGAAGAGGAGAGTGCAATTCACAGTGAAGAACTCGATCGTATACTTATGGCAACTATAGAGAGTGTTACGCAAGAGGAACGGATGAAAAAGCCGCGTGATCGCAAACTGGACAATGGCAGAAGTGCTATGAATAACTTAAGTAAATCTCAGGTGGACAATATTATTGATACAGAGTCAATAAAAACTATGGATGGTTGTTTGAAAATTCTTGCCCAGCTGAATGTGTCGGAGGCACTTGAAGAGTCAGAGTAAGTATGATATATAGGAGTATATAAAAGTAGTAACGACTCTTTACTCTATGAATATTCATGTAAGAAATAATGATATCATGAGTAGTAACCGTTTCATTGTGGGACATGAGTCACTAGTATCCTTTGCAAATAGTGTAGATCCAGATGAGAAGACTCCTAGAGGAGTTTTCTGGTCAGGATCTGCGCTGTTTGTCAAATTACACTTTTCTTAAAAAATGTCCTTGAATATTCATGGTTACCTTGACCTTTTTTTTTAATTTTGGAAAAGTAGATTTGAAAAATCAACATTGAAAAGGTTAGCCAGATGAATATTTTATAATGGATAGTACATGAATTTTTGCTAATGGCAGAAACTATATTGTAGACACGTATGTCCTATAGGAGCCATCTAATCTGGATCTACTCTGTTTACAAAAGTGAATGTATGGGGGTAAAGAGTTAACATAAATAAAAAAGTACAGTAGAATCTGTCATAAGCGGCCATCAAAATGAGGTATAATATCAGATGCTGCATAATGCGGCGTCTGATCAGAGTCTACACTGTTTGCTGATAGAAATTTCAGTATAAAACAAAATGAAAATGAAAATTTAGGCCAGGCATCCCTCAAAACGGGACTAATCCAATTTATAAACTTGGAAGAATCCACTGGGCACAAATGGGTTGAATGGAAGATCCAGTATAGCAATTATATCTGATTTATATAGTTTCTTTGTGTTAATTTTCCAGCTCCAGTGATTCAGATTCAGAATCTGAGCCTGAGTTAAAAGCTGCACCAGAGCCCAAAATGAAAAAGAAGAAACGGAAAAGCAAAAAGCAGAGAGACAAGGAACAACAAGAACGAAAAGGTGGATCAGGAGGCTCCGATAAAAAGGAGGAACGAAAAAATAGTGTACGTAGGGCCTGCAGAATATTGCTTTTGCTCTAATTGTAGTAAAGTGTTTTATTTTTGGCTCTTTTGACCAGTTTTACATTTTTACCATTTTATTACTTATCCTAATTACCCTAAGTATTCGGCAAATATTGCAGACTCAGATCAATGTGTTCCTGAAGGAGCCATTTGATCAGGGTCAACACTATATGCTGCTGTGTCGGTCTAATTTGACCCTTTACTTCATGAATATTCATGTAAACAATAGTGGCATCATGAATATTAATTAGATTGTTATAACTGCACATGGACACAGGGTTATTTGGGCTGTGGCAGTGAATGATTGTAGAATAATTTCTATAGTACAGTAAAACCTCCCTATAACGACCACTAAATTACATTAAGCATCTTGTGTTAAAGGCAGGTGGCTGCTTAAAGCAACCCCCTGCCCAAAAAACCAACTAATTAACACAATTTAGTGGCCGTTATAGAGAGGTTTTACTGTATATCATAAGCAAACGGAGCAGACCCTGATCAGATGGCTCATGTAGGGTTTCCTCTGTTTGCAAAGGTGTAGAAAGGCATATTTATGGAGTAAAGGGTTAACATAAACAATATTGTGATATGGTGTCAGCTTTACAAAGCAATACAGAAGAGAGATAATGGTTGTCAGAGTATTTAGGGTAATTAGATTACAGTTAAACCCTCTATACTAGACATTAACCCATTCCCTCATAGGCTATTTTTAGATACAACCTCTTTGAATAAATCTACTGAAAAGGAGCATTAACTAGAGAAAAGGAAAATTTCAGAATATTGTAGTTTGAAACCATTGTGATAAATAGAGCAATTGCTCCTATAGGAGCAAATGCTCTATTTATCACAATGGTTTCACAAATTGACTTTTACAGAGTCGTCAAAAGTCGTCAATATGAGGGAATGGGTTAAATTAGTATAAATATCAGTCTTGGAGACAGGAGGCAGATTAATGCAGGATGAAAGTTTTTCAGAAAGCTTCTCTAGAAGCTTATTGCATGACTTTCACCTTGCATTAAGCAGCCACCTGCCTAAAAGTACCTTAATTCGTCTCTACTAGAATTTCGGTTTAGAGGGGTTTTACTGTACATGTTTTTTGATTTGCAAACTTTTGGAGTGTGCATTTAACTTCAAACACCATTGTCAAGAAAAGCATCTAATAGAAGTGGCTTCTTGTACCTGTTGAGAGTTACTTTCAGAGCATTTGTGAATCAGCTGGAACTGATTAATCCTTTACCTCATGAATATTCATGTAAGAAATATTGAAATTATGAATATTAATGAGAAGAATTTTAACAACGGCAGAAACTGAAGAATCAGATCTAATATAAAACCTCTCTATAACAGCCAGTAAATTACATCAATTATTTTGTGTTAAAGGCAGGTGGCTGCTTAAAGCAAGGTAAAAGTAAAACAGAACGCTCCTATAGGAGCGTTCTGTTTTACTTTCGTCTTGCTTTAAGTGGCCACCTGCCCTAGATACCAAATAATTAACAGAATTTAGTGGCTGTTATAGAGAGGTTTCACTGTATATTAGTTCCTAAGCAAACAGGGCAGACCTTGATTCAATAACTCTTACAGGAGTCATCTGATCTAGGTGTACTCAGTTGGCACAGGCATGACAAATCAAATGTCCATACTAATGTTCGTTAACTGTTACTAATAGATGAAATGAGTTTTGTATTTTTCATACAAAGTTCTAGAAATCAAAGAAGCTGTTCCTTCAAGAAAGACACATTAACACTAATTTCAAGCTGAAAAAAATTGTATTTGCTCAAAGTCCTATTTTGCACAATTTTATCTTACTTCCAATTCGTTCAAGCATTTGAGAAATTTGTGACCATGTAGGAAAACGCTCAGATTTTGATAAGCGCCCGAGATACTTGACATCTCATCTGGATCCTAGCTGTTTGTAAACAGCTTCAGATAAGATGCGTAAATTTAAACATTTTCAACACCTCTTTTATTTCTCCACCAAACCGTATACTGTGACCACTCTTTAGAATTGTCTCTTCGAGACGATTCTAAAGAGTGGTCACAGTATACGGTTTGGTGGAGAAAAGACAATTTTAGTATTTGGGTATGCACCTTTATCTGTAGCTCTGTAGTAAACGGCAGTCGATTCTTTCAAGATTTTAACAGGTGACTGAGTGGCAAAGTGCTTGAAACTTGATGAGACGCTAAGTTACATGGCGTCTTATCTGGATACAAGCTGTTTTCAGATGCCAGCCAATTCATTCTAACCTGCGACAGAGTAGCTTACAGCTTGGATGTTATAATGATTTAAAGGAAAATGTTCTGACAGGTTATAGATCTAGTTTGTTTTCATTGTTGTGGTTATTTACAATTAGATGACAGCATGTTTCCAGTGCACTACGTCCAAGTGCCACTCGGTAAGTCTCTGTGTATGTGCAGGGCCCATAGAGCTTGTTCAGTCACTGTTTCAGGGTATATGTTGGTTTAAAACCCACAGCTGGTTCCTTGTAGATTCATTTACATTGCTGGTTCCATGTGTATGTAATTAATACTGCTGGTTCAATAATGTGTAAATCACATGCTAACTAGGTGATGGAAAAATATATACGATCATGCTCCACCAGTTGCTAGTAGTTATTGGAATGAATTGTAATCAGGGATTTATTTCAAATTGATTAAAATAACTAGTCTGTGCAGTAGAACCTTATATTATTTGGACATAGGGATCTTGAAATGCAGGTGTTAGATTAACACAGGGCAAAAGTAATGCAGAAAGCTCCTACTGGAGCTTCTGACATTACTTTTTACATGCATTAACCCATTCCCGCATAGTGACGCCTTTTGACGCTTCTGTAAAAGTCACTTTATGAAACCTTTGTGATAAATAGAGCATTTGCTCCACAGGAGCAAATGCTCTATTTATCACAATGGTTTAAAAACTACACAATTCTGAAAATTTCCTTTTCTCTAGTTAAAGCTCCTTTTTGGTTGATTTAATCAAAGAGGTTAGGTCTAAAAATAGCCCAAGTGGGAATGGGTTAAGCCACCACCTGCCATACATACAATCTCGTTAGAGCTCTCTTTCATGGCCACTTATGACAGGTTCTACTGTACTTAGAGCTAAAGCACTTAACCCTTTACCTCATGAATATTCATATAAGAAATAATGATACTATGAATATTAATGAGCTGAATTTTTATACTGACATTATGAAAACAAGAATTGTTGGCCATGGCAGCAACTGTAGATTATTTCAAAAGAAAACAGAGCAGACCATGTTCAGGCAACTTCTACAGGTCTTTTCTTTTAGCTAAGACATTTAACCCTTCGCTTGCTATTCACGTCAATATACGTACCTGTAAATAGTGAAGACCCAGATGAGACAGCTCCTGCAGGAGCTGTCTCATCAGGGTCTGCACTATTTATAAGTTGATTGTGCAACCAGTGCACTCCACAGCAGTGATTACACAGCGAAATACTTGTACACAGTGAAGATATATGTAATTATACAACAGGGCATGGGTAAAGAAGGAGAAATGTTGTTTTTTTAAAATTCAGCAAGAGAAGGGTTAAATGGAGTCAAGGGTTAAAAGAGGTTTATGATCTTATAACATTTTTTTTAAGACCGATTTTGTTTTGTTATTTTTCAACAGTTGTTTGTTTCTCCACCAAACCCTATCTGGCTACTAACTCACAAGAATTAGCTCTAGGCAAGATAGGGCTTGGCTGTGAAATAAAACATTGTGTTAGATCATTGCATGTATACATGTTATCTACAGCCTTGATCATGCACCGATAAAACATCCACATCACTGGCACATTTCGAGGGCTTGGTGCAAAACTATTCTAACTCCTTCACAAAGTGAAGGAGTTAGAATAGTTTTGCACCAAGCCCTCCAATTTTGTGACAGCCTTTTGCAACCAAGATGAATTTACCCTGTACTACATATTCCAATCTTTTGATGTCTTTGCTCATAGGGTAGACCGAGAGCAGAAAGTTCCTGTAGGCTATGTCTGATCTGGATCTGCACTGTTTGCTTATTGTACAGAACTGGATCTATACTATTGGTCATGGCAATATATTCTGAATTTTACTACATTTGTTGCATTAATATTCATAATAGATAAGAGTCTTGCATGAATATTCATGAAGTAAAGGGTTAAAATGAGATACCTAATATATCATAGCTATGTCCTTGGTGATAAACGATAAGTGAATTCTAGGAATGTCATTCATCAAATAGTTTGTCAGAATTGATTTCCCAAGTCCTTTCCCATTCCTGCTACATAGACCCTTGTAGATTATGTTTTTGCCTTCCTTAAAGAGGAGAAGTAAGCTTCCCCCACCCGGTTCTGTAGTTAGCTAGATTGAGCAAACCTAATTTTCAACACACAGGACACGGAAAGCTTCTCATGTTTTATGTTTATTAATTCACATGGACTATGTGTATATATAAGAAACAAATGATTGTATTCCAAGGTTGCTTTTTGCATTAGAAAATTGAATAAATTTGAGCTATATTCTCCTACAAACAGGATCATATTACACAGCAATGGTGTAGTCCTTTATTAGTCACTGCATCTCAGTGTCTGAATGAGTTTTTTGTTGCTTTGTACTTCAGTGAAAGTGGCCTTCCAATAATGCCAATGTTTTTTTCCATGTCATTCAGAAGACATTGGTCACCTTAAGTTTCCATCAATATGGATTTTTTGCAAACAGTTTAGATGCCGATGGGATGCTAGTTTTTTCCTTCATATAAACACATTTTCACGCATTTGCAAACAGAGCAGATCCAGATCAGACGGCTCCTTTAGTTTCTAAAATGGCTACAATGTTCCACCTTCCAGATTCGTTGTAGCTATTTTGTCCAAGAATATTAATTAAGTATTGAAATTTGGAATAAATGCAAAACAGGGAAAGGGTTAAAGAAATGGTAGAAAACTTTACTTTATAAAGTGAAGTAGTTTACAAGGTTTGCAGCTGAAAGGATTATAGACATTGACTTGAATTTACCAATTAATATTGCATTAAAAACTCGAGGATCTTCTCAAATATAAATCTTGCTTCCAAGCTTATATCATTTTAGCAGAAGTTGGGAACCAATAAAACAAGTTTGAAAACATTGTTGAGTCTCAGGCCAGAGAATGTTGTGTCATCCTCTTGCATGTTTAGCCAATTTATTCTTTTATGCAATGTTCTTCATCTGTTATTGATGTTTTGGAGAAGAGTTTTGCCTGTGTACGCCTCTTGGAAGCCAACTCTTTACTCTATTTTGGCTGTAAGGAAGAATCCAATGACTTGCCACCAAGAAGCAACTCGAGGTTTACTATACCCAAAGTGTGATTCTTTGCTTGGATTTGGAAGGAAGACCAACACCTTATTAAATGCTTGTTGGAATTTCTATGCTTGTTTTAACTGCAAGAAAGTGTTATGGTACTTCTGTTGAGTACATGGTATAGCTTTATGCCATAATGGAGATCTTGTGGGATTGTAAACAAGGTTGTTACTAAAATGATTGGACCATGAAGAAGAATTAAAATGCTTATTGTAAACATTTGGAAATGCTTGCCTGTAAGCATGGTGATTTTGACCATAAAGAAACATTGAAAGGTTTGTTTTAAGCTTGGAACATTGTATGATTGGTTGCTGTGACCATCAGTTGTACCCCTGATGTTGCTGTGGACCTTCCTGTGCCATCTTTTGTCTGACTTATGTTCTATTTTCATTTCTGTAGAAGGGTTACAAGGCTAAAATGTGATGTCACTTTGTACAGCTGTTTTTTGACCATTGAGAAGAATTTAAATACTCAGTTTGAGCATAAAACACAGTTCCCTGCTAGTGAATACATTGAAGACTACTTTCTTTGCTTGTTGATCACAGAAAAGAGTTTGTGGAATGTACATGTATAAATAAGAGGGGTGACATGTTTTTAGCTCACCAGAGCACAAAGTGCTCAGGGTGAGCTTTTGTGATCGCCTGATGTCCGTCGTCCGTCGGCGTGCGGCGTCCGTCGTTCGTCGTCAACAATTGAACCTTTAAAGTTCTTCTCCTCTGAATCTACAGGGGTCTCAGCTTTCATCTTTCATCTTTGGCACATAGCATCATATGTAGGTCCTCTACAAAAGTTATATAAATTATACCCCTGGGGTCAAAATTGGCCCTGCCCCAGGGGTTTTCAGTTTTCAATAGAAACATATAGTGAAAACTTTGAACATCATCTCCTCTAAAACTAGAAGGTCCTCAGCTTTCATATTTGGCACATAGCTTCAACTTCAGGGCTTCTACAAAAGTTATATAAATTATGCCCCTAGGGTCAAAATTGGTCCCACCCCAGGGATTGCAAGTTGTTTCTAGCTGACTGCATAAACAGCCTATGGGATCACTAGTTATGCATAGGAAAAACTTTAAAAATATTCTTGTCAGAAACTACATGTCCCAGAGCTTAGATATTTGGTGTATAGATTTACTTAGCATAACTTAATGAGTTTTATAAGTATCATAGTTCTGGGGTTAAAATTGGCCCTGCCCTGTGTGTATCATACTTCTTTACATCACAAACTACATTCTAAAGGTTTCTCCTTAATATCACTCTTAGCTGAGACCAGTCAGAGTGAGTTCTTATATAATCACCCTTAGCCTGATCAGTAGAGTAGAAATTGTGTTTAGACAAATAACACACACTCATTTAAGATCGAGAAAACTGTGGATAATTCTCAAAATGCAGAATACTCAAAGCTTTTTTCATACCTATGCCCTGCATTAAGCTACCAGCCATCAATATAGAGCATATCTGTTGTGAATTTCAGCTTAACTCTTTGCATGCTGGGTAATTTTGTGATCTGCTAAATTTTTGACTGCAGCATATTCACAAGTTATCCTAACTACACACTTTCTTTCTGAGTTTTTCAGAAGTTCAGTCTCATTGACAAACAGTTTGGATATCAGATCAGGCACCACATTATGTTGGCCCTGATCTGGATCCAAACTGTTTACATAGGTCATTAGTGGTGGGAGAATCCCACTACACACTTTCTTTCTAAGTTTTTCAGAAGTTCAGTCTCATTTACAAACAATTTGGATATCAGATCAGGCCCCACATTATGTGGGCCCTGATCTGGATCCAAACTGTTTGCATAGGTCATTAGTGGTGGGAGAATCCGCCTCTAGCATCCAAAGAATACAAGTTCCAGTGGTCTAATGCTCTATCCATTCTTTCACTACATTCTTTCAGCATCATGTTCAGGTCCTCTACAAAAGTTATATAAATTGTGTCCCTGGGGTCAAAATTGGCACCGCCCCTGGGGTGTTAAGATTTCAATAGAAACATATAGTGAAAACTTTGAAAATCTTCTCCTCTGATTGTCTGGTGAGCGATGTCAGGGCCATTCTGGCCCTCTTGTTAACCGTTAACCCTTTCACTGCCATTGTCGCATCTATCATTACCTATGCAAACAGTTTAGATCCAGATGAGACGCTGAGTAACTCGGCGTCTCATCTGGATCCAAACTGTTTGTTACTGTTACTAATTTTATGAAAGAAAAAATGAAAACTAAAAAGTGTAGCAGACGACAAAGTTTGCGGACGACAAATGTTGGCAGCAAAAGGGTTAATGTGTGGGAATCAAGTATAAGACCTTGACAATCAGGCTAGACCCAGATCAAAGATTTCCTGAGTGAGGTCTTTGACCTGGGTGTGCACTGTTTGTCATTCAAAATCCTCTAGCAAGTTGAAGCCTTTGATTCTAAGTGGACTATCTAGTTAAACACTTGTAGGTTATTCCACTTTGAAAATTCTGTTTTGAAAAGTTTAATAAATTGAGTGTATCAAATATTCCTGGTAGGTGGAGTCTTGTATGAATGTTTATCAGGTAATGGGTTACAATATTGCTAGAAGGGTTTAAAACAATTAATTAAGACTTGAAATTGTATGTGCAGTAAAACCCCTCTAAAGGGTTACAATGTGGCTAGAAGGGTTAGCAATTGTATTTCATTATCGTAATACTTAAATGTATCAGTTTTATGTACAGTAAACCCCTCTAAAGGGTTACAATGTCACTAGAAGGGTTTACAATTGTATTTCATTAACACTTGTATGAACAGTAAACCCTCTAAAGGATTAAAAAGTTGCTAAAAGGGTTTACAAAAGAATTTCCAATTAAGATTTGGAATTGTATGTACAGTTAAACCCCTTTAAACCGGATATTCAATTTAGTCTAAGTATTGGTCTTGGAGACATGTGGCAGCTTAATGCAGGGTGAAAGTCATGCAGAAAGCTCCTAGAGGACTTTCACCTAGTGTGAGCTACCTAAAAGTATCTTCTAAACTCTTCTCTACTAGAATTCCAGTTTAGAAGGGTTTTTCTGTAGATTATTTCATGGTCTTTATGCCAGTCTGTTGTAACTGCATTCTGTATATAGTTACCAGTCGTTTAAAATAATTGATTTCCAAACAGTACAATGTATGTACAGTAAAACCTCTCTATAACAGCCACTAAATTGTGTTAATTAGTTAGTATTTAGGGCAGGTGGTTGCTTAAAGCAAGGTGAAAGTAAAACAGAACGCTCCTATAGGAGCGTTCTGTTTTACTTTCACCTTGCTTTAAACAGCCACCTGCCTTAAACACAAAATACTTGATGTAATTTAGTGGCCGTTATAGAGAGGTTTTACTGTATGCTTTCTTTTATTTCTATTGGCAAACATGATCAGGGTGTCAATCAATTTGGATCCTGAGGTGATGCCAAGATATTCGGCATCTCAAACAATTTGCCAAAGACACCACAATTTCGCCCCATTGATCGTCGTTGCGGCAGTTTTTGTGTCACTAAACCCTCTATTTTTTCTATGATGATTGTAATATACCGGTAGTAGAACTTGTCATAAGCGGCTATTCATTTACTGAATTTAAGAGTCTTAAAAAGCAGGTGGTTGTTTAATGCAGGACAAAGGTAATGCAGAAAGCTCCTATAGGAGCTTTTTGCATTACTTTAACGTGCATTAAGTTATGACCTGTCTCATAGACCCATATTATACATCATTTTAATGGCACCTGAAGACGGGTTCTACTGTACTTTGTTTTGTTTTATGACAGGTGCAGTTTGTAATTTGAAAATAGAAAATATTACCTGCATAAAATTAATATACTTTTTATCATAAAATTTTGTTACATGCAGATTTTTTTTCAGAGTGTATTCAGCTTTATTTATTTTATCACTTTGTTTTTGCTTCACTTTGCTCTGAAGCTGTATATTTATCACAATAATAGGGAGAGCATTTGATTAAGTTTTATTCACAATTTCACACTTTGACCTCTCTCTCCTTTGTCTTCTAAAATACTTATCTCTTTAGCTTTGATTTGTCTAAGTATAACAATTCTTAGAGCATGTTTAACCCTTGGCCTAATGAATATTTAAGTTATGATATTAACCCTTCTCTTGCTGAATTTTAAAATACAGTTCTCCTTCTTTACCCATGCCCTGTTGTATAATTACATTTGTCTTCACTGTGTACAAGTATTTCGCTGTGCAATCAATGCTGTGGAGTGCACTGGTTGCACAATCAACTTGTAAATAGTGCAGACCCTGATGAGACAGCTCCTGCAGGAGCTGTCTCATCTGGGTCTTCACTATTTGCAGGTAGGTATATTGACGTGAATAGCAAGCGAAGGGTTAATTAGCTGCATTTTTACCCTTATTACGCTGAATGTTCAAATGGACTATTCCAAAATCCAATAGGCTTCTGGTAAATATTAAGGGATTTTTCTAAAGAAAAGTATAACATGACAAACAGTGCAGACCCTGATGAAAGGTTTCCTCTAGGAGCCTTCTCATCTGGGTCTACACTGTTTGCAAAGGACATTAGTGACTCTTGTCCAGCATTGCATGGGTTGAAATAGTATATGAATGCAGGCTTGTTTGTCCATGGTAGAACATGTAGACTTGGAGCTATGGTATTTCATAAGCAAACAGAGTAGACCCTGATAGGATGGCTTCTGCAGGAGTTGTCTGGTCTTATTCTACTCTATTTGCAAAGGCATCTTGTTCCTTAACACTTACAGTGCGGGACCCGAGTCACTAATGTCCTTTGCAAACAGTGTAGACTCAGATGAGAGGGCTCCTACGGGAGCCCTCTCATCAGGGTCTGCACTGTTTTGTCATGTTACACTTTTCTTTAGAAAACATCCCTAAATATTCACTATAAGCTTGGCCTATTTGAATTTTGGAAGAGTCCATTTGAAAAGTCAGCGTTGTAAGGGTTAAAGGATTAAATGATTACAACAAATTAACCCTGGTTCCCTGTTCTGTATTTAGGCCAAATTTCAATACCTACTGAATATTCATTAACAAAATAGTTATAAAGAAATATGGAAGGTGGAACATTGTATACATTTTAGAAAGTAAAGAAACAGATCTATCAAATTCTATTAGCAAACAGAGTAGACCCTGATCAGACGGCTCCTCTAGGAGCCGTCTGATCTGGGTCTACTCTGTTTGCAAATGCGTGAAAACACGTTTATATGAGGGAAAGGGTTCATGATATTGCACCTCTCAAATTACATGGTAAAATAAGGTGAATTTTGATTTCAGAAACTCCCTCAAATCTGTCCAAATTATTCAGTAACATGATTATTCTAACTGCAAAATTCTGTATTTGGAACAAAGATAGAACATGGAAAGGTTTAATACTTCGGGTCAACATGGTTGTCACAATAAGTCCTTGAGATTACTTTTCTCTCTCCATTAACAACTCGCTACCTTCCAGCTCTCTATTTTGATTGGCTACCTGTGTTTTCTATCCATCTAACAGGCTTTGCCCACTATCACTGGAAATCCAGCTTCCGATAACAGAAGCGATGGGTCCTCACAATCTAAGAATCAGGTTGGTTTGGTTTTGTTTCACTTATAACATTGCTTCACAATATAATGCTTTTATATAATATCATATGATGAAAAGGGATACATTTAGATCATACAGACAGTGTAGACCTATGTCAGATATCACATCCAGGATGATATGTCGAATCAGGGTCTACACTGTTAGGTTGATCAACAGTAAAACCTTTTCCTGTTGAACATTCAAAAGAAGTGGTATGCTAAGGTATTTAACCCATTCCCACTTAGGCTATTTTTAGACCTAACCCCTTTGATTAAATCTACCAAAAAGGAGCATTAACTAGAGAAAAGGATTTTTCATAATTGTGTAGTTTTGAAACCATTGTGATAAATAGAGCATTTGCTCCTGTGGAGCAAATGCTCTATTTATCACAATGGTTTCACAAAGTGTCTTTTACAGAAGCGTCAAAAGGCGTCAATATGTGGGAATGGGTTAAGACAGGTTGTAGCTTAATGTAGGACCAAAATTATGTAGAAAGCTCCAATTGAATCCAATGTTGTCTTCAATTAACCGTTTGCTTCATCAATATTCATGTAAAGAAATAATGACATCATGATAATTAATTGTTTGAAATTCTTTATTGGCTTATGAATGCAGGAAATTTAGGCTATATGGCAGAATCTGAACAATAAGATCTATATTATACCGTAAGCAAACAGAGCAGACCCTGTTAAGATTATAGCCATTACAGGATCCATCTGATCTGGGTTTATCTGTTCGCAAAGACACTTTGTTCCATAGATACACCTTTTTACACCTTTGCAAACACAGTAGTCCCAGATCAGAAGGCTCCTATAGGAGCTGTCTGATCAGGGTCTGCGCTATTTGCTTATTATATAATATGGATCTGATTCTCCAGTTTCAATCATGATAAAAATTAATTTGTTCACAGTGCCATTATAAAAATTCAGTGAATTAATATTCATGGTGTCATTATTTCTTGCCTGAATATTCCTGGAGTAAAGCGTTAATTGCATACCCGGTATCTATGAAATAAAGGAAAATGGTCGATCGTGTAAAAAAATATACCTAAAATTAAAAACCTTTACAGAAATGATTTTTGTAACCATTTAACCCATTTCCTCATATTCAAACCTTTTGAAGCCTCTGTAAAAGTCACTTTTTGAAACCATTGTGATAAATAGAGCATTTGCTCCATAGGAGCAAATGCTCAATTTATCACAATAATTTCAAAACTATAAAATTCTAAAAATAATCCTTTTCTCTAGTAAATGCTCCTTTTTGGTAGATTTATTGTAAAGAGGTTGACTCTAAAAATAGCATATGAAGGAATGGGTTAAATACCTCAGCTTTTACATTGATCCCTTTCCCTCATGAATGTTCATATAAGAAATAATCCCATCATTAGTAATAAGAAGATTATTTTTTATAGTGGTGTCATATATTGAGGGCTTGGTGCAAAACAATTGTAACTCCTGCACCAAGCCCTCGATATGTTAAAACAGAAAATTTTGGTAATGGCAGTAATTGTAGAATTAGATCCATATTATTCCTTAAACAAACAGAGCAGACCATAATCAGATGCCCCCTCCAGGAACCATCGAATTTTAGTCTACTCAGTTTGCAAAGGTGCCAAAAAGTGGTCTGTATGCGGGAAAGGGTTAAAGCATGGTTTTAATATGTTTCCTTTCAATATACCATAACCAAAGTGTTAATTTTTTGCATGCTAATGATTTTAATCCTAATTAACCCGTTCCCTGTTCTATGTTTATTTCAAATTTCAATACCTGTTGAATATTCATGAATAAAGTAGTTATAATGAACTATGGAAGGTGGAACTTTTTAGCCATTTTAGAAAGTAAATAGACAGATCTTTCAAAATCCATCAGCAAACAGAGCAGACCCTGATCAGACGGCTCCTATAGGAAAACGCATGAAAACACATGATGATTTATATTAGAGAAAGGGTTAACTATCAAGTAACTATTTGCTAAGAGGATCTCAAAATTGCAGCACAATTGCAAGAACTGAATTATTTGTTGAACATTCCTCAGAAAGCAATGAAAACACCTATATTATACTGTTTTAACCCTTTCCCTCTTATAAAGCCTTTTCACACATTTGCAAACAGAGTAGACCCAGATCAGATGGCTCCTATTGAGGGTGTCTGATCAGGGTCTGCCCTTTTATTCAAAGAGGTTGTATCTAAAAATAGCCTAATGGTTAAATGGGTTAAATATTCCACTTTCCATTCCGTTTTCAAACCATTAGGCTATTTTTAGATACAACCTCTTTGAATAAATCTACCGAAAAGGAGCATTAACTGGAGAAAAGCAAAAAAAATAGAATTTTGTAGTTTGAAACCATTGTAGTAAATAGAGCATTAATTTGCTCCTATAGGAGCAAAATTAATGCTCTATTTAACACAATGGTTTCAAAAAGTGACATTTACAGTTGTCAATATGAGGGAATGGGTGAAAGGTCCATTCAGTATGATAGGATACATTTTGTTAGAGGAAGGGACGTGTAGTTTACGGAAGGACTTTGAATAACAAATGATGCAGTCCCTGATCTGAAGACTCCTCTAGGAGCCATCTGATCTGGGTCCTCCACTGTTTGCAATTACTAGTGTACGACTAAACTCAACATCTAGGTGGTGATATAAAATTTAATTTGAGCAAAGTTTTTTTAATTGCTCTGAGGCAAGGCCTAAGCTATAGCAAGATATGCAAATTGTTATACATTATATGCAAACTATCTACCTTCAGGCATCCAAGGCAGAGAGGGCAGCAGCGGCAGCTCAGAAGAAGGACGCCCATTTTGTGAGCAAATATGAAGGACGTAAGAATGGGGGCATTCCATGTTTTGCTGAGGAGCGGAGTGTTGAAAGGGCAGCTAAGGTATAACTGAATAAACAATTAATATTTGTTTGAAGTTAAGCTTTTTCCTCTTAGAGTAGTCTTATAATGCCATTGCAAACAGAGTAGACCGATATCAGGTAGCTCTTGAAGGATCTTTCTGCATATAAAGTTCCTGAATAGAGCTACCATCTGGCTTTACCCTGTCCCTCATATAGATGTCTTCTCATGTATTTGTAAACAGAGGAGAGCCTGACCAGATGGCTCCTGTAGGAGTCATACCTTGGAAAAGTACCCAAAGTATTCAGACAAACTTAGACAAATCGTGCAGACCCAGATCAAAGGTTCCTGAAGAAGCTATTTGATCAGGGTCCACACTATTTGCTACTATGTCAGTCTAAGTTATCAAAATGGTGCCAAATTAAATAATGAGCTTTACACACGGCTGGAGAATGTCTGAATACTGAGGGTCATTAAGATAGGTTTGCATTTAGACATCAAACATACAGTAAATCGGCGATAATCCGAGGAGCGATTTTTCCGAGTATTTGGTCTAATCCGAGGGAATTTGTATGGTCCGGACATGAAATCTATTACTTTAATAATACAACCATGTACAGTGTAATCCGAGTCTTGATAATCTGATTTTTTTGAGCAAGCATCCCTTCAATCAATTGCTTCATTTAATTACCTGCCTAATCCGAGCATGCATCGCGGACACTTCTAAATCAATTAATCACACCTCATTAACTGAAATATAGCGACTCCGCATGTCCCCAAGCAATAAAAAGCAGAGCTGTGTACGTTTTGCAACTGAGTGCGAATAGCACCAACTCCAACAGTATACACATAAGTAGGTGGTATGGTTGAACGTGACTGTCTAAAAATACTCAAACACATCAGTGACATTCTGTTGGCAAAAAGCACATGTACATGCATTCACTATTCAATAGATTTGACATGTTAGCATATGAATCCACAAACTGATTTTATGGATAATCCGAGGGTAGCAGTAATCCGAGCATTTTCTCAGTTCCCCAGTTGTCCTCGGATTATCGCCATTTTACTGTATGTATTTGAGATTACTTAATGTTGCAGACTAAATTGTACATTTTAACCCAATTACTCCATTATCCCTTTACTCCATAAATATGCTTTTCTACTCCTTTGCAAACAGAGTAGACCCAGATCAGATGGCTCCTAGAGGAGCCGTCTGATCAGGGTCTATTCTGTTTGCTTATGATATAATATAAATATGATTATACACTTTCTGCCATGGCCAAAACTTCCCGTGTCCATGTGCTGTTTTAACAGTTAATCTAATGACGTCATTATTTCTTATATAAATGGAGTAAACCCTTGCGGAAAAAAGCGACATTTAACGTCGCTAAAAGCTACGCTTTTAGTGACGTTAAAGTGACGCGGTATTGGCACCCTCGTTTTAGGCACGTTTTGTGTGGCTTACTAAAAAAGTGACGTAAAATCTGGGAGCTGCAGAAAAGTGACAGAAAAGCTGCGTAAAATGCATGTGGCTTAAACGCCGCTTTCCTAAGCAATCTAAAAGCGTCGTTTTTATGAAGTGGCAGAAAAGTGGCGTAAAAGCAAGTTTACGCCGGTGCCAATACCGCGGCGTTTAAGCTTGCTTTTACGCCACTTTTCTGCCACTCAAAAACGTGCCTCATGAAAAAAGCGACGGTAAGCGACGTAAAAGTGACATTTATCTTAAGTGACAGAAAAGTGACGTTAAAGCGTGACTGAAGTAGCAGCAAAGCCACGCAAAAAAAAACAAGGCTTTGACTCCACTTCAGATATAGATGTAAAAAGTCTCATAAAAGCAGCGTTTTCAATGACAGCTAAGAAAAACAATCAGAGGGCTCCTATACAGGAGAATTCCGATAGGGGTCTGCACTGTTTTTCATGGCCATCCTAAATCTGGGGGTTAAAGGAAGATTTAAGAAAAAAATTGACATCACTGTCCCTTTTTATTTGTACAGGAAATTCATTATTTACATTTGGGTTTAATGGAAACAAGCTGCAGTACATCAGCAATATGTTTCAATAATAAATGTTTAATAAATGCACTGCCTGTATCAAACATTTAAATATTTGACTTGACCATAATAATCATGCAACTTGTTCAAATCTAGTCTACATGAAAATTCTTATCTAAACTCCAAAAGTTTAGTCCAAAGAGTCATCCAAATTGTATTTTTTTAGAAAGGTGTCATGCTTGAAGTTGAACATACCTCTATTCCGTTTATGCTATAAAACTATATTTAAGATGGGTTTTTTTAGCAACTTTGAAAATTGAAACATATGAAAAATGTAGCAGACTACAGCTTTATTGACAGGCTAAGTATTTTTCCTAAGATTAAGGGCTGAATTTATTGGAGATTTTATTTTAATCGTAACTTGGTATGAACTTGTAAATATGGAAAATTGAGCAATTGCTCTTGAGTAGCAATGTTCCATGATCTACTTTCATAGTTGTTGATTAACCCTTTCCCTGTTCTTTATTTATTAGTTGTTTCATGACCTCATGAATATTCAGTCATAATAATTTTTGGGGTATGTTTTAAAGTAAACTTTTGGTGAGAAAATGGAACTGCATGTAATGAAAATTCATAAGTAGTCAGAACAGACTAAGACCAGACAGCTGTCTGGTCTTGGTCTTCTCTGTCTGCCAGTACGAGAAAATGCTTGATTATTAGGGAGAGGGTTAAACATTATCAGTCTCTTTGATCAGCAGTTAAACATTTCTTATTTGAAGCCCTTAATATTGAGATATTGGTTGTTAGCAACATGAAAATATCACTCAATAATTCAATTTCACCATCAAATACACATATTTTAAAATTTATGCACATTATGGAAATAAAAAAACCTTGGAAGGTAAATTGTTCATCGTAAATTGAAGTCTTATTTATCTACAATATACACAACTAGCCAAATTAAGTGTTCAATCTACTATAAGCAGCAGTATTATCATTTTTATGCCCACGTCTTTAGGGCAATAAGTTTTACCCTTGTCCGTTCGTTTTGTCAAAGATTTCTTGACTTGTAAGCTGGAATGATTTGATATTTGCTCTGAAGCATAATCATAGTGAGTTGTACTGTGTCTCCCCTTTTCAGGTCTGTCGTTCATCTACTTCCTTTTCACCGACACTTGGTTGAATTTTGGTGATTGTTTAATGACATTTTTTGTCAAAACAACGCAATTTAGAAAAACCTGGCGTGGACATGTGTCCCATGGACATATTTTCTCTTATTTACGTCTGGGTTTCATGGAAACCCTTGCATCAGTACACATTTGGTTGATTGCCTGGATGATGTCTTTCTCCGGAGTCTTGCATTTTTTTTCTTGCACATATTCTGAAATGTAAGAAAAACAGAGAACATTGTAAATATTAAAATTCTTGCCCACCTGATGTGAATTTAATAGACTACATGGATGAACTTTGCAAACAATCTTGGATCTAGATGTGCACCCTGCACCTTATATCTCTATCCAAGGTGTTTGACACTCGGATATATAGCAAAATGTTGGATTTTTTTAACAAGAGTGTTCGGAGGAACACATGTGTCACCTGCTCGCAGCTGACACAAGAACTTATAATATGAAAAAGTGTAATAAATTAAATTAAAATTAAAAATTAATATGAAAAAGGGGAATAACTAAAAAATATTGATGCTAGAGTTGTGGTCCTTGTGCATGACATTTCTTCTAATCATGCTTGTTCCATGTGTGAAATTTGAAAGCTCTATAATGATCAGTTTAGATATGACAGCCAAAATAAAGAAAGTGTGACAGACAGACAGACGACGGAAAAGTTATTCCTAAGTGACACACTGCCTCTCGGCAGGTGACACAAAAAATGTGTGAGGGATATTCAGCTTAGAATGAAACTCAAAGTCCTGTCATATAATTTTTAAATGTTAAAATTTAAGGCCTAAGGAATTTATTTATCCCAACTCAAATTATTGATTTATTGCTGCTATTTCCGCGGGTATTTTTTTATTGTGCCCATCTTATTGTGTATAGTTGATATTTGTATTAATTTCATATTCTAATTCTTTTTTTTATATAAGGATCTTTATCAGATGCATTAAAACACATGTGAATTAGATATTGAGTTACCAGTCACTCAGAATGCTATTTTCACTTACTTGTTATGGCATTAACACTCCTTCTATCCAGGGCTGGCTTCTCCTCTGGCAGAGCTCCTACTGTAGACATTACTTCATCTGAGAAGTACACTGCATAACAGGCGAGTTAGTGCAGTGTCACTTCCTTTTGATATCCATCTGAGAAACAGAGATCTTTACACCATATCCTAGTAGCAGATCAGCCTCAACATCTATGCTGCCAGCCTTAAAATTAAACATAATCTAATAGGTACTACATGTATATATATGACTAATGAGTCTACTGTAAGACATAACACGGGTTTTTAAACAGTTTCACAGCAAGGCATCAGTGAAAGATTTCGACTATATATAATTGTTGCAGAGTGTACTGTAAGTCTGTTTCAAACAGTGTAGATTTTGATAAAACTGTCTGCTAACAACCACTGAGCTTCATTAAAATATTTTTCATAAACCAATGCAAGTAATTGCACATTTGTTTCAAATGAATTTTTCATAAAAATGCTTTTTATCAACCCTCGTCAATTGTTGATTATAATCTGCGTATGCCTTTGTCGTTTTGGTCCGAATTTTGGCCGAAACGACCAAGGCCGAAAGGGATTGGGTCCGAAACGACTCGAGACCGTATTGATGTTATGTAAGCTTTCCTGTTGATGCATATGATATGGATGGGTTGTTAGGAAGAATAGTGCGCTGATCCTTTGTTCAAGTGCATGATTTAATAAATGCTTGTATTAATTTTGACTGTTTAAAATGCAATTTCCAGACGAGTTTGTGTTTAAAAGACCGAACGTTGAGCACTAGGCCCTACAGTATAACCAGCATAGTCATAGGTTAAGTCATCGACTTTCGTCAAAAATTCAAACTTCCGACTTAAAAATATAATAAAAAGTGGTATTTCACATACTGATACTCACCATTCATTCTTCCATGTACTTTTTGTAACATGTGGTTGTTGTTTTCATTCAATTCGAGTCGAATTTCTTTATCGTGAGACAGAACGTCAATATTTTGAAACTTTCAAAATGGCGCTGGGTCGGATTAATATGTAACCCCGAAAATTTAAATATTGAGGGCCGGATGCAATATGGTCAAAATTGTTTCCGAAATATGAAACATACATCAAAATAAAGCTGAAAGTATTTTTTCGTATTGTATATTGTGCATTTGGGGGGAAAATGATAATTTTCGGACAAAATGGTTCCAACTTCGCGGGACTATATCTTTGCGTAGGAACAACCTAAATTTATTCACCAACTTGCACCCTGACCTTCAATTCATCGTCGTGATTGGTCAGTGGACTGTGTACACATGCAACCACAGGGGGCCATTTCAAGGGTCTAGATCGATGGTCTAAAAGTTAAAAAAAAATTATTTGGTCGATTTAGTGTTATATTATATATACTAAATCGACCCAATCAATTTATTTGACTTTTTAGACCATCTAGACCCAATATTATATAACACTAAATCGTTCCAATCATTTTTTCTTTTACTTTTTAGACCATCTAGACCCACGAAATGGCCTCCTGTGCATGCCCCCCCCCCCCCCCGGATCAAAAAGTGTAAAAAAAGGGGGGGGGGAGGGGGGGTATTTAAAAAAAAAATCCAGATTGATTTTGTGTCATATATTAACCCTTTCCCTGTTCTATGTTTATTACAAATTTCATTACCTACTGTATATTCATGGACAAAACAGTTATAATAAAATATAAATGGTGAACCATTGTAACCATTCCAGAAAGTAAAGAAACAGTTCTATCAAATTCCATTAGCAAACAGAGCAGACCCTGATCAGACAGCTCCTCTAGGAGCCGTCTGATCTGGGCCTACTCTGTTTGCAGATGCGTGAAAACACGTTTATATGAGGGAAAGGGTTAAGACATTTATTGTCAGTTACATGAAGTACAAAATTCTGAGTATTTTGGTACCATGCATTTGTAAGTCAGTTTGGTAAGGGTTGTTTAACTTGTATAAATAGTAGTGCAGTCTTCAGACCCTGATTCCTGTAGGAGCTGTCTCATCAGGGGGTTTCACTGTTTACAAGTAGGTATATTGACATGAACAGCAAGAGAAGGGTTAATATATTGGAGTAAGCCTTTTTTTGGGCTAAATTTTGAATAATTTTTGGACTTCGATTTTTTCAAGGAGCTTGAAAAAATCTAAGTTCTCACATACAAATGGCAATGTAATGAAAAGCCTTGTCCTTATAACTGACTTACTTGTTTTATCAAATGTTTTATGGAACTTACAATTAAGCCACTTATATGTCACTTATAAGTGAAGTATTTCCAGACTTATAACTCATTTATAACTGACTTAAACTTAGAACTCACTTGTAAACACAGGACATTTGTGAATTTATAAGTCACCTATAAGGGGCTTATAAGGGGTTTAATTATAAATCACCTATATCTCACTTATAAGTGACTTATAAGTTAATGTAAGTTAGTTTGGTAAGGGCCATGCATGGGTCTGCTTTGTCTGCAAAATCCTACCTAGAGTAAAGGTGAATACGTGACTAAAGCAAAGGGGTGTAAAAGTGGCGTATTTAAGATTGTGAGGACAAAACAAGCCATTTTCTTAAATATGCTGCTCCATCCTAAAAATATGTCACTTTTGAAAAGTGGCGTCTTTTTATAACAACAAATACGAGGCTTTTCTTTCACTTATGTAGAGCGGCATCTTTTCAACATGACAAAAACGTCCCTATGCGTCACTTTATTTGAGTGGCGTATTTAATTGCCACAGTAAGAAAACAAATACGAGGCTTTTCTTTCACTTATGTAGAGCAGCGTCTTTTCAACATGACAAAAATGTCACTTATACGTCACTCTCGTGGAGTGGCATATTAATTCTGCCACTTATCTGCCACTTTTCCTTTCTATTTATGAAATACGCCACTTTATTGAAAGGCTCGTTTTTTCTACTGGCCCAAGCGGCGTAAAAGCGTAACATTTGTGCCGCAAAAGCTGCGTTTTTAAATAGCTGCGTTTTTTTTCCGCAAGGGAAGGGTTAAATGCCTTTCTATGCCTTTGCAAACAGAGTAGACCCACATAGCGTCTTCTCTTATGTTCTTTTCAGAGAATGGCAGAGATGAAGAAAAGAAGTGAAGAGGAAAAGCAGAGAGAGCTGGCATTCTTTGTAAGTTTTTCTCCCGCGTTTGAATAGTTCTCAGCCCATTATATTATAAGCAATATTGCACCGGTTTGGGTTGTTGTATGTGTCGTTGGTTTTTCTTTTATAATTCTCTCTTTTTTAAATTTTTTCATTAAGTTCATAACAAATTTGGTTAAAAAATTTCAATCAAGAAATCTGCAATTTTATAAAACAAGTACTTGGATTTCTAATTCTACAATTTTTTAACCCTTTCTCTGTTCTATATTTAGTCAAAATTTAAAAACTACACCTTGCAAACGAAGTAGACCCAGATCAGAGGGCTCCTGTAGGAGCTGTCTGATCAGGATCTGCTCTGTTTGCTTATGATATAATACAGATATGATTCTACAGTTTCTGCCATGGCCAAAAACTCCTGTACTCATGTACTATTGCAACAATTAATCTAATTAATAGTCATGATGTCATTATTTCTTACATGAATATTTATGGAGTAAAGGGTTAAAATGTTGATAGAAGTTTTGATTTATAAGTCCAAGTCACAGTATAACATAATATGACATTTTCTATTGTCCAATGGATGCTCATGAATGATATTTCTCTTTGATTTGTTTCTTTGATTTCAGTAGAACCTGTCTTAAGCGGCAATTAAAAAAGAGGTCTAATTATGGGTTGGTAAGGCAGGTGGTAGCTTAATGCAGGTCAGAAGTAATGCAAAAAGCTCTTAAAGGAGCTTTTTGCATTACATTTGCCCTGCATTAAGCAACCACCTGCTTTTTAAGACTAGTATGTGCAATAAATGAATGGCCGCTTAAGACAGGTTTTACTGTGTTTGTGATTTTGTTTACATATTTCTGATTTTGTTTACATATTTCTGAATTTGTTTACATATCTTTTTTCCCTTAACGTGCTAAACACAAGCATTAATTCTAACCCTTTCCCTCTTGGATATTCATGTAAGAAGAAATAACACTATGAATATTTATTAGCTGACACTTTGTAATTGTATGGATTTCTAGCATTTGTTGAAAGTGTAGAGTCAGATCTATATTAATTTCATAAGCAAACAAAACAAACCCTGATCAGATGACTCCTGCTGGAGCTGGGTCTACTCTGTTTGCAGAGGCATGAACAATGTGTTTATATGAGGGAAAGGGTTAAATAAGAGTTGTGAGATATATTGGGACTGTGCCACAAGAAAATATCCTTTTTACATGAAAAAAGCAGTTGCCAATTTGTTCATAATTGTTATGAAATGCTTGTGTTAAACATGACCCTTTATGTATTTAGTAAATATATGCTATCTTTACTTTACCATTATATACATCCACAGAGTAGAGATAGTGTTAGGAACTTTATTTTGCTAAAAATATTGTAAACTTATTAACTCTATGAGCAAATTTATTACAAACATTTTGAGAAACTATGTAATTTAGCATGTCATAAGGATCAACTTTTGAAATAAATGATGAAATTGAAGATGCAAATACATGTAATATACTTTTAGTAATGTTTAACTTGGCATCATTGGATACAAGGGCACTTAGTTGATTGCAAACAGTTTATTACACCTTTACATGATGATTATTCATGTAAGAAATAATATGAATTCTTAATAGCAGAAACTACAGGATCCATTATATTGTCGCTGTGCTGACAAAACCTGGTATATCCCTTTTTGCCGAAAATTATTTCTTCACGATTTCTGATTTAAATGTACAATGCCCACATCCTGTCGAAATCTCGGCGCATTTGACCAATGAAAAGTGTCAAAACTCGCCTGTGATTAAACCTCGTATATTTATTGGTCTGAATTTTTCAATATCAAAACCTCGTATAAATTTTACTCTTCAAGCATGCGGAGCAGTGACATTAAACATATCAAAACACATGCAGATTAGGTCAGTGCATGTTGTGGTACATAGAGCATAGGTCTGTCCTTTTCTTGGTGTGTCAAGGTACAAAGCTTAGACTCAAGTGAAATGTAAATTGTTGTATATCATGATCGCCGGATGAAAAATAAACGACGAAATATCGTATAATTGGTAAAAGCTTGTATATACATAAGGTGAACAAAACTTGGTACAAAAATATAGTACATTTAAAAAATCGTCTTACCAAATGATAGAAAAAATAAAGTTTTATCAATGATAGAATAAATAATGTTTTATCAATTAATTTGTGTTTTAAAATGGTACCAGAATATAGACCTTATTTGTCACATACAGACCAATTCATAAAAAAATCAGTTTTTGCTTCTCCTGAAAAGTAATGATTTCCATTATGCAAGGTTTTGTCAGCAAAGCGACGATATATATTCCATAAGCAGACAGAGCTGACCCTACTAGACAGCTCCTACAAGATCTATCTGATCTGGGTCTACACTTTTTGCAAAAGCATAGAAAGGCATTTCTATCCAAATCAGACTGCTCGGATAGGTCTAAGCTTGTATGGCCAAATATTTAGAGTACTTTAAGTGTGTTCAGGGGCGCGTGCCCATCTTATGAGAGATTGTATGATTGAAATGATCTTACAAAGTTAGCCTTATACATTGTTGCAATCTAGAATTTCAAGCGCACAGGTAGTAGTTATTGTCACAAGTTAGGACTTTGGGTAACTTTGGTTGTACAATCTTTCATAAGACGGGTCGCTGTACTGTTGTACTACATGCTGTAGTGGTTATTAGTGACAAACAGTGCATGCCCCATACTTAAATGCATACTCAAATACTAAAATCGTCATTTCTCCACCAAATCATATGGTGTGACCACTCTTTAGAATCATCTCAAAGAGACGATTCTAAAGAGTGGTCACAAGATATGATTTGGTAGAGAAATAAAGAAGTTATTCTTGAAAAGGTTTTAACCCTTTCCCTGTTCTGTGTTTATTACAAATTTCAAGATCTACTGAATATTCATGGACAAAGGTTATAATGAAATACCAAAGGTGGAGCATTGTAGCCATTTTAGAAAGTAAAGACACAGATCTTTGAAATTCTATTAGCAAACAGAGTAGACCCTGATCAGACGGCTCCTCTAGGAGCCATCTGATCTGGGTCTTCTCTGTTTGCAGATGCGTGAAAATACGTTTATATGAGGGAAAGGTTTTAATGTATGCATCTTATCTGGAGCTCTGATACCCTGATCAGTGCTACAGTCTAATGTTGTGGCCAATCTGTTTCTACAATGTCTTCAAATGACTGAGTACCCTATGTATCCATGACGATGCCTCAAACAAGTCAATTGGTTTTCACAGCAGATGAAGGAATATCTATATTCCTCACAAAGTGATCTGCACACATCATTCCAAAAGAACGGGCAACATATTCCCATGCCTAATGTACAAGTTAAGGTATACAAAACAGTTGTAGCGGTTAACATAATATTTGAAACACTGTGAAACATTAAAATCATCCTTTTTACTTGTTAATTTGTTTAACTATTTATTTCATGAATTTTCATGTAAGAAACGATGACATCATCAATATGAGATGAAATTTTAAAATGGCACGTGAACACAAGAATTTTGGCCTTGGCAGAACTTGTATGATATCTTTCCCTGCCAATGTCGCATCTGTCATAACCTATGCAAACAGTTTGGATCCAGATGAGTTACCGTCTCATCAGGATCCAAACTGTTTGTTACTGTTACAATTTTTTGAAAAAAAAATACGGAAAAAAAAGTTTGCAGACGACAAAAGTTGGCAGCGAAAGGGTTAAGCAAACTCAGCAGACCCTGATCAGACAGATCCTACAGGAGCTGTCTGATCTGGGTCTGCTCTGTTTGCAAAAGGTTTATAAAGTGAAGATTATGGAGTAAAGATTTTAATGCCTTCTTAAGCCTAAACAAAATGATGTCACAAAATGGTAAATTTTAGTAGCACACACCTGTGATAGAGGTGAATGCTGGGAGCTGGAGCATAAGAGAGTGACCGCTGTGGCATAAAAGATGACTTTCCTTTTAATGTTTCACAGTTTTCATCTGTACATTGAATAACTGCATGTAATTGAAACTTTACTGAAAAACAGCAATAATACTGCTGACTACTTATAACAGTAATATTGACATGACTTTCTGAACTATAACTTTGTAGCTCAAGTAGCAAAACATTTCACTGTGTTACGCATGTTTCTAAATGCATGCATGCATGTGCATTAGTATGTATACACATGTACTAATAGAGCAGATCCTTATTAGAAATGTCAGTGTTTTAAAACTCTGTAGCAATGATTTATAATTAACCAAGAAACAAACTGCTCCGGATCAAGAAATGACATACAGCAAATGCATACTTTGAGGCATATTTGGAAATATGTGACACATGCAGTGAAATGTTATTCCCCCCTGTATAACCCTCAACGTAGATATAGTAAAACCTCTCTCCAACAGCCACGGAAATAAATCATAATTCTAAATGTTCCAGAAAAGTGAAAGCTTAATGCAGGATGAAAGTCGCACAGAAGCTTTCTACATTACAAACATGCATTTTAAAGGCAGCCATAATATTTGTAAGTGGCCATTATAGAGAGGTTCTACATCAATCCCTCCATGTAGATATACTTTACTGTGACACTGACTCTTACTCAATACCAGAGTCCTCAATGCAGTATAGAATTTGACCATTTTCCTGCTCGACGTTCGCATTCCCAGCCCTGGGTAACAAAAGATTGTGTATCTTTAACCTCACATTATGACATCTTGTATCACCATTAATTTCACTGTTGACAAAACTCAACATCTTCATTGGCATAGAAAAGATGTGTAAATTAAAATATTTTATAGAATAACTCCTTAATTTCTCCACCAAACCCTATGTCCTGACAACTCTTTAGATTCTTCTCTTTGAGACGATTCTAAAGAGTGGTCACAACATAGTGTTTTGGGGAGAAATGACGACTTTAACCCTTTCTTCCATATATAAATACACCTTTCTGGGCTTCTGTAAATATCACCTGTTGAAACCATTGTGATAAATAGAGCATTTGCACAATGGTTTCAAACTACAAAATTCTAAAAGTTTCCTTTTCTCTAGTTAATGCTCCTTTGCGGTAGATTTATTCAAAGTGGTTGGATCTAAAAATAGCATATGAGGTAATGGGTTAATGTTTTTGAATAATTGCAACGTTTTCTATGGCTCTGATCTGCTTACAATAGAACATACCTGGGTGTTTTCAAATACAGGTGGCTGTATTGTACAGAAAGGAAATAATGAAGAAAGTCCCTATATTATGAGCTTTCTGCTTCAATATTTTCTTTCTGCACTCATTCTTTATTTAGCTACCACTTGTCATAAAAACACTGACATGATTGCTGTAGAAAGGTTTCTATTGTAAAGCTTTCATTTACATGGTGATAGAGTACTTGTAACAAAAGTGGAATTAGAGCTACAGATAAAGATGCGTACTTAACCCTTCGCTTGCTATTCACGTCAATATACCTACCTGTAAATAGTGAAGACCCAGAGGAGACAGCTCCTGCAGGAGCTGTCTCATCAGGGTCTGCACTATTTACAAATTGATTGTGCAACCAGTGCACTCCACAGCAGTGATTGCACAGCGAAATACTTGTACACAATGAAGATATATGTAATTATACAACAGGGCATGGGTAAAGAAGAAGAAATGTATTTTAAAATTCAGCAAGCGAAGGGTTAAATACTAAAGTCATCATTTCTCCACCAAACCCTTTGTTGTGACCTTTCTTTGGAATTGACTCTTCAAGACAAATCTAAAGAGTGGTCACAACATAGGATTTGGTGGAGAGTTAAAGGGGTTATTCTTGAAAATGTTTTAATTTATGCATCTTATCTGGAACTCTGTGAAATATTAATGAAACTGTTCTGCGGGAAAACAATTTAATCACTAGTAACATTTTATTGCAAACAATTCAAATCCAGGTCAGAGGTCTCTGTGTGGGTCTCTGGTAATGAAATAAAATATTCACAAATCTAATTACACAACTTAACTTTCAAAATCACCTAGAAATGTGCAAGTATGAAC
Source organism: Azorinus chamasolen (assembly GCA_963576725.1). Classification (NCBI taxonomy): domain Eukaryota; kingdom Metazoa; phylum Mollusca; class Bivalvia; order Cardiida; family Solecurtidae; genus Azorinus; species Azorinus chamasolen. The sequence goes on along the minus strand of OY755252.1, from coordinate 35,920,527 downwards.
AAATTTAATCCTATGTAATGATGTATACTATAAATTAAGAATTTTTATATTTACAATAAAACTTTCTTGAAATATTTGTTGAAAGAGAAAGATTTTGAATTTTTGTATAACATTTGGTTCTATTTTCAGTTGATTTTGTTTAAATGTATGAATTAAAATATTCAATTTCAGGAGAATGAATGATTCTGTATTTATGCTTTCACAAATTTTCACTGCAAAATGCACTGTCTTTATTGACACATTAACAAAACTTAACTTGTTCAACCCGGCAAACACCTTCACTGTCATTTGCAAACAGTGTAGACACAGATCAGAAGTCTCACCTGGGTCTACTCTGTTTGCAAAGACATGAAAAGGCATCACATTGAGGTAGTCTTGAAAAACAAAAGTGATGTATTTAATTTGAATTAAAATCAACAAGTTAAAGGTCATTAAAGCTGTGTACATACTAACAAAGCATGAATATTTAGTTTTTATAGGGAAAAGATTAAGGTTATCATATGCAACCTTATATGACACACTGTTTAACACTTTACTTGATGGACATTCTTGAAAATATAATATTAATTAGAGCAGAGCTCCAGATGCATAAATTAAAATATTTTCAAGTATAACCTCTTTATTTCTCCACCAAACCCTATGTTGTGACCACTCTTTAGAATCGTCTCTTTGAGACGATTCTAAAGAGTGGTCACAACATAGGGTTTGGTAGAGAAATTATGATTTTAGTACTTGATTATGCACCGTTATCTGTAGCTCTGAATTAGATGCCATTTTATAATTGCTTTTTTTTGCCATGACAGAAACTGTAGATACAGATCTACATAACTCTGTCAGCAAACACAACAGGCCCTGATCAGACAGTTCCTATACGTGCTGTATGATCTGGCTCTACTTTGTTTGCAAAGAGTTCTATCAGGTAAAGGTAAATTTTATGGTTGTGAATAAATATTTTACTTCTATCTTTTGACCAGTCATATTGTAATTTAGAAGAGTTTGTGGACCTCCCCACCCACCATAGATTACGTACTTTTGAAAAGGTATACAATTGTTACCAGTCTGATCTCCATGGTGATCTAGTAAAACTTTTGTTGCTATCTGTGCGTAAAATTATCGCAGTTTTGGTCTTGACTTTGATACTGCTAATATATATGCATGATATTCAACAAGGAAATGATTAAATAATAGCACTCAGAGGGTTAAGATTATTTTGGCTGATACAAATTTTAACCCTTTTCCTGTTTAGCATTTATTCAAGGTATTATCACCTCATTAATATTCATGGCCAGAATTAATAAAATGGAACATGAAAAGGGGATTTTTCAACATACATTGTAGTGGAAACTGTAATATCCGATCAGTAAAATTCCATAAGCAAACAGAGCAGACCCTGATCAGACAGCTCCAATAGAAGCCATTGAATCTGGGTCTTCACTGTTTACAAATGCATGAAAAGGCATTTATATGAAGGAAAAGTTTAATATCGTAACAGTCAGTCAAATCAAGTCGTGTCAAGTCAAGACCTGTGGTTGTCTGTGTAGAATAGTCTTGTGTGAAAACTTCTTATACTGTGAATATTGTAGCTGTGAATTTACTCTACTTGTTTGGACAGACCTATTCCCATGTCATGAATCATGTCATACTTTTGTATTTTTATTTAACCCTTTCCCTGTTCTATGTTTATTACAAATTTCAATACTTACTGAATATTCATAGACAAATATGGAAGTGAAATATGGAAGGTGCAACATTGTAGCCATTTTAGAAAGTAAAGAAACAGATCTTATCAAATTCTATCGGCAAACAGAGCAGACCCTGATCAGACGGCTCCTATAGGAGCCGTCTGATCTGGGTCTACTCTGTTTGCAGATGCGTGAAAACACGTTTATATGAGGGAATGGGTTAACCCTTTACTGAATAGAAACCTTTGCAAAATAAGTAGACCCAGATCAGATGGCCCCTGTCGGGGCTGTGCAATCAGGGTCTTTTCTGTTTGCTTATGGAATGATATAGGATGGATCCTGCAGTTTTTGTCTTGGTCAAAATATTAAAATTGTTATAAGGTAAAGAGATACAACCCTGCATCCTGACTGAAGTAACTGGACATCCATTATATTTTGTCAGACATATTTACCATTGCGATATTAATCTTTTCCCTCATATGAACTATTAGGACACATTTGCAAACAGAGTAGACTCAGATCAGACGGCTCCTAGAGGAGCCGTCTGATCAGGGTCTGCTGTGTTTGCTTATGGATTAATATACAAATGTGATTCTACAGTATCTGCCATTATGAAAACAAATCCCATGTTCATGTACCATTATAAAAGTTCAGCTAATAAATATTCATGATGTCATCATTTCTTACATGAATATTCAACAGGGAATGGGTTAATATATGCTGTCCCAACAACTAGAATAATAACAGAAGAGTTGAAGTTTAAATGTCAATTGATTAATCTATGGTGGATAGGAGCTTGCAAACTAAAGCGTCTTGACGACTATGATGTAGTTCATCTGTGTTACTAAACAGCTGGTCATGCTTTAAGTGATGGGGTTATGATGAATTTTACTAAATACTGTTTTTTGTGAATAATTGGTTTAAATATCAGATTTGACATAATTTAATTTTTGCTCAATTGTTAAAAACTGTCTTTTGAAAAAAAATCTTAATTCAAGTTTGGCTTACACTTTATGTCTTTAACCCTTTACTCCATAAATATACCTCTTACACCTTTACAAACAGAGTACACCCTGACCAGACAACTCCAGTAGGAGCCATTTTATCAGGGTCTGCTCTGTTTTCTCTTTAACCCATTCCCACATATTGACACCTTTTGACGCTTCTGTAAAAGTCACTTTGTGAAACCATTGTGATAAATAGAGCATTTGCTCCTGTGGAGCAAATGCTCTATTTATCACAATGGTTTCAAAACTACACAATTCTGAAAAATTCCTTTACTCTAATTAAAGCTCCTTTTTGGTAGATTTAATCAAAGAGGTTAGGTCTAAAAATAGTCTAAGTGAATGAAAATTTCCCTTGTTCATAATTCCATTATAAACATTCAAGTTTAGTTTTCAAGTTTAGTTTTCGAGTTTATTTCAAACTCATTTCAGTTATTAATATCCATGATGTCATTATGGCTTGCATAAATATTCATGGAGTAAAGGGTTAACTCGTTGCACACTCATGTCAGATTCATGATTACTAATGCTAATTGTTTGGATCCAGATGTAAAGCCAAATAACTTCTCATCAGGATCTTAACTACCTTATTTAACATGTTTTGTGAGAGAAAAAGTAGAATTTTAGGCAGGACTGTATTTTTTTCAAATGATTATTGCTTAGCATTTAAGGAAGTAAGAGGTATTTTAATTAAAACATAAATGGCAAAGTAATGAATATCAATACTTATTTGACTTATACATTGTTTGGTACATGGTTTTTAATAGAAAAAGATCTTAATGTAATTTTTAACCATTGGTTGATCGTCTTAATATCTTGAACACTTTCATTGAAATAAATTGATAGAGAAAAGGATGTGTAAATTTTTTCACAAAATCTTAATTTTTGTCTTGATTTTGAGTAGAACAATAGATAAAGATGCATATCAAAATACTAAAATTGCAATTTCTCCTTCAAACCTTATCTTGTGACCAGTCTTAACCCATTCCTGCATAATGATGCCCTTTGACGCATCTGTAAAAGTCATTTTGTGAAACCATTTTGATAAATAGAGCATTTATTTTGTTCCACAGGAGCAAATGCTCTATTTATCACAATGGTTTCAAAACTACACATTTCTGAAAATTTCCTTTTCTGTAGAACATGCTCTTTTTTGGTAGATTTAATCAAAGAGGTTGGATCTAAATATAGCCTATGAGGTAATGAGTTAAGAATGGTCTTGATAAAGTCGTCACAACATAGGGTTTGTTGGAGAAATAAAGTGAGCCATTCTTGAAAATGTTTTAATTTATGCATTTGCCTCTGTTTGAGCGTCTCATTTCCACGCTGCAATTGTTTATTGTACGGCTTTCAATGAATGTGCTTTTTAATACCGTACAGAAGTGTTGTACAAATGTACACATCTAATATATATTGTTTTGTATGTCTTGTTGAGATTGCAATTGTCTAAATGTACATGTGTTAATATGTTATTATCATGTTCATTTGAAGTCTGCATCATTAATATCAAGACAAACAATATTTATATGATTTAATCAACCAATTTTCCTGATAACTTATCAATTGCAAGTTTTAAATCTCTCATAAGTTTAGTTAAACTCATGTATAAATTATAGTTACGCACACATGCCTAAAAGAATTTGCAAAATATGAAACTTTGTTGAATGTTTCATTTACAAAACACTGTTCCAATTGAGACATTTTAATTAGACCTACAATCAAGTTTCAACATTTTTATTGAAATTTGAATAAAAGATGTTTTTCATTTCAAAAACCCATTATTTTCCTCTCTCTTAAAATAATTTAGACCTAGTTAATCAAATGGAAAATGCTGATTTAGATTTCAATTTGGTAATGATTGAACCTGAGTGCTAACAGTGGCAAAAAGAAAACGAGCCTTAGCCTGAATGCTAATAGTTGCATAAAGAGAAGCATGGGTCATTAGCATGGATCCTAACAGTTGCATAAAGAGGAGCATGGTCATTAGCATGGATGCTAACAGTTGCATAAAGAGAAGCATGGGTCATTAGCATGGATGCTAACAGTTGTATACAGAGAAGTGTGGGCCATTAGCATGGATGCTAATATTTGCATAAAGAGAAGCGTGGATCATTAGCCTGAATGCTAACAGTTGCATAAAGACAAGCATGGGCCATTAGCCTGGATGCTAACAGTTGCATAAAGAGAAGCGTGGGCCATTAGCCTGGATGCTAACAGTTTTGAAAAGAGAAACACAAGCCTTTAGCATTAATTCTAACAGTAGCAAATCAAAGTACTGACAGTACTGAAGGTTTCGGACCATATATATGTCGATTGTGACTATACAATACGAAAAAGCTTGGTAGGGAAGGACTGGTACCATTGATACATAGTAAGATGACCTCTAAAGCATTATTTCCTGAACTAAAATGGTGTTTAATGGAACTGTTTGTTAAAATTGACAGGTCATCTGTACATAATTGCTGTGAACTTTTCTGAAAATCCTGTCAGTGTTTAAGATATTGTTTAAAGAAATAAATTGATGACTAGTAGCACACAGTGCAGTTCCAATAGTTCAATTTGCCTGAAGTTTACTTAAATTTATATTTGAATTTAGTAAAGGGTCATTACTCTATTATTATTTGGCCGACGTTGGCGTCATATATTGTGCCTCATGCACCTATCCATGTAAATACCCCGTCAAATTTAAATGAAATCTGAGCAAGCTGTTCCAAGATATGACTTCTAACAGTCACATTTCCTATATGACTATCTGAAAGCAACAAAGGGTCATATTTCTGCTACTAACTGGTGGATTGTAACAGTATTTGGCGTGCATCAATCACATATCCATCTATACACTACAACAACGTTTGGATAAATTATATATGCCATGTGAATCTAAATATCATACAGTTAACAAGATCTAATTGTAACAGAATATGTTGCAGAATGTCCCCTAAACGAAACTTACAACTGTTATTTGTGAGCATAATATCTAAATTTCAACCAATAACAGGCCATTAGTGAGCACTTGGTTACATGGCAACCAGCACTTTTGAAACAACTGCATATATATCCCTACTGACCAAAGTTTCCGAAAAATCTAATATGTAAATTGTGACCCATTCAGAGGACACTACTCCATTACCATGGCAACCAAGTATTTCAAAACAACTTGACTGAGTTTGGGATACCCAAATACCCCTAAATGCCAATTTTCAGCAAATTTGAATATCTAAACTTTTGACCAATCAGATCTCACCATTCAGTTTCCATGCCAACAAATCATTTCGAAAGACATACCAATCAATTCTGAGTGTCAAAATATCCCGACATACCAATTTTCGGCAAAATCGAACAATATCTGAATTTGCCGAAAAATATCTAAATTTTCGACCAATCAGAGCCACCACTCAGTTACTATGGCAAACAATTCTTTAAAAAGAACTATAAATTAGTCCTGAGTGCCAAAATATACCGTAATACCAATTTTTAGCAAAATCAACCAATATATGTACTTTCGAAACACAAACCATTTGATTTGGAGTACTCAAATATCCCATGATACCAATTTTCAGCAAAAAATCGAATGATATATAACTTCGCCAAACACTATCTAAATTTCGACCAATTATAGCCAACCATTTAGTTATGGTGATTTTCAAAAAATAAAAAGTGGGATGTATCAAGCAATATTCATATGAAGTTTCATTAGGATCGGACAATTACTTAGTCTTACTGAGAAATGCTCTGGACAAGTTCATGGCGGAAGATGAACAATTGGAAGAATCAGAATCGGAAGAAAGAATAATAAGAAACGGAGCAAACACAATATGTCCCTCTACTTCATTTTGGGACATTATTATATACCAGGGGTGAAAATAACAGCATGCTTGTATGTTAACACAGATTAATGCTGGGGAAAAAGCTTAAACACACACTACAAACAAAAAAATGTCAAGAATTATATACGTTCAGCATATGTTATAATTAACATTATGTAACACATACAATAAAATAAATCCACTTTATCTTTTTTTATAACTACTAACTCTCTATAATTGGAGTAAATATCCTTAAATGCTTACAACCTGTTACCAAGTCTCCTAAGACATTACACACATTATAAACATGGGTCCTATAGAACAGAAAAGTCTATGATCAATGTTTACGATGCTTGTCACACATTATGTAAAAATATAATTATGATCTTCTAAACTCAATATAAATACTTCTGATGTATTCAGAATACAGATTGCTTTTGAGGCTCAAGGTTATCCATATATCTCCGGAACGTTTCACTACGGTCCGTGCTCCTTCATGCAGAAGGGTCGGTGCCGAATATTATGATTTTTAGCTTTCTTCAACTTCAACTATAACTACAGTAAATTAAATTAAATAAATTAAATTATATTAAATTTATTTATTATTTTATTTTATTTATTTATTAATTTATTTTTATTATAATAATAAATTATTAATAATAATAAAAATAATAATAAATAAATTAAATTATTAAATTTTATTTATTTATTAACTAAATTACAGTAAATTAAATAATAATTCATTTATTTTATATTTATTATTTTTTTATATTTTACTCGTCATAGCGAGCGGACGAGTAGAATTTTCCAGGCTGTTACTACTTATTATGCACTGAATATTAAATTTACGTATTTCAAATAATAAATACAAATGTATAGACAATATTAGCCAATAAGCTCGATGAAAGGTTTTTCTAATAAGAAAAATAATGCTTAAATTGTGGCCGATTTTAGGCTGCGAAATTCATATCCGCGGATATGAGTCATACCCGTCATATCGGGTGTTTATACTGTATCCTGCAATTTCCAGTCGTTATCTTCATTCCCATAGTTCGTGTGTAATATGTAGAGATTGACGATGTTCCGACCATTATTCATTACTGTTTTCTCCGTAACGTTGTCTGTACCAATCCGACAAATTCAAGAAATGCTTGTAGATTTCAAATAAACGCCCGACTTTTAGAAGTCGATTACTTTCTGGGCCATTTTTACCGGCGCTCTGTGGTATATTCGCACGCGACCAAATTTATCATATAACGTAGCATTTTACACGGCAAAATTATTGGTAATTGAAACAGTTAATAATTGACAGAAATACCAAATGAAGAATTATCGATATCGTTTATCAAATGCATTGCACTTGGAACTATATTGTTTGTCAAGGGGTGTTATCAAAATCACATTTTTGGCAAAATGAAAGTAGAAATACGGATGAAATACGCCCGTAGATAACTAAATCGCTTAATCGGCGCTACGTGATAAACATTCTGTCAACGTTAAACCATTCAAAATGTCTGCATTTGGGTTAATGAATGTATGCATTGTAAGCATAAATTGATTTTTCGTAGTATAACAGTGGTCTGATTGCGCATTATGGGATATGAATTTCTTTATAAATTTGCTTGAGGCATGCCCTGGGGATGCATTACTATTAGGTTTCGGAAAGTAGTCCGAAACCTAAAAAGCAAAACGAGTCTTTAGCCTGAATACTTACTAAAGTGAAATAGAAGTCTTTAGCCTGTATGCTAACAGCAAAAAGAGCAGCTCCAGTCTTAGCCTTAATCTGATTAGTTGCAAAAAAGAAAAACACACGAGTCTTTAGCCTTAATGCTAATAGTAGCAAAAAAAAAAGAAAACATTAGTCATTATGCTAACAATAGCAAACATCTTGCATTGTTTTGAAATAGATATGTAAAAAGTATGCAATCTTTTGCCCAGTTAATTTGAGAACCAGTAGATAGATTAGAGGATGCCAGAAAGCCAGAACCTGCATTACATCAGTGTTAACCCTTTCCCTGTTTTGTATTTAAGCCACATTTCAATACCTACTGAATATTCATTAACAAAATAGTTATAAAGAAATATGGAAGGTGGAACATTGTAGACATTCTGGAAAGTAAAGAAACAGATCTATCAAATTTTATTAGCAAACAGAGCAGACCCTGATCAGACGGCTCCTCTAGGAGCCGTCTGATCTGGGTCTACTCTGTTTGCAAATGCGTGAAAACACGTTTATATGAGGGAAAGGGTAAACCCTTTGGATATGGAAACAAGTTGGTTGTCATTTGTATACAGTGAAGACCCAGATCAGAGGTCTCCTAGATGAACACTTCTATTAGGGTCAGCACAAGTTTTCATTCAAAATCCTCTTGCAAATTTAACCCTTTCCTCCATAAATACGCCTTTCTACGTCTCTGTAAAAGTCATTTCTTGAAACCATTGTGATAAATGAAGCATTTGATCCATAGGAGCAAATGCTCTTTTTATCACAATGGTTTCAAAACTAAACAATTCTGACATTTATCTTTTCTCTAGTAAATGCTCCTTTTCTGTAGATTTGTTCAAAGAGGTTGGATCTAAAAATAGCCTATGGGTTAAGTAGACTCTTGTTTCCACCTTGCATATTGAGCATTCAATGGGTTAAACTATGAAATGAGAGGTTCTAGAGTCCTATTCATATTCATACTGTACTGTATATCATAGTGTTCTGAAAGTTTGGCAGAATGGTCAGAAGAGGTAACATACATTCTCTTTCCCAGTTCTGAGCTTTCATATACTAGTAAGCTTGGAACTGAGGAATAGTGAGCAGAATCAACAGTAATACAGTGCTCCCTCCCTACAACGGCCCTCTCAATAACGATTCCCTCCTTACAACAGCGCATGTCACGGTTTCCGAAACAACAAGGCTCCAGAAACTGTTTTCTGGCGTATTTTATTTATGCCTCCATCAAACCCTATGTTGTGACCATTCTTTAGAATCATCACTTTGTGACGATTCTAAAGAGTGGTCACAACATAGGTTTTGATTGAGGCATAACGGTTTTAGTTTTCGAAATACACCCTATCTGGGGATCTGGAAACAAGCTAATTATGTTTGATTTTCCCTCCCTATAACAACTCCCTCTGAACAACACATACAATCTTCGTATCCCAAAGGGTGTCGTTGTAGAGAGGGAGCACTGTATGACCCAAATTGAAGTAAGCCATGCTGAGCTTGATCAAAGTCAAAAACTTGTGCTACACCAAACTACTTATATCTAACTTTAATTTCACACTTATTTTGACCATTCAGTCAAGCTTTCTGGTTGTCTAAATGCTCCCTTGCCAAGAGCTCAAGGTAAGGGTTGCTCAGAAATTAAATGCAACTCTATTGTATTTCTCCACCAAACCACATGTTGTGACTATTATGATTGGTCTCAAAGCGGCATTTCAAAGGACTAGTCACAGCAATTGGTTTAGATTAGAAATGATGAAAATCTTGCAGCATCTTGTTCAGCTTTTTTCCTCTTATCCTGAGCTCTGCTTACCCGTGTTGCTATGTAGATCTGTTGTAGCTAACCAGGGCTTCTTCTTGTCTCTGTGTATCTAGTGTGTAGATGATGCAGGGGTGTGTCAATGTGGCCCCCCACGGGCAGGGATGCCCTTGCTTCGGCGCTCACTAACCAATGATGAGTTACAACGTCGTCTTCAGGTCGCTCTGAACGAAGGAACACCCAACATAGCTCAGACACTGGTCGGGTTTAATGTTAGGACAGGATATACTCATGCTGGTATGTACACCCTAATGCTAACTTTTCAGTGTTTCCGTAGCACCAGTTGCTATGGAGACAAATTTGTTTAGTTAGTACAGTAGTATGAGCACACTTGATCATGATTTATGACAAACAGAATTTAATTTCTTCAAATGCTATTAGACCTTTGAATGTGGGAAACCAGTGTACTGACACCTGTCAAGCATTGCAGACCCAGACCCTCTAGAGGGCTCTTAGAGGAGCTCCGATCAGGGTCGTCATTGTTTGTTTTTTAGAATCCTTTAGCAACCTTGACCCTTTACTCCATAAATACACCTTTCTACATCTCTGTAAAATTCACTTTTTGAAACCATTGTGATAAATAGAGCATTTGCTCCTAAGGAGCAAATGCTCTATTTATCACAATGGTTTTAAAACTACACGGTTCTAACATTTTCCTTTTCTCTAGTAAATGCTCCTTATCCATAGTTTTATTCAAAGATGTCAGATCTAAAAATAGCCTATGAGGTAATGGGCTTAATACTGATGGGCTATTCCATTTTCAAAGGGTTAAGAGTACACATCTGATTCATAAGCTCAACTTTGCTCATACAGTTTTCTTAGTTTTATAGATGAGAGTAATGCAGGTAAGGTACCTATAATCATGGTGAAGGTTTTCAATAGATCTTTGTTCATATTGACCTGCGTAGAGTGATGATGATGATGACTTCTTCCTGGAGAATTACCGTATGATTCGAGGTGGAGGTATCGTCTCCGTGCAAAGTTGTGGCACCCCACAGCCTCTTGAACCACTAGACCTGCCGAAGGCATTTTCCCCTCAATGTTCAGCCAATCGTAATGAGCTGCCTGCACGACCTCTGCCAAGGTCATTTGCAGAGAGCATGAAACTACCATCTGTCATAGACTCCTTACAGAAGCTGAAGCCTAGAGCGTTTCATTCTGTTACCCTTGGCAATGCATGTAAGTGGGCAGGGTGAAAAAGCTTAATTTCACTAACAAAGTGTCACGGGCCTTGGAAAGGAAAAGCATTAACTGGGGTTTATGCTTTCACAAACATGTTACAATGGCAGCTTAGCTTAAATGCTGGTTTACCATAAGGTATCAAATGGGCTTGGGTACTGGTTTGGCATAAGGCATCAAATGAGCAACTCACATTGATATGTGATAATGCTTGTAGCTATGTACAGTAAAATCTCGATACTACAAACACTCAAATATGTACCCTTGTTGATCTTTAAGACAGGTGACAGCTTAATGCAGGGTAAAAGTCGTGCAGAAAGCTCCTAGGAACTTTCTGCATGACTTTCACCCTGCTTTAAGCAGCCACCTGCTTACAAAGACATAAATTATTCAATGCTAAAATTTCGTAGTATCGAGTTTTTGCTGTATATTAGAACCTCTATTATGTACAGTACACCCCTCTAATGCGACCACCAAAAAGGGGCATAATTCTGGGTGGCAGAGGCAGGTGGTAGCTTAATGCAGGATGAAAGTTATGCAGAAAGCTCCTATAGGAGCTTTCTGCATAACTTTTATCCTGCATTAAGCAACAATCTGCTTATGAAGACAGCTTTGGTTATTTTTTAAGTGGTCACATTAGAGGGGTTCTACTGTAACTACTTCTTTACCCTTTCTATGTTGAATATTCATGTAAGATATAATTATTGATATCATGAATATTTATTAGCTGTATTTTTATAATGGCATAATATAAACAGAATGTTTTTATATTGGTAGAAACTCCTAAGAGTCAGATCTATTACAATTTCATAAGCAAACAGAACAAACCTTGACGAGATTATAAGCTCATACAGGAGCTGTCTGATTTGGGTCTACTATGCTTGCAAAGGTGTGAAAAAGGGTGAAATATATATCTTTTGATTGAAATGCCACTCAGTGTTTAACCATTTCTGTTAGCAAATACAGTCCGAGTGTCAAACAGTTTGAATAATCTAGACTGTTGGCTTATGTAATCACAAATTTGCTGCTTTTATGTAAAGAGGTAATTTATATCACTGACTATAACCATTTTAATTAACCCTTTACTCCATGAATATTCATTTAAGAAATAATCACATCATGAATATCAATTAGATTAATTTTGTTTTTATAGCACATAGACACAGGAGGTTTTGGCCATGATAGAAACCAGAATCATGTATATCATCTGTATTATATCATAAGCAAACAGAGTAGACCTTGATGGTGATCAGACAGTTCCTATAGGAGCTGTCTGATCTGGTTATAGTATGTCTGTAAAGGCATAGAAAGGTGTATTTATGGAGTAAAGGGTTAATTGTTTTGACCATGAACTTGGCAATGACTGACCATAATGCATTAAGATTAAGAATATTTGTTGTTTGTGTTGTTACAAAATATGTTTTTGTAACCTGCTTGAAATTTAGTATTTTGTTCAAGGTGTATTAATTGAAACCTTCATGGTATTAACTGATCAACACTATACTATTATATTAACTCTATGTGCATTTATGTCAAATCTGTGATTATTTTACAAATGTTTTGAATCCACAAGAAAGCCAGAGTAATTTTGCGTCTCATCAGGATCCAAATTATTTGACTTTTTGCATCTTTCAAGAGATATAAAGAAAAAGTAATTTTCAAAAATTAGGAAAGTTTCACTTTCGTGGATGATAATTGTTTGGTGTGTAAAGATTTAATTTGCTTTACTAACAGTTAGAAAAGAAGTGCTATATGTTTAACCCTGTACCTCATGTATATTCATGTAAGCATAATGACATCATGAATATTTATTAGCTGAAGTTTTAGAATGATATATGATGTATTTTGCAGAAAATGTAGAATGAGATCTATATTGTTCCAAGTGCAAACAGAGCAGACCCTGATCAGACGACTCCTACAAGAGTCATGTAATCAATATCTGCTTGTTTGTAATAGCATTAACCCATTCCCTCATAGACTATTTTTTAGACCAAACCCCTTTGAAAATATCTACCGAAAATGAGCATTTACTAGAGAAAAGGAAACTTTTATAATTGTGTAGATTTGAAACCATATAAACAGAGCATTTGCTCCTGTGGAGCAAATGCTCTGTTTATCACAATGGTTTCAAAACATGACATTCACAAAGGCGTCAATATGAGGGAGTGGGTTTAAAGGCATATCTTTCTGTGGTGTAAAGGGTTAAAAATGATGAAGTTATGTAGTTCAAAAGGTTTTGTAAAGATAAGCTTATTTCATATTTATGATGACAAATAGATGATTTCTGTTTAAGATTCAGCATTCAAAGGGTTAATAATTCAATAAACACATATAATATGGATCCTTCATTTCATTATCCATGTTTTACGAAAATGTTGGTTGTTGTTTGGAAATAAATACAAATTAATTTGAAAAGTAGAGTAAAGATTTGCTAATACGACCACTGAAGAGAAGTCTTAATTCTCTATTTTTAAAACAAAATGGAACCTTAACCCTTTCCTCCATAAATACGCCTTTCTACGCCTCTGTAAAAGTCACCTGTTGAAACCGGGTGATAAATAGAGCATTAAATTTTGCTCCTGTAGGAGCAAATGCTCTATAATCACAATGGTTTCAAACTACATAATTCTAAAAAATTTACTTTTCTCTAGTAAATGCTCCTTTTGTGTATATTCATTCAAAGAGGTTGTGTCTAAAAATAGCCTATGGAAGAAAGGGTTAATACAGAACAAAAGTGATACAGAGAGTTCCAGTAGCAGTGTTCTGTATCACTTTTAACCTGCAAGCAACCACCTGCTTTTACAGGCTCCTGTGGAAACAAATCATGAGGCCACTTTAAAATGTAATTTGAGAGAGAGAATAATTAAACTGAAACTACAACAGTGAATATTGACTGCGTTCAGTTTTCTCTTTAACCCTAAACGTGTTTTCACGCATTTACAAACAGTGTAGACCCAGATCAGACAGCTCCTAGAGGAGCCGTCTGATCAGGGTCTGCTCTGTTTGCTATTGGAATTTGATAGATCTATTTCGTTGCTTTCTAAAATGTCTACAATGTTCCATCCTCCAACTTTCATTATAACTTTTTTGCTAATGAATATTCAGTAGGTATTGAAATTTGGCTTAACCACAGAACAGGGAAAGAGTTAACAATTTCCTATTTTCTTATAAACAATTATTCAGACACTGATTCTGACAGCATGTCGGTAAATCTGTGACAAATTTTAACTCTTCCATTGCCATGTTTAGTCATCTGCTTCAATGTTCATTAATAAATTCACTGTAAGATTGCAAAGCACAAGGTTGACTATATACAGGATATAGATGAGGAGACTTACTTTTTCCTGCAGGGACTTATTATGTGCCTAATGTCCGCCTGCCTCGTAAGTAATCACAGCTACTTTAACACAGCAGTCAATAACTCGAGGGCTTGGAGCCGTAGCCATTCATTGTAGCTTGTGTCTGTCAAATTACAGTAGAACCTCTCTATTTATATATTTATCACAATGACATTGATTTTAAAAACTTCAATCCTTAAAAAATGCTCTACTCTAATAAATGCTCCTTTTCAGTATATTCAAAGAGGTTAGATCTAATAATTAAGCCTCTGAGATAATGGGTTGATATTAGCATAAAAGTATGTTCAAAGCTCTTCTGCAATAATTTATTTTCACATTACACAAACACCTGTCTTAATCATTTTCTTGATAATCCCTCTTGTTTGTTCCTTAATGCAAACAGAGTAGACCCAGGTGAGATCAGGGTCTTCACTATTTGCATGTATTCTATAAATATGATTCTCTCCTGTTTGCTATGGCAAGAAATTCCCCTTTGTTGTATTTCTGCTACAAAAATCAAATGGGTGGAGTCTTACATCAAATATTCATTATGTAAAGAGTGGCCCCAGATTTAAATTGTTCTGATTTGGCAACGGTAGAGAGGTTTCACTGTATACATATGTGCTTGCTATTTTCCATCATTTAATCCCATGAAAACTGAAAAAGTGGAATGGTCTGTCAGTGTTTAACTGTAGAGTCCATTAAGTTACGAAAAGGAATAATTTGTGAGAGGATTTTGAAAGACAAACAGTGCAGACCTTAATCAGAGGGCTTTTGAACTTGGTCTACACTATTTTCTTATACCAGTAACGCTCACTTCCTGCTTTCAAAGTGTTAACCATGTCTTTGTGGGCCTATGATTGTGTTCTAGGTACTGTGCAAAGTCCAATTAACAGTTTTAACCTATAGCTTACTACAGTAGAACCTGTCTTAAGCAGCCATAAAAAGACATTAAACCCTTCGCTTGCTATTCACGTCAATATACCTACTGTAAATTGTGAAGACCCAGATGAGACAGCTCCTGCAGGAGCTGTCTCATCAGGGTCTGCACTATTTACAAGTTGATTGTGCAACCAGTGCACTCAACAGCACTTGATTGCACAGTGAAATACTTGTACACAGTGAAGATATTGTAATTATACAACAGGGCATGGGTAGAGAAGGAGAAATGTATTTTAAAATTCAGCAAGAGAAGGATCTGTACGGTAGGTGGTAACTTAATGCAGGTCAAAAGTAATGCAAAAAAGTTCCTATATGAGCTTTCTGCATTACTTTTGCCCTGCATTAAGCAACCACCTGCTAGTTAAGACTCCTATGTTCGGTAAGTGAACGGCCATTTAGGACAGGTTCTACTGTATGCTCATGTTCATTTTAATGTTCACCAACAGAATACCATGGCGGCTATTTAACAACCATCTATCCATCCCGAGTGCCTAAGAATTTTATTGCAGGTGTTAACTATCCAATGCATTTCCCCTATTTGCAAAAATCATGTTTAACCCTTCGCTTGCTATTCAAGTCAATATACCTACCGGTAAATAGTGAAGACCCAGATGAGACAGCTCCTGCAGGAGCTGTCTCATCAGGGTCTGCACTATTTACAAATTGATTGTGCAACCAGTGCACTCCACAGTAGTGATTGCACAGCGAAATACTTGTACACAGTGAAGATATATGTAACTATACAACAGCGCATGGGTAAAGAAGGAGAAATGTATTTTAAAATTCAGCAAGAGAAGGGTTAAATTGCTATTAACTCTTTACATGATAATATTACATTTCTACGTTCATGCAGCTATTATAAAATTTCAGATAATAAATCTTTGTGCTATCATTATTCTCTCATAAATATTCATGAGGAATAGAGTTAATAAGCAGTATAGACCATATGTCTGGAGTTCTGTCTATGCCTTTTTAAATCATATCAGGTCCTTGCCAATATTGTATAAAAAGCTCTATAAATTAACTACAATGATTCGATGGCACCTGTTCTTAAATCTCATAATTATATTAGCTACAGATGAACTAATTAGTTACAAATATACTAATGCTTACCGCTGATTTTCCCAAAGTGAATGTGAGTAAAATATTAATGATATTGGAATACTGCTCAATCCTTAGAATAACTTCTTAAGAGATGAAAAATGTTGTTGATTGAAACATTATGATATAAACAGAAATATTTGGCAAGCTCAGAATTACTTTGAACTGATTTCAGAACATTATTGAATCAGAATGTCAGAATATCAATAATGTTCATACCATGCAGTCAGTCAAGGGCATGAAAAAATGTGAAAATAGCATCCACTCTGTAAATTATATGAACTACAGATACAGTAAAACCTCTCTATAACGGCCACTAAATTGTGTTAATTAGCTGGTATTTTGGGCAGGTGGCTGCTTAAAGCAAGGTGAAAGTAAAACAGAACGCTCCTATAGGAGCGTTCTGTTTTACTTTCATCTTGCTTTAAGCAGTCACCTGCCTCTAACACAAAATATTTGATGTAATTTAGTGGCCGTTATAGAGAGGTATTACTGTATATCGAAATGAGTGCATTACGCAAAATTGATTTTATGACATATTCTGGGGAATTGTAACAATGTTTCCATAGCAATCAATTTCTTTCTTTTTTCAATACAAACAACTCTCCTTACCATTTTGTTGAGCACCAAGTTAGTTTCAAGTTGCATAAATTTTAATGCTGAAGTGATTTTGTAAAAGAATATTTGTGAAAGAATACATCTTTAATTTACCCAAGTTATCTATGTAACACAATGGTCTGTAATGGAGCGCTACAATACTAATATAACACATTGACATGAAGCTTACATTTATCCATGTTTGCCAGCAGCAAAGCTATCCCTGAATATATTTCAAGCTTAAGCAAAACCTAACCATATTAAACACAGCTTATGTGAAATGCAGATAAATGTTTTCCTGCTTTATAGTTTTGTCCCACAAAATGGAAAAATAAGTTATACTTTTAAATATGTGTACTTTTATTTATGTATAAAATAAAATAAAACCTGTTTTAACTGACCAGTTACTGGTTAAACATAAGAGTCATAGAATGCAGGTGGTTGTTTAATGCAGGATAGAGCTTACTGCATTACTTTTGTCTTGCATTAAGTTACCACCTGTTACAACCTTTTACATCATAAATATTTATGCAAGAATTTTTAACATCATGTATATTACAGTTAATATTGTACAGTGCTCCCTCTCTACAACGACACCCTTTGGGATACGAAGATTGTATGTGTTGTTCAGAGGGAGTTGTTACAGGGAGGGAAAATCAAACATAATTAGCTTGTTTGCAGATCCCCAGATAAGGTGTATTCTGAGATCTAAAACCGTTATGCCTCAATCAAACCCTATGTTGTGACCACTCTTTAGAATCGTCACAAAGTGACGATTCTAAAGAGTGGTCACAACATAGGTTTGATGGAGGCATAAATAAAATACGATGGAAAAAAGTTGTTTCTGGAGCCATGTTGTTTCGGAAACAGTGACATGCGTTGTTGTAAGGAGGGAATCGTTATTGAGAGGGTCTTTGTAGGGAGGGAGCACTGTAGAATCCTATCTGCAACATTATTCAAGCAAACAGGTCTACTCTGTTTACATAGGACATGAAAGGTGTCTCTATCAGGTATCTACCGGTATTCTCATACACCAAACTCATGAATATTCTCAGCAAGTTTACTTGTGCCCAGGTTCTACCATTCTGATTGAAGCTGATGGGCACCAAACAAGTTGTTTTTTCAAGCCAGAGAATGTCCTAGTGAGTTCTTAGAGTTCTGTTGCAATTATTAGATATAGTTGAACTTCAATATCTCAAACTTCATACAAATTACTTCGAGATAACAGAAGTTTGAGTTATCTGATTTCTAATCTGGACCATTTCCCAATTTTATAGCTTAACCCTTTCCCTCATATTAACATGTTTTCACGCATTTGCAAACAGAGTAGACCCAGATCAGACGGCTCCTAGAGGAGCCGTCTGATCAGGGTCTGCTCTGTTTGCTAATAAAATTTGATAGATCTGTTTCTTTACTTTCTAAAATGTTTACAATGTTCCACCTTCCATATCTCTTTATAACTATTTTGTTAATGATTATTCAGTAGGTATTGAAATTTGACCTAAATACAGAACAGGGAAAGGGTTAATGACGGTCTACGTTAATTCATTACATTCAACCTACATTAAGGTGTCGCGTGTGTTTCTAGATAAACATAGTGATACATTTAGAACAATTCTGTATTGTAACTTTAGGAAGGACTAAACAGTTACATTGAGTTATCCCGAAGTTCAAGTTATCTGAGTTAGAGATATCAAAGTGCATCTGTATTTATGATAATGAGAGTAACAATGCTGTTAGCTCCACATTATTAAACAAGCTATAATACACACTTCTATTGGCTCCAAGACCCATTTAGTATTAGGCAATACATTTATCATCAAACCCTGTTTACCATAAGGATTCCGACACTCGGGCATCCCTGTACATCAGCCTGAAAATTTAGCGCGATTTTGATAACTTTGAATAGCACCGACATAGTAGCCAATAGTGCAGTCGCAGATCAAATGGCTCCTTCGGGAACTGTTTGATCTGCCTGTGTGTTTGTCTGTCTGAATGCTTAGGGTAATGAGGGTAATATGATTTAGCTACAACTGTAGACATTATATTGATAGTGTGACAGGCATATCTATGAGGACATTAGAGTAGATAAAGAATTGTATGGTCCAGTGATCTGACTCTACTATTATTTACAAAGGAGTCATCTATCAGGTACATGGTTAATCTTTGAAAAACCATTGGCCTAGTATCCAACAGCTTGGATTCTATTGATATACCGAGTTACTTTCTGTCTCATCCGGATCTAGGCTGTTTTCTAATGCAAGTCAAGTCATACTAGATAAGATAATAGCTAAAATATATTAATATCTTTCTTTTAGATATCTACAGTGTCTTGTTTGCTTTTTTTTACACCAACTAGATGATTTGTCTCGTATAGATCTAAACTATTTGTAAATGTTGACGCAATATAGTCACTTAAAGCATACTTACAATAGTTTTACAGTTAGCCTTTTTTCAGAATTACCAGATTGTTCAGTCATTTTTTCCAGGTACTAAGATCATTAAAAAAATTATTTTGTATATTATAATAATGCTGTAATGGTCAAATATGGTGTTTGAAACTATCTCCCATGCCACATTATTTCAGATGAACCCATTGAGTTTTTTAAGTTAAAGGGCAGGTCACTCTCCATAGTATGTAATAATAGTAAGTGACAGTTATTCCCCTTTATATTTTTTTTTTGGTCCCTATATCATATGAAATATATACATGTATATATTATAATATTTGTATTCATTTTGATTTCATGCATGCCCCCTGCTAATGAATATTTCTGGTGATATTAAAAATGAATGAGTGGTCTTTTGAGTGGTCAGTAGTTGACATTTGTCAGTTTATATATCAGCTGATAGTATGAGTTTATATTAGTATTTAAAAAAAAAAAATATGCTTAACTTAATATATTTGAAACAACATTCAGGTTTAGAATAACCCTTTACTCCATAAATATGCCTTTCTATGCCTTTACACAGTAGACTCAGATCAGATGGCTCCTATAGGAGCTGTCTGATCAGGATATGCTCTGTTTGCTTATGATACATGTATATTATAGATATAATTCTATAGTTTCTGCCATGGCCAAAAAATCCTCTGTCCAGATGCTATTATAACAAATTTATCTGATTAATATTCATGACGTCCTTATTTTTTACATGAATATTCATGGAGGAAAGGGTTAAGATCTGTCTTTTTGTCTAATTGTCACACTATTGTGTTTGCTTCAATGTTCAAAAATGACTATCTTTATGCTTGTATGTCCATCTATTTGTAAGTGTGATGCCTTTTTTGTCACATATCTCCCAGCAGGTGATGAATGTGTTCCTCAGAACACTCTTGTTAGAATTTTGTTGCATGTTTGTATGTATATTAATTACATGTATATTCAATTAATCATGTTTTACATGAGTCCAGTTTAGTCTTTTGAAACTTACTGTATATACCCATTTTTATACGCCCGAAGGGTCGTATTATGTTATGGTCTCCATCGTCTGGCCGTCTGGCTGGGTGTCCGTCTGTCCGTCTGTCTGTCTGTCCGCACTCACCAAAGGGTAGTTGTGTGACTTTTTCTAACTAGTCCCACAAGTAAAATCATTAACCTGGCCATCTCTTGTGACATTAACCTGGCCATTTCTTGTGACATTAACCTGGCCAGTTGTGGGACATAGGGTTAGGGTTAGGGTTAGCTTCCAGATCATTCTTTTCCAAAGTTAGAGCCAAAAATAGTTTTTCTTGTGGGACTAGTCACACAAGAAAAGATCAAAGGAAAAAGTCACACAACTACCCATTTGTTAGTACGTCCGTCTGTCTGTCCGTCCGTCTGTCCGTCCGTCCGTCCGTCCGTCCGTCCGTCCGTTAGCAAATTCGTGTCCTGGCTATAACTTACTCATTTTTTCTCCGATTTTCAAAATTCTTTCACACAAATGTTCAGTATCACTTGAAGGTGTGTCGCGTACAAAACCCAATTGTGAACTTTCAAGGTCAAGGTCACAAATAGGGCGTTAGCAATTTTCGTGTCCTTGCTAAAACTTACTCATCTTTTCACCAATTTTCAAAATTCTTTCACACGTATGTTCAGTATCACTTGAAGGTGTGTCGCGTACAAAACCCAATGGTGAACTTTCAAGGTCAAGGTCACAAATAGGGCGTTAGCAATTCTGTCCGTCCGTCCGTTAGCAAATTCGTGTCCTGGCTATAACTTACTCATTTTTTCTCCGATTTTCAAAATTCTTTCACACAAATGTTCAGTATCACTTGAAGGTGTGTCGCGTACAAAACCCAATTGTGAACTTTCAAGGTCAAGGTCACAAATAGGGCGTTAGCAATTTTCGTGTCCTTGGTAAAACTTACTCATCTTTTCACCAATTTTCAAAATTCTTTCACACATATGTTCAGTATCACTTGAAGGTGTGTCGCGTACAAAACCCAATGGTGAACTTTCAAGGTCAAGGTCACAAATAGGGCGTTAGCAATTCTGTCCGTCCGTTAGCAAATTCGTGTCCTGGCTATAACTTACTCATTTTTTCTCTGATTTTCAAAATTCTTTCACACATATGTTCAGTATCACTTGAAGGTGTGTCGCGTACAAAACCCAATTGTGAACTTTCAAGGTCAAGGTCACAAATAGGGCTTCAGTATCACTTGAAGGTGTGTTGCATACAAAACCCAATTGTGAACTTTCAAGGTCAAGGTCACAAATAGAGCGTTAGCAAATTTTGTGTCCTGGCTGTAGCTAACTAGACCTACATCATTACCTTTAAGGTCAGTCATATTTGAAGGTGAAAGGTTAAACGCACTTATGTCACGTTCGGTTTAAACTTTCTCGACTTTTTTTCCAAAGTTCAAAAAAGTCTGAAAGTCTGAAAATGATTGCTATGTACACTGTTCTTACCATGCTCATATCTTGGATATTTTTCATTCTGGAGTTATTGCCCTTTGATAGTTTCGGGTAGCAATTTCTTGTGCAACTAACTGCTCCTTTATTTTTCAACATAATTTTATAGAACAGCATTCGGGCGTATATTGCCCCGTCTTGCGGTGCTCTTGTTTCATTACATGTACATGCTCGTGTATTTGTAAAATTAAGCCCTTGAATGAAAGAAACAAGTATTATACTGTCATATTCAGACAATGTAGACCCAGATCAGAGAGCCCTCTGATCACGGACCTGCACTGTTTGTCATTCAAATTCCTACTTTCATTATACTTAACCCATTCCCGCATATTGACGACTTTTGACGCCTCTGTAAAAGTCACTTTGTGAAACCATTGTGATAAATAGAGCATTTGCTCCTATAGGAGCAAATGTTCTATTTACCACAATGGTTTCAAACTACAAAATTCTAAAAAAAAATCCTTTTCTCTTGTTAATGCTCCTTTTCGGTAGATTTATTTAAAGAGGTAGGGTCTTAAAATAGCCTAAGTGGGAATGGGTTAATATATTCTGTAATTAAACATTGATGGACTATTCCACTCTATTCCAGTTTTCATATTCAGCATTTAAAGGGTAGAGCCAAAGAACACTTTGCATGATGTCATTAAATTTTCACCCATATACATACCCATTGGAAATATTTCTTGGCATTTTACATACTAGTATATTTGTATAGCACCAGCCATTTCTTGTCGTTTCTTTATTAGCCAAACCAACAGATTATATTGGTAAGATTAAAATCAAACTTATTATATAGAATAAACCAATTTAACATGATTACTTTGTGAATGTGATAATATTGATACAAAGATAACAGATAATTTATTGACCTTTGATAAGTAGTTTATTGACCTTTGATCAGTAATTATTAAAGTTCACATCACAGCTGAGTCAGACTGATTTTGTAGTCCTACCTTAATTATCCTATACATTCAGATAGACAAACTAGGAAATAATGTAAACCCAGATCAAACTACCCTGAAGGAATACTTTGATCTGGGTCTAGACTATTTGCTACTACAGTAGAACCCTGTCTTAAGAAGCCATTCATTTATTGTACATAGGAGTCTTAAAAAGCAGGTGGTAGCTTAATGCAGGACAACAGTAATGCAGAAAGCTCCTATAGGAGCTTTCTGCATTACTTTTGACCTGCACTAAGCTACCACATGCCTTTAACAGACCCATGATTAGACCTTTTTGATGGCCACTTAAGCCATGTTCTACTGTATGTCAATCTTATTTAAAGTCATCAAATGGTGCCAAATTGACATATTCAGTGTTGCAAACAAATGGAAAGGGAGTACATGTAGTATTTCTTTTGTCTGTCTGAATTTGGTAATTAGAGTATGTGGATTTTTAGGGGTCATCGGAGTTTCCAGCAATGCACATATAAACATTACAAAATGAGTTTGATACTGCTGACTGTGAGTAACAGACTCTGAGGTTAAATGCATGGTGTGAAGTCTGAGTGAAGCGACTGCCTTTTAACCCTAAAAATTACTTAATGAATATTCATGTATGAAATAATGTCCTCATGAATAATAATTAGATGAATTTTTGTAATGGCCATGGCAGAAACTATAAAATCAAGTCTACATTATTCCATAAGTGAAGAGAGTAGACTGTAATCAGACGACTCAAATAGGAGTCTTCTGATCTAGGTCTACTTTGTTTCCAAAGGCTCATACCTCTATAAAGTAAAAGGTAATTTTTTTATATTAGATTTGTTTGAGATATATAAATAAAATTTCTTGAAACCAGATAATCAAATTAGTTTCAATGTCGGTCTTTAAAACAGGTGGCAGCTTATGCAACTGAACATTATAAAGAAAATCCAGTTCAGCGGGATTTTATCGTATATTATTAAAATTGTTAACCATGCATGATTAATTCTCTCTGTTTAGGATATAAATGATCCTTAAACTGGCAATGTAATATTATATCACTTTAGGTAACTTTTTGTATGATGACTCAAATATTGTTTGTTATGAAATAGGAATTTCTATACATGCACAAGTCATGTACTTGGGACTATTTGATGAAAATAAATTGGATATACATGCATGTAGTAGCAGTTTTTGCAGAATGCCACTACATGGTATTCAAAGATTTAATGTTCCCTGTATACAATGTATATATTATTTGAACCAGTTGAATGTTGAAAAAAGTGCAACGGTATTTACAATGTAAATCCAAGATGGCTCTGCATTGTTTATCATTCAAAAGTTAAGCTTTCCACACTAAATACTCTTTTGTCTTTGACTGGCCTTTCCACTTAGATTATTCAACATTCAAGGGATTGGTGCTTAAGGCATATCGCTGTCCTATTTGTGTTTGTATTGCCTGATTTTCTGTTATGTTCTATGTGTGCTTTCACCATTTGCAGCTCCCCCAAATCCTGAAAAAGCTCTCATTCTCAGGAAATTCTTTGGTAACGACATTTGAGCTCGTATTGTAACTGCACTATAACAGTTTATTAGCTCGTCTGTTTTTAAAATCAAGTCGAGATATTGCCATGGACTTGGTGTTGTCGTCGTTGTGTGAAAACTTTTTGACATCAATACAAGTACCCCTATCAAACTTCACACATTTTCTCACTATCGATCTATTGGTGTCCATTGTCCTTTAACCCGTTACCTTCTAGGCTATTTTTAGACCCAACCTCTTTGAATAAATCTACTGAAAAGGAGCATTTACTAGAGAAAATAAACATTTTTAGATTTGTGTAGTTTTGAAACCTTTGTCATAAATAGAGCATTTGCTCCTATGGAGCAAATGCTCTATTTATCACAATGGTGTCATTAAGTGACTTTTACAGAGGCATAGAAAGGCGTATTTATGGAGGAAAGGGTTAACCCATTACCTCATAGACTATTTTTAGACTCAACCACTTTGAATAAATCTACCCAAAAGGAGCATTAACTAGAAAAAAGGAAAATTTTAGAATTGTGTAGTATTGAAACATTGTGATAAATAGAGCATTTGCTCCTATGGAGTAAATGCTCTATTTATCACAATGGTTTCAAGAAGTGACTATTACAGAGACATAGAAAGGTGTATTTATGGAAGAAAGGGTTAAAAATGATATAGACAAACATTGAAAAACCAGATCAGAGGGTTCCTGAAGCAGTCCTGTGATCAGGGTCTGCACTGTTTGCTGCAGCCATCAATGTTGATGGCTTATACTAGCAAATTGTTTGTTTGTTTGCTGTTCACCCTCAACATGAAAATTGGACTGGTTCCAAAATCAGATCTGGACTGGTTTATCTTAAATACCTGTAATATGGGAATTAATAGGTCAATCTTGTAACAGATGAGCGTTGGCATCAGCATGCAGAGCTCTTGTTTGTTTTGTGTTACGCTACAAGTGTTACAGTGTTGTTATTTGTGTTACTCTTATAGCTGTAAGTATTTTGATATGCAAACTCATGCAAATAGAGCAGACCCAGATCGAAGTGCTCATTAAGGAGCAGTTTGATCAGGGTCTACGCTATATGCTACTTTGTCAGTCAGACTAGCCCTTTAAATGCAGGACACGCATGTACTGGCATTTGAAAACAGTGTAGACCTAGATCAGAGGGCTCCTAACTCTTATGAGCCCTCTGATCAGTGTCTACACTGTATGTCATTCAAATAATCAAGCAAGTTTAAACCTTTCATACTAGATAGACTCTATAGTTGAACAACAATGAGCTATTTTCAGCATTGAATGGGTTAACATTATCAAAATGGCGCCAAATTAACGTATTCAGCTTTTTGAAAATTATGTCTCTATGGAGACAGTGGGTGGCTAAATACTTACGATAATGAGGGTAAGTTTGCCTGTGTTGTTATTGTGCTTAATGTTACACTGTATTATGCTATACATATGTTTTACTGTGTTGATAATTTGAACAATAGCTGCCGAGAAATTTTTGAGTCATATTTAACCCTTTCAGTGCAGGACACAAGTCACTATAATGTCCATTGCACACAGTGTAAACCCCGATGAGAGGGCACATAGAGGAGCCCTCTCATCGGGGTCTGTACTGTTTACTATAATACACTTTCTTGAAAAAATATCCGTGCATGAATATTCACGATAAGCTTGACCTTTTCAAATTTTGGACTAGTCCATTTGGAAGACCAGCATTGAAAGGGTTAATCAGTTGTATTCCAGTTAACCCATTCCCACTTAGGCTATTTTTACACCTAACCTCTTTGATTAAATCTACCAAAAAGGAGCATTAACTAGAGAAAAGGAAATTTTCAGAATTGTGTAGTTTTGAAACCATTGTGATAAATAGAGCATTTGCTCCTGTGGAGCAAATGCTCTGTTTATCACGATGGTTTCATAAAGTAACTTTTACATAAGCGTCAAAAGGCGTCAGTATGCGAGAATGGGTTAAAATCTCTGGTGCTTCAGACACTTGTAGTTGTCAGTCAGACTGATACCTTATGTAGGACGAAAGAGAAAACTTTTGCTGAAGTAGCTTATGCAAGAACAAGTTTTTGATTTTTATGTCACTGGTCAAGGTCACTGGCCAAGGTCAATTACCAAAATAGTAGCTTATGTCAAGAGCAAATTTTGAATTTTTTATGTCACTGGTGTAGGTCAATGACATTAGAATTAAAAACATTTTCCACTCAGGAAGAACTTATTAGGAATGAAATTCTGCAATGACTAGCTACGGTGGTGGACAATGCTGGGATGTCATTTGGGACTGCTTAGAACTAGGTCAACATACAGAGTACCTGGTTGTCATAGTTACATATTCATACCATCATTACCAGTTAACCCTTTCACCGCCAATGTCGCAAAAATGCACCACGATAAATAGTAGTGTAGTAAGCTGAATATGGCACTACTTTCATAACTTTAGATTTAACTGATAGAAACCAATAGGTTCAAATGATCAAATGACTTGTTAAGTAACTATTTGATCTGCGTCTGCACTAATTCAAATATCGTACAGTAAAACCTCTCTATAACGGCCACTAAAGTGTTTTAATTAGTTGGTATTTAGAGCAGATGACTGCTTAAAGCAAGGTAAAAGTAAAACAGAACGCTCCTATAGGAGCGTTCTGTTTTACTTTCACCTTGCTTTAAGCAGCCACCTGCCTTTACCACAAAATACTTGATGTAATTTAGTGTCCGTTATAGAGAGGTTTCACTGTAGTTGGATTAGTTCTTGTTGTTAGGAAACTATTTACTTACCAGTACTTTTGTTTCCAAAACAGATATCTGTTCCTTTCATACATTTCAATCTGCTGATGTATGGTTTAGCTATTTAACCCTTTCCCTGTTCTATGTTTTTTCCAAATTTCAATTTCTACTGAATATTCATGGACAAATTAGTTATAATGAAATATTGAGGGTGGAACATTGTAGCCATTTAAGAAAGAAAAGAAAAATCTTTCAAATTCCACTAGCAAACAGAGCAGACCCTGATCATGCAGCTCCTAATGGAGCCATCTGATCTGGGGCTACCCTGTTTGCAAATATATGAAAACATTTTTATTTGAAGGAAAGGGTTAACAAAAGAAATCAGTTGTTCCATGTGCTATCACAATCCATTTTATATTCATACCCCTTGACTGATTTACTTCTTGTTATAATAAATGTTTTGATTTTTCAAACTGTAGACCCTTGATCTTTTGGTCATTTTGAAGTCAAATTACATATCTGAATTTACAAAGTTTCTCAGAATGATTAATTTGGATCCCATGTGCAGAGGTATTTATTAGTCCCCCACCGGTTACCGGTTGGGGGACTATAGGTTTGCTCGATTCCGTCCGTCCGTCCGTCCGTCCGTCTGTCCGTCCGTCCGTCCGTCCGTCCGTCTGTCACGCTTTGTGTCCGGGCCATATCTCCTACAAAGTTATGCCAAATTCATTATAACTTCACACATTGAAGAAGCATGATGAGGGCTAGTGTCATGCACAAGGGCCATAACTCTAGCATCAATATTTTTGGAGTTATTCCCCTTTTACATATTTTTTTGTCCGGACAATAACTCTTTATCTACTGGTTCAATTTATTTGAAACTTCACATATGGAACAATCATGATGAGGGGTAGTGTCATACACAAGGGCCATAACTCTAGCATCACTATATTTGGAGTTATTCCCCTTTTTCATATTTTCTTGTCAGTCCGTCTGTCACGCTTCGTGTCCGGGCCATATCTCCTACAAAGTTAGGCCAAATTCATTATAACTTCAAACATTGAAAGAGCATGATGAGGGCTAGTGTCATGCACAAGGGCCATAACTCTAGCATCAATATTTTTGGAGTTATTCCCCTTTTACATATTTTTTTGTCTGGACAATAACTCTTTATCTACTGGTTCAATTGATTTGAAACTTCACATATGGAACAATCATGATGAGGGTTAGTGTCATACACAAGGGTCATAACTCTAGCATCGATATTTTTGGAGTTATTCCCCTTTTTCATATTTTCTTGTCAGTCTGTCACGCTTCGTGTTCGGGCAATATCTCCTACAAAGTTTGGCCAAATTCATTATAACTTCACACATTGAAGAAGCATGATCAGGAGTAGTGTCATGCACAAGGGCCATAACTCTAGCATCAATATTTTTGGAGTTATTCCCCTTTTTCATATTTTTTGTCCGGACAATAACTCTTTATCTACTGGTTCAATTGATTTGAAACTTCACATATGGAACAAGCATGATGAGGGGTAATGTCATGCACAAGGGCCATAATTCTAGCATCTATATTTTTGGAGTTATTCCCATTTTCATATTTTCTTGTCCAGTTAATAACTCTTTATGTACTGGTTCAATTGATTTGAAACTTCTCATATGGAACAAGCATGATGAGGTGTAGTGTCATGCACAAGGGCAATAACTCTAGCATCAATATTTTTGGAGTTACTCCCCTTTTTCATATTTTCTTGTCAGGACAATAACTTTTTATTTACTGATTTAATGTATGAAAGTAGGTACTAATACCATTCAGGTGGTCATGTATATACCATGGTCAACCACACCATGGGTGGGTGGGGTGGGGAGAGCGGAGGGTTTTTTTTCAGTCCGGTGGGGGACTCATGTCTTGCATAGCAATACAACATGCCCTTGTTTCTCATAATTCTACAAAAGCAGTTTCATCCAAAGCATTATTTGTATTAACCCTTTCCCTCATATAAACGTATTTTCACGCATTTGCAAACAGAGTAGACCCAGATCAGACGGCTCCTAGAGGAGCCGTCTGATCAGGGTCTGCTCTGTTTGCTAATAGAATTTGATAGAGAACAGGGAAAGGGTTAAGCTAGATTGTAATTATGGTCTTTCTGACTTGAGAACCTCAGCTTTTGAGTTGTTCTGATACAATTACAGTAAAGCACGTATCCAAACTTTTAGTAAAGAAGAATCAAGATCTCTTTAGACAGGTGGCTGCTTAATGCAGAGTGAAAGTTCCTGCTATGGCCAAACATTTTGTAATTCATAACAGCATGCCAAGTTTGATTAGTGTCTAGAGATATGATGTGAGTGTTTAGTGGTGTTTTCTAATGCCAACCATTCTATGTAGAACTTATGATCATTGACCAGACTCAAAAGAATAATAATAGCTAGGATTCTGAGTTGTACTCATCAGTTGATATTTACATGATAGCGACTTGTGCTTAGATGAATGTCCCTTTTAACACAGGAAGCATATGTGTAGGCATTTGCAAATAGTGTAGACCCAGAACGGAGGTCTCCTAGAGGATCCCTTTGATCAGGATCTGCACTGTTTGTCATTCAAAATCATGTTTCAAATTTACTGTAAGCCTTTAACCCATTACCTCATAGGCCATTTTTAGATACAACCTCTTTGAACAAATCTACCGAAAAGGAGCATTAACTAGAGAAAAGGAAAAATTGTGATTTTTTTAGTTTGAAACCATTGTGATAAATAGAGCATTTGCTCCTATAGGAGCAAATGCTCTATTTATCACAATGGTTTCACAAAGTCATTTTTACAGAGTCGTCAATATGAGGAAAAGGGTTAATACCGAGTGGACTTTATAGTTAAACATGGATTGGTTTGATCTGGGTCTACCCTGTTTGTAAAGGTGCCAGAAGTGATCTATATGAAAGAAAGGGTTTATTTATGCATCTTTTCTATGCATCTGTTTCCATTTAAAAAGTATAAAGGGACCAATTTCAAATGCTAAACTTGTCATTTCTCCACTAAACCCTATGTTGTGATCACTCTTTAGAAGTGTCTCAAAGAGACGATTACAACATAGGCTTTGGTGGAAAATAAGGAGCTATTCTTGAAAATGTTTGAGTTACGCTTTTTATAATTTATCTGCTTTTGATATCGTTGCTGTCAATATGTTTGTATAATTATGCTTATGTAGTGCTTGTTTGTTTCACCAAACTATGTTGTAAAAACATTACTTTTGATGTCTTGAATATATATACCTCAATTATTTTTGTCAATTTTCTATGATAATGGTTATTGCTTGAATAATTTCAGATTCGTTCCGAGATTTAGCGCCAAATGTCCTGCCTGCCACAGCCCCATCCAATCAGCAGCCACAGAACAGGTAGTTTAAATGTCCTGAGACAAAGTTGACTTGTCATGTGACTTGTATCTGTATTCAATTTCATTTTGACCTTTAGCCTGCTGGGCATATATTGTGAGCAGTAAAAATGACTGGTGCATTAATAATTTTTTAAAAAAAATGTGCTTCATTTCATTAACCCATTCCCTCATATTGATGCCTTTGGATGCCTCTATAAAGTCACTTTTTGAAACCATTGTGATAAATAGAGCATTTGCTCCATACGAGCAAATGCTATATTTATCACAAATGTTTCAAAACTTCACATTTCTAAAATTTATGTTTTTGCTAGTAAATACTCCTTTTCGGTAGATATATTCAAAGAGGATGGATCTAAAAATATAAGTTTATGAGGGAATGGGTTAAAGACAACACTCACAGTTGTCAAATAGTTTTGATCCAGATGAGTTGCTCAACAACGAATCTGGATCAAAACTGTTTGCACAAGTTTCCAGATTATTCCACTTCATGCCAAGGGTTAAAATTCTCGTCTTTATAACATATCAATTATTTCAAAAGTGGGCAGGTTGTGCACATGCTTAGTACATGTATATAAGAGATATTTTGTCATGTCGTACATTAATATTTTTATATATACATTTATATTAATATAAAAAAACTATACAAAGGCCTTAACCCTTATATGAATGCCTTTGGCACCTTAACACAGTAGACCCAGATCAGATGGTCCTATAGGAGCCGTCTGATCAGGGTCTACTCTGTTGCTTATTGAAGGGTATAGATCTGATTCTGCAGTTTCTGCCAAAAGCCGTGTTCATATGGCATAATAAAAATCCATCTCATTAATATTCATGATGTCATTATTTGTTGTATGACTAGTTTAATTAGAAGTGTTAACCCTTTCCCTGTTCTATGTTTATTACAAATTTCAATACCTACTGAATATCCATAGACAAAATAGTTATAATGAAATATGGAAGGTCAAACATAATATAATGTAGCCATTTTAGAAACTAAAGAAACATATGTATCAAATTATATTAGCAAACAGAGCAGACCCTGATCAGATGGCTCCTCTAGGAGCCATCTGATCTGGGTCTACTCTGTTTGCAAATGCGTTAAAACACGTTTATATGAGGGAAAGGGTTAAATGTACCGTACTTACCCAGATTATTCGGACATCCGATCTCCTCCAGTTTGTACAACTGAAGAAGTCAAGTTGGCACCATTAACCGACATTACTTCATAGGCTAGTTTTAGATCCAACCTCTTTGAATAAATCTACAAAAAAGGAGCATTAACTAGAGAAAAAGAAAATGTTAGAATTTTGTAAGTTCTGAAACCATTGTGATAAATAGAGCATTTGCTCCTCAGGAGCAAATGCTCCATTTATCACTATGGTTACTAGAATGACTTTTACAGAGGCGTAGAAAGGCGTATTTATGGAAGAAAGGGTTAAGAAATCTTTCCATTAGCGCTTCTTCTCATATACAGTAAAACTCCTCTAAATCGAACATTAAATTTAGTACAAATATTGGTCTTAGAGACAGGTAGCAGCTTAATGCAGGGTGAAAGTCTTTCACCCTGCATTAAGCAGCCACCTGGCTAAAAGAAGTAGCATACACTGATCCTTTTGCCATCAGGGTCTACACTGTTTTGTTAAGTTTGTTTTGCCAAATATATTGGGTAATTACAAAGGTCCATTTACATTTTGCCTGACTGTATCTGCTTCGCCATGCTAACTATTTGTTATTGTTTTTCTCCATATGACTACAGTAAAACCCCTGTAAACTGAAATTCTAGTAGAGAAGAATTTAGGTACATTTAGACAGGTGGCTGCTTAATGCAGGATGAATGTCATGCAGAAAGCTCCTAGAGGAGCTTTCTGCATGACTTTCACCCTGCATTAAGCTGTCACCTCTCTCCAAGACCGATATTTATACTAAATCGAACGTCCGGTTTGCAGGCCGGGGTTTTACTGTAGTTTGCTTTTGTTATTTTTAACCTGTTTAACCTTTTACCATTTAGTGATTTTCACACATTTGCAAACAGAGTAGACTCAGATCAGGTGACTCTTGTAGGAGCCGTCTGATCAGGGTCTGCTCTGTTTGCTTATGAAATAATATAGATCTGATTCTACAATTTTGTGCCATGGTCAAAACTTCCTTTGTTCATAATGCCATTATAAAATGTCTGCTAATTAATGTTTTTTAAATAATTATTTCTGACATGAATATTCATAAGGTAAGGTTTAAAACTGCATGTGTATATCATTTTACACCAGGTGTATGTTTCATCAATGGTAGTTCTACACACCATAAATTACGATTCATCATAAGTGGGTAATACATTTATGATGAAGAATAATATATTTTATGAATCAACCTTTACGACAGTTCACATTAATTTAATCTCAGATTAGTCTCATGCAACCTTCCAATTAATGAAATGGAATTTTGAATTCACAAAATTTATGAAATCATAAACATAGAGCTCTTACTTTTATAATACAATCACAATTGTTAATGAACACACCCCAGCTCCTTTTCTTGCCATTGTTTGCTTTTCAATATTTCATTTTGATATTTTGTATTACAGTAGAACCTGTCATTTATTGAAACTAGGAGTCATCTTAAAAAGCAGGTGGTTAATACAGGGCAAAAGTAATACAGAAAGTTCCTATTGGAGCTTTCTACATTACTTTTTACCTGCATTAAGCTACCACCTGCCTTACAGACCCATTATAAGAGTTCTTTTTTTATGACTGCTTAAGACAAGTTCTACTGTAGATAAACCATTTTGCTGTTCTGTCAAAGCTGAGAGATATGTTCAGATCTACTGTTAATCCTTACCCCACTGTGAAAAAAACAGGGGATAGCTTAATGCCGGGCAAAAGTAATGCAGACAGCTCTTTCAAGGAGCCTTTTTAGCTCCACTTTTTTTCGAAAAGTGGACGTATTGTCTTGACCCTCTCGTGGGTGTCGGTGCATGTCGGCATAGGCGTTGGTTAACCTTTTTGTTAAGGTCCATTTCTCAGAAACCATCAAAGATATTTGGTTCACATTATTTTGGTATGCATATTTACTATCACAAGGGTAACCCATTTCACAAAGGTAGGTAACCCTAAAATAATTTTGCCATAATTCTGCCCCTTTTTCGACTTAGAATTTTCATTGTTGGTTCAGTTTTATGTTAAGGTCCATGTCTCAGAAACTGTCCAAGATATTTGGTTCAAATTTGGTATGCATCTTAACTATTATAAGGGGGACCCATTTCACAAGGGCAGGTAACCCTTAACTTAAGTTTGCTATAGTTATCTCCCCATTCAAAAGGTTAAAATATCTGGCTCAGCTTTGACTCCATTTTATGCATGTTTATCAATGTTTTATTAACTGTTGTGCATGCTTTATGCATGTTTATCAATGTTTTATTAACTGTTGTGCATGCTTTATGCATGTTTATCAATGTTTTATTAACTGTTGTGCATGCTTTCTAACCATTCAGTAGCTCAGATCTGAGTGATAGTGATGAGAATGTAACATCAAACATGATCCCAATGACTGCCAGGGCTACGCCCTTTTACCACGACCATAGTATAACAACTGTCCCGCCGTCTACATCATTTATTCATGGAGGGGCTAACAATATGTTCAAGAAACACCTTAGGTATGTGGTGTGTTTGTCCGGGAATCCATTTTAAAGTAAAATGTTTTTATGCCCCCACTGTTGAAAGGTGTGGGTGGTATGGGTATTTTGAGTTATCCATGTCCATCACACATTTACGCATGTGTGTGTGTTTTTTGCACATATTTACAAAAGTACACCACACAAAAAATGTAGGACTGCAGATAAGAGAAGTGGAAATGTATCAACATGTTTTATTTCTCAGTCAAACCAGATCTTGCTACAAGTCATTAGAATTACCTCGAAGTAGATGGAAGATGGGGTTTGTCAGAGAAATATTAAAATATGCTTTATTTAGATTTCTTAAATATGCCTCTTATCAACAACTCTGGTATTGATTGTTATAATCATGACACAGTCATGGGTAAGTGAAATTATTTTCATATTCATTTTCGTGTTGTTGACATATTTCTAGCTTTCTTTCTTCCTGATATTAGGTATAACTCAAACAGGTTTGTAGCTTGTGAATACTTGCAACAATTTTGCATAAATATAATTGCATATTACAAGAATGACAAATGATGTGTTCTTGGATGATTCCCAGTGAAGAAGAAAATAAAAGTATTAACCCTTCGCTTGCTATTCGCGTCAATATACCTACCTGTAAATAGTGAAGACCCAGATGAGACAGCTCCTGCAGGAGCTGTCTCATCAGGGTCTGCACTATTTACAAGTTGATTGTGCAACCAGTGCACTCCACAGCAGTGATTGCACAGCGAAATACTTGTACACAGTGAAGATATATGTAATTATACAACAGGGCATAGGAAAAGAAGGAGAATGTATTTTAAATTCAGCAAGAGAAGGGTTAATTGCATATGATGTGTTCTTGGATGATTCCCAGGGAAGATAAGAATAAAAGTACATGTATTAACTGTTTGCAAGCTAGTAGTGAAATCATGACTACATAACTATGCAAACTGTTTCAAACATTGATCATGCTCTGGGTATACTCTGTTTGCAAATGAATAAATATATGTCTCCTATCAATTAAGCTTTTCTCTCACATAAAAACTTTTTCATGCCTTTGCAAACAGATTAAACTCAGATCAGGTGAGTCTTGTAGGCACCATCTGATCTGGGTCTACTCTGTTTGCAAATGTGTAAAATGTTGGGATTAACAAGTAAAGGAATAAAGACACTCACTACCTAGTATGTCAATTGTAAATTAAGACATTCATTTGATGATATTTATCTTAGAGTCACAAATTTATTCAATGGTAGTCTTGTAAAGCTTTTAGAGTTTATCTGAAGTTAGTTTTGACCTCAACTTAGAAAAGAAAGAATCTCATACACACTTGGCTTCTTTCTAACTTCATTAGATCAGTACATCAATTCTTCTTTAATTTTGACTTCAGTCTTAGAGGTCCCACCATGCGGTCAGTGTCCCGTAATGTTTCTACAAGTGCCACGCCCCCGTTGAGCTATGCTAACCATGGATTGATACGGAATGAAGTACTTCAAACCCCTACCCAGCAGCTGGAAAAGCGACAGGATGAACGGAAAAGAAACCCAGGACCCTTGGTAAGGCTCCGTTAATAGACTTACTTTCAGCTTCAGTTATAATATTAACCCATTCCCTCATACTGACGCCTTTTGACACCTCTGTAAAAGTCACTTTTTGAAACTATTGTGACAAATAGAGCATTAATTTTGCTCTTATAGAGCAAATGCTCTTATTATAATGATTTAAAAACTACACAATTTCAAAACAAAAATATTTTCTCTAGTAAATGCCCCTTTCGGTAGGTTTATTCAAAGATGTTGAGTCTAAAAATAGCATATGAGGGAATGAGTTAATGAAATACAGTAGAACCCCTCTAAAGTGGGAAATTAATGAATAAACATTGATGTCTTAATGCTTTACTCCAAATATACGTATTATAACACCTATGCAAACACCATGTTGATCCATTTTACACCAGAATCCAAACTGTTGACAATACAACTGATGGTTATTGAGAGATATAAGATGTTACAGTAAAACCTCTCTATAATGGCCACTAAATTACATCAAATAGTTTGTGTTAAAGGCATGTGGCTGCTTAAAGTAAGGTGAAAGTAAAACAGAACGCTCCTATAGGAGCGTTCTGTTTTACTTTCACCTTGCTTTAAGCAGCCACCTGCCCTACATACCAACTAATTAACACTATTTAGTGGTCGTTATAAAGAGGTTTTAGTGTACAGTTGTTTTGTTAGAAGCCCTTAACCCTTTATTTCAAGGATATTCATGTCAGGAATAATGAGCTGATGAATACATGTTTTTATTCGGTAAAATTTTATAAAAGCATATGCACACGGGATGTTTTGGTCATGGCAGAAACTGTAGAATCAGATCTATATCATTCCATAGGCAAACGGAGTAAACCCTCAACAGATTGCTCCCACAGGAACCATCTGATCAGGGTATACTCTGTTTGCAATGGCCTTAACAGACATATCTATGAAGTAAAGGGTTAACATGCTTTCTTGGAGCCTTTAATTTGTGTATAAGCTTGAAGATGGTTCTTTATAGTTTTGTACATTATAGGATGGACATAATCC
The DNA here is from genome assembly GCA_963576725.1 of Azorinus chamasolen. NCBI lineage: Eukaryota > Metazoa > Mollusca > Bivalvia > Cardiida > Solecurtidae > Azorinus > Azorinus chamasolen. The sequence goes on along the minus strand of OY755252.1, from coordinate 35,883,667 downwards.
CAATGTTGTATGATAGATTGGTTTTTATAGTTTAGGTTGTATTTGTGTAAAAAAAAGTGTATTACACTGAATTTAGTTATTTATATAGCAGAAATCTTAACCTCTCCTTCACATAAACACTATTTCATGCATTTGCAAACAGTTGACCCAGATCAGACAGCTGCTGTTGGAGCCATCTGATCAGCGTCTGCTCTGTTTGCTTATGGAATTTGATAGATCTGTTTGGCTTTTGTTTCTAAAATGGCTACAATTTTCTACCTTCCATATTTCATTATTACATTTCATTCTTTTAAATCTTTAATAACAATAACTTAATTGATATGCATAATTAGCATTTTTATGAATATTGACACTTTTATGAATATTTATCAAGTAATGGTTTTTATTGAACAATGATATCCACGTTTTCTACAGTACGATGTTCCTAAACAGAATATCAGTACGGACACATACATTGAGAACAGTCCCAAGGGTAAGGCCAAAACAATTGGCTTGGTTGTTTGCTGGTCATGTTGTCAGTATTGTGTCACTGTTTGACTTTATTATCTATTATGGTTTAGTTTATTAGTTCAGTAACTAATTGCTGCCCCTAGAATTTTTCTATTTCCTTTCTGAAAAGAGACATGTCTTTCTTTTCTTTCCTTTTTTTCTTTTAAAAAACAAATTTTCACAGTTTTGAGCCTAAACATTGAATACCTTAAACCATTAGAACAGTTGAACCTGTCTTAAGTGACCATTAAATACGGGGTCTAAATATGAGTCTGTAAGGCAGGTGGTTACTAGCTTAATGCAGGTCAAAAGTAATGCAGAAAGCTCCTATAGGAGCTTTCTGCATTACTTTTGCCCTGCATTAAGCAACCACCTGCTTTTAAACATGCCTGTGTCCAATCAATATAAGGTCACTTAAGAAAGGTTATACTGTACATTGATCCTTGGAATGCTGAATTTCAAAGTGGACCAGTCCATTATTGTAACAACAGAGTACATTCAGAATGTAAGGGCGCAATTTGCAAGAAGAGTTTGAACGGCAAACAGTGTAGGTCCTGATCAAAGAGCTCCTCAAGAGCCCTCTGATCTGGGTCTATTATGTTTGCAAATGCCTGTACACTAGTTTCCTGCTTTCAAGTGTTTAATTCTCTTCAGCAATGAAACTAAAAATAATTGCCGCTGGACTTGACAGGTGCATGATTTACATTATTCTAAAGCCATTTGAAATATTTAAGTATTGTTTCATTCAAAAAATCATAACAACCAATAGAAAAATACAGACCAGCAAACAAATAGTTACAGCAGCTTTGATTGGCCTGTTGTGAGTCTCATATTGTTGTGATTGGATAATAAAAGACAATTATAAGTCAATGTGTTGATTTGCGCAATATTTGTCGTATGTTTGGCTAGAGAATGACAGCTAACCGTGAGTGATGTTTTACTTTGTGAATTACAGTGAAACCCCGCTAATGCGACCACTTAATAAACAGCCACTGGCGTCGTTTAAAGCAGGTGGTTGCTTAATGCAGGACGAAAGTTATGCAGAAAGCTCCTATAGGAGCTTTCTGCATAACTTTCGTCCTGCATTAAGCTACCACCTGCCTATGCCACCCAGAAGTATGCCCCTTTTTGGTGGTCGTATTAGCGGGGCTTTACTGTATATAGTTTACTTGCTTTTTATTTATGATATTTTTAAATACGATAATGTGAACATGTGTATGTAACTGCTATCAAAACTCCCACACTTTAAGCCTTCTCATGCTATTAGCATACATATCTGAAATTTGCAAATACAACGTGTAGTGTAAACCCATATTAGTCAGTTACTAGAAGAGCGTTTCCAATGACTCTGCACTGTTTGGCATAATAAGGCACATGTACAAAAGTTACATTTTATATGTTTGATTGGTAATGATTATTATGCCACATTCAGGATGCTTAACTCTATACTCCATGAATGTTCATGTAAGATAAATGCTTGTTTAATCCAAATTTCAATACCTACTGAATATTCATGGACGAAATAGTTATAGTGAAATGCAGAAGATGGAACATGATAGCCATTTTAGAAAGTAAAGATACAATTTTTTTAAATTCCATTAGCAAACAAAGCAGACCCTGATCAGGTGACAGATAAACCCATTAAATTTGACCTTGTCAGAAACTGTAGAATCAGATCTATGTTAGTCCATAAATAAACAGAGCAGATCCTGGTCAGACGGCTAATACACTAGCTACCTGACCTGGGTCTACTCTATTAATTCAATGGCATTAAAAGGTGTATCTATGGAGTAGAGGGAGAATTGATACAAACATGTATTGAATATATGCACTTACAACTGTTATGTTCACATGATTATATTTGTAAGTTTTATTCTTCGTCATAATAAATGTAGTATAACAGAGTTACAGATAAAGGTGCACACTCAAATACTAAAATCGAGATGATTCTAAAGAGTGATCACAACATACGGTTTAGTGGAAAAATAAAGACGTTATTCTTGAAAATGTTTTAATTTACGCATCTTATCTGGACCTCTGTTAAACCCTTTGAACTGAATTTTCAAAGTGGTTGCTTAATGCAGGGCAAAAGTAATGCAGAAAGCTCCTCTAGGAGCTTTCTGCATTACTTTTGTCCTGCATTAAGCTACCACCTGTGGAATGGTCATTGTTAATATCATTGTTAAAATAAAGAGTTCTTGCGATATGAAAGAGGTTATTTTGCAACAAACAGTGTAGACTCTGATCAAAGGCTCCTCTAGGAGCTGCCTGATCTGGGTCTACACCATTTTCATATGCTAATACTCTTTGTTTCCTGCATTCAAAGGGTTAATGTGCCAACTATATACTGAATGTAAACATTTACAATATTTATACATTCACACAATTGTATTCTATTCTAAATATGTTCTATGCAGTAAAATCTCTACTGAACCAGAAGTTAGCTTAAATATCAGTCTTGGAGACAGGTTCAGCTTAATGCAGGATGAAAGTCATGCAGAAATCTCCTAGGACCTTCCTCCAATAAGTAGAAACTGTAGTATACATTATATCATTAGCAAATAGAGCACGCCCTGATCAGAGGTCTCCTACAGGAGCCATCTTATCTGAGTCTACTCTTTCTGCAAAGGCGTAAAGGGTTAAGTAGACATAAATTATACAAGAGGATACTGACGTGTCAAATAATCTCTGTTGTTTTAATTCTGTTAAAGTTACATGAGCTTTGAATGTTTGAAGTATCAATTTTGTGTGTACTTGTTCTTTTTTTTCTTTTTTCTTTTTTTTTTGGTCGCAAACAAATGAAATACTGTAAAATCTCTCCAAATCTGACTTCCAAACTATTATCTGCTGGTCACTGAGACAGATGGCAGATTAATGCATGACCTTCACCCTGCATTGAGCTGCCACTGCCCGTAACCTTTTACTCATATTGAAATTTTATCTTGTGTTATTACTGATATAAACAAAATTTCTGTATTTACACCCAATACTTCCTTTTTTCTCTGTGATATTTATGGTGTTGAACCCTTTCCCTCATACAAACGTGTTGAAATCACACATTTGCAAACAGAGTAGACCCAGATCAGACGGCTCCTAGAGGAGCCGTCTGATCAGGGTCTACTCTGTTTGCTATTAGAATTTGATAGATCTGTTTCTTTACTTTCTAAAATGTCTACAATGTTCCACCTTCAAGAATTCTTTATAACAATTTTGTTAATGAATATTCAGTAGGTACTGACAATTGGCCTAAATATAGAACAGGGAAAGAGTTAACTCATGAATATTTATACAAGAATTCATGACTTCATGACTATTAATCAGAATAACAATGCAGGACTGTTTGACCATGGCCGAAACTGTAGATTCAAATATTATTTCATAAGCAAACAGAGCAGACCCTGATCATACCTTTCCTAGAAGAGCTGTCTGATCTGGGTTTACTCTGTTTGCAGAGGGGTGAAATGGCTATTCTTTGAAGGAAAGGATTAATCATTTACCTAAACAATATTCGTTTTAAAAAATAATGATGTCATGGAATTTTATTTGCTGAGTTTTTATACTGGCATAATTTTATGAGAAGCAGATATATTTGCCATGGCAGAAACTGACTAAAGCCAGATCATTATAAGCTCATGGCCTTACAGAGCAGACCTTGGTCAGAATACCGGTACTTCTCAGAAGCTGTCTGATCAGGGTCTGCTCTGTTTGCTGATTAAATAATATAGATCTGATTTTACATTTTCTGCCATAACCAAACATTCCTCTGTTCATAAGGAATTATAAATATTCAGCTTGTTAGTATTTATGATGTCATTATTTCTTACATAAATATGCATTAGGTAAAGATTTAACCCGTTATTCCATAAATACACATTTCTCCACCTTTGCAAACAGAGTAGACCCAGATCAGATGACTCCTATAGGAGCCATCTGATCAGGGTCTGCTCTGTTTGCTTATGAAATAATATAGATCTGATTCTACAGTTTCTGCCTTGACCATAAATTCCTGTGTTCTTTTGCCATTATAAAAATGAATCTAATTCATATTCATGGAGTAAAGGGTTAAATCAAATGTAATATCATGTAATCGAGGCATTGGTATGAACAACCTTTCGTTTTTCAGACCCTTTATGGTGATGATTCTATTCCTAAGGTAAACATTAACCAAAGAATCGGTTGATTTATCCACTGCACTTTAACCTCGCAGAGAAAACTCTAATTTTGCAAGCTGTGCATAACAGTTTGATATTTTAACTGACATTATTGAGCTGACCTCTAACTATTAATCCATATTTGTTACAGTTTATCCTCATCAAAGTGGAATTGTCTGTCATTGTCTGTCGTTGTCTATCATTGTCTATCATTGTAAATAGTACACTAAAACCTCCCTAACCGAAATTCTAGTAGAGAAGAATTTAGATACTTTTAGGCAGGTGGCTGCTTCGCATGCAGGGTGAAAGTCATGCAGAAAGCTCCTAGAGGAGCTTTCTGCATGACTTTCTCCCTGCATTAAGCTGCCACCTGTCTCCAAGACCGATATTTATACCAAATTTAGTGTCCGGTTTAGAGAGGTTTTACTGTAGTCCATTGGTCAAATTTTATAAGATTTATAATGCGAACAGTGTAGAACAAGATCAGAGGGCTACTCTTTGAGTCTTCTGATCTGGGTTTACGCTGTTTGCCAATACCAGTGAATTTAATTCATGCATTAAAACCATTAACCCTTTACAGACATTTGCAAACAGTGTTGATGCAGATCAGAGCCCTCTGATCTAGGTCTCAACTGATTGTGTTTTACAGTCCTCTCACAAAGTCTGTGATTTCTATGAAGAGTGAGGTGATCCGTGTTGATGCTCTTTATTTAATCCTCCGTAAGTACGCCTTTCTGCGCTATTGTAAAAGTCACTTTTTGAAACCATTGTGATAAATAGAGCAAATGCTCTATTTATCACAATTGTTTCAAACTACAAAATTAAAAAAAAAATCCTTTTCTCTAGATAATGCACCTTTTCTGTAGATTTATTCAAAGTGGTTGGATCTAAAAATAGCCTGTGGAGGAAAGTATTAAACACTAACAGACAGTTCCACTTTGAATTTTCAGATTAAACAGACTGGTACTGTATTCTTGGTAATGAATGCCTCCACTCTGTTAACCCTTTCCCTGTTCTATCTTTATTGCAAATTTTAATACCTACTGAATATTCATGGAAAAAATAGTTATAATGAAATATGGAAGGTGGTACATTATAGCCATTTTAGAAAGTGAAGACACTGATCTTTCAAATTCTATTAGCAAACAGAGTAGACCCTGATCATATGGCTCCTCTAGGAGCCGTCTGATCTGGGTCTACTCTGTTTGCAAATGCGTGAAAACGCGTTTGTATGAGGGAAAGGGTTAAACCAAAATTCAATAAGATAACCATTAAATAAAGAAATACAGATATTTCGAAATACATGTGGTAGCTTAATGCAGATTAAAAACTAGGAGCTTTGTGGATTAATGCTTTCATTCTGCATTAAGCAACCACCTATGTACAAAATGCAAGAAGCTCCTTTTCAAAAATGTTATGCCCAAGGGGAGTTTATTAGAAATAATACAGTAAGCTATATAGTCAATTTCTACAAACACACAATTATTGTTTAACCCATTCCCTCATATTGACGACTCTGTAGAAGTCACTTTGTGAAATCATTGTGATAAATAGAGCATATGCTCCTATAGAAGCAAATGCTATATTTATCACAATGGTTTCAAACTACAAAATTCTTAAAGTTTCCTTTTCTCTAGTTAATGCTCCTTTTGGGTAGATTTAATCAAAGAGGTTGTATCTAAAAATACATGTCTATACAGTCTATGAGGTAATGGGTTAACAATTTTGATCATTACGGAATGCTGGTTCCAGACTTTCTAACAGCAATAGACATGATGAATTATTATTTTAACAGAAAAGACACAGTGTAAGGCCAGCTGCCAGTGCTATTACTGACCTTTCAGGTCAAGGTCATGTTAAATTTGGCCTTGACAATAATGTTGCGGGTTCAGTTGATAGTTCATATAGAGGTCGCTCCTCCATACCATCCAAGACTTTAACAGCCAAAGAGGCTGGACTGCCCAACAGACTGCGTGTGGGAGATCTATTGCGACCCATGAAGACCATCTTGGGGTATCACAGTAGTGTTTTCACTATGACATTGTAATCATGGATGATGGGATTTGTACATATCTTTCTGTCTGGGACAAAGTGTAGAATATAAGTCTGTGGCAGGTCTCAAGGACTTATGTCTCTCAAACTCGGATCTTCTGGTGCCAGGGTACTTCATCAAAGATAGAGTTCTCATGTCAGATTCAGTTATTATTTTTCTGGGGATATCGGTACAAACCTATTCCATAGCAAATTATGTCTGTCATTTATTATTTATTCTTAAAGAACCTTTTATGTCTGTTTTTTCTTGCATTCTACTATTATTGATCTGTGTGCTGTCTTCCCAATTTTACTCCTTTGAAACCAAATTAATTTTTGTTTTGAAAAAAAGAATGTTGGCAGCTTGCATTTTCTGCTATTTGACCCTTTTAACGTGGGAAACAAACATATTGCCAGTTGCAAACAGTGTAAGCTCAGATCAGAGCACTCTATGAGGAGCTTTCTAATCTGGGTCTGCTCTGTTTTTCATTCAGGCAGATTATAAGATTTCATACTTTAGATATATTTTATAATTTCATGTAGATACAGGAATTTTTGACCATAGCAGAAACTATAGAATCAGATCTATATTATTTCATAAACAAACAGAGCAGACCCTGATCAGATGGCTTCTACAGGAGTCATCTTATCTGGGTGTACTCTATTTGCAAAGGTGCCAAAAGGTATCTCTATGATGTAAAAGGTTAACCCTTTTTCTCATATAAATGCCTTTTCACGCATTTTCAAACAGAGTAGACCGAGATCAGACGGCTCCTATAGGAGCTGTCTGATCTGGGTCAGCCATGTTTGCTTTTGACAAAATAGAGATGTGACTCTACAATAACACTTCCTTGAAAAAACACTAATTAATATTCATAATATCATTATTTCTTACATGAATATTGAACAGGGTAAGAGTTAATACATAATTATCTAATATGTACTATTTCAGCCATTCACCTTGTATTGCAAACTCAAACTAGCAAAGGCCAACGGTCCCACAGTGACCCACAGGTAGCCGCACCAAAGGGCTCATGACATAACACAAAAATAGTGTTTGTAATACTACATGTTCATATAGATGCATTTGTGTAAATTAGACACACGCTTTAGTCGTAGTGGTCACGCTTCAACTGTTTTATATCCAAATGTATGGCCTTCATCGTGAGAAAAAGGGTATTTGGACATTTTCAAACAGTGTAGACCAATTTTGATAAATTTACCTTTAGCACTTGGAGCAAAGGTCATCTGCATATACTGTTGTCTGCTACGATGCTGAAAGCAGATTTTTTCTTTCATTTTGATCCTAGCAAGATGCCGCACGAGTTACTCGATGTCTCAAAAGTTATCACAAATATGCACATGTCATTCTAAATGTTAACCCTTTACTCCATAAATACACCTTTTTATGCCTTTACAAACAGAGTAGACCCAGATCAGATGGCTCCTATATGAGCCATCTGATCAGGGTCTGCTCTGTTTGTTTATTATGTAATATAGATATGATTCTACAGTTTCTGCCACAGCCAAAACTTCGTATGGCCATGCTCTATCATAACAATCAATATAATTAATATTCATGATGTCATTATTTCTTGCATGAATATTAATGGAAAAAGGGTTAAATAAGTCATCTAATGTGTGACCTACAGTTCCAGTAATTTATCTATTATTTCAAATTCTCTACACCTTGATTGAACTTGATGTGCAAAATATGATAGCTGATCATGCTCTACACTGGTTTTAAACATTCAAGTGACCTTTTGCTCATGAAACAGTCCCAAGTACATGTATACGACAGTCCCAAGTACATGTATACGACAGTCCCAAGTACATGTATACGATACTCCCCATACTGCATAGATGATGCCTTATGACCAACACAAACAACATATACCAGAGGCGCAGATAAGATGCGTAAATAAAACATTTTCAATAATAGTTCTTGTATTTCTCCGCCAACTCCTATGTTATAATCACTCTGTAGGATCGTCTTCTCGAGACAATTCTAACGAGTGGTCACAACATAGGGTTTGGTGAGAAATGACGATTTTAGTATTTGAATATGCATGTTTATCTATAGCCCAGATATACTGAGCTTTTCTTGCATTATTAATGCGTCACACAGCTTTGTTTTATATTCATTAAGGAAAAACGATGTCCTAATACTAGTACGAACCATTTGTAAGTAAAGTCACTTTTACGATATGTTACTATACAGCAGTAACAATACTTCAATACCTTCATAATGTAAATACTTCGTTAGTTCTTCCAACTGTCCTCATCCCACCCCAGCTGTCTGATATAATACAGCCCAGCTGTCTGATATATTACACCCCAGCTGTCTGATATATTACACCCCAGCTGTCTGACATATTACACCCCAGCTGTCTGATATATTACGCTGTCTGATATATTGCACCCCAGCTGTCTGATATATTACACCCCAGCTGTCTGATATGTTACAGCCCAGCTGTCTGATATATTGCAGCCCAGCTGTCTGATATATTACACACAAAACTGCCAAGACTATTTGATACATTTGTAATGTATATCCAGAGCTACAGATAAAGATGCATACCCAAATATTACAATCATCATTTCTCCATCCAGAAATAAAGGAGCTATTTCTTCTTAAAAATGTTTAAATTCAGCATCTTATCTGTAGCTCTGATATCTTAGATACATTGTTAATGTATATCCTTAGATACTACCAACCTCTAATTAAAACCAGCCATATTTAGTTAGCGACCATTTCTTGATAATTATATATACATGTACACTGATGCTGAAATTTCCAGATCATGTGAAATCCCTTTCTATGTTAATCCTTTACCTAATGAATATTCATCATTACATCATGATAATAAATTGACTGAATTTTTATTCCCCTCCCCTTATAGAGGCGAACATTTTTGGGGTGACTAATTAAGGTCAAGATCATGCATCAAGGTCAAATTACTGGTAAAATATAGATTGGCGATAATTTTGTTGTCATTCAACATACATCCTTCAAACTTGGCATCCATGTGCAACTTATGGAGGTGAACATTTTCAGGGGTGACTATTTAAGGTCCAGGTCATACATCAAGGCCAAAGGTCATATCAGGGGCATAGTATGTGTTTCACAAACAATTCAAACTTCCTCTTTAAATGGTGAATATTCTAATAACTCTACCATAATTACTGTAATAAAAACATATTTTAGTTAGCACCGTTTAATCCTTTTCTCATGAATATTCATATCAGAAAAGATGGTTATGAATATTAATTAGCTTAAGTATGATGATAACATTATGAACAAGGGGATTTTTACCATGGCAGAAAATGTAGAAAAATAGATCTACAATTTATATTTGTATTGTTTTTGCTTAGTCTGTTGAACACAAGCTATTTTGACCATGGCAGTACTAAGCAATTAGAGCAGATTCTGATCAGACAGTTCCTACAGGAGTCGTCTGATCTGTGTCTACTCCATTTGCAAAGGTTTAGAAAGGCCTGTTTATGGAGCAAATGGTTCATGTAATGAGTTACAGCAAGATGGGGGTTTGGCCTAGAAATTCATTTTACTTACATATCTACTTCCAAATATACCTATACTATGTCTTTGGAAGATAATACAAGACAAAAGACAACTTATATTAGACTCATATAAATGAGTTTGGACATTATATGCATTCTGCGGGGTCTTACATATATGAAGGGCATACATTTTTATTGAGATATACCCTAGTTTAGATGGGGAGGACATTTTACTTTCAGCAACACAAACACACTTGCCCAGCAGTAGAGGATGAGGTCGTCAGTATTCTCTATTCCCCAAATTCCACACGACTTGTCCGGTCTAGAACTGATCTCAACTTGTCCAAAGACTATCTCAAGATCTTGATGGAGCGAGTTAGAAACAACCCACTTCTGTAAAATGTAAAAATGCACACACATTCACTGCACAAGTTATGAGCTTGGGTGAACTGGTGTCCTGACAAGACTGTTTGACGTTTTACAACAATTCTTTCCTCATTTCTGCACCATACCCATAGTTAAGATTTCTCATTAAAACCTCTTCTCTTAGACAATTCTAATGAGGAGTTTTAACCCATTCCATCCCTTGTAGCCTATTTTTCGACCATTGTGATAAATAGAGTATTTGCTCCTATGTAGCATATATGCTCGCTCTATTTATCACAATTGTTTCAACAAGGGACGTTTACAGAGGTCTTTAAAGGCGTCAATATGAGGGAATGGGTTTATTGGAAAAAGAAGGACTTTCACATCTGAATTATTGCCATTATCAGGAGCTCTGGACTATAATTTTGAGGGATAAGGGAATTGCTTTTTATCAGTCATGACCTTTTTTGTTTGACCATTTTTTGTTTGACATCTTCATTTCTTTTCACATCAGTTGTGCACAATCTGCCAATTGCACCAGTCATAAGATATAATGGTCTACTGTGTCAAATTTATATGTATGAGCTTTTAATCCGTTACCCCATAAATTTTCATGTAAGAAGTTAATACATCATGAATATTTATTAGCTCAATTTTTGTAATGGTGTAAACATGTATACATGCGTGAAAAAGGAAGATACGAGGGAAAGGGTAAAATACTTTCAGTATGTACTTCTGGGTCCATGCTTATAAATCTTTCAGTTGAGTCTGAGTTCGTTCTCAAGTTTTTGATTGGTCAGATTTGAGCCTCTGGCTCAAATCTGACCAATCAAAAGCTTGAGAACTCAAATCTGACCAATCAAAAGCTTGAGAACGAAACTCAGACTCAGCTAAAAGCTTTATAAGCATGGACCCTGACATTAAAATGTTTATGGTTAACCTTTTTAAAGTTGAAAATTAATTAACTGGCCTTGACAAACAGTGTGCACCAAGATCAAAGAGTCCGCTCATCAGGGTCTACACTGTTTGTCATTCAGATTCCTCTTGCATATTATACCCAGTCATACTGAATGGACTTTATCTTTAAACAATGATGGACCATTTCACTGTGTGTTTGTAAAGGCATGAAGGAAAGGGTGAGAGGCTGATTTACTTGGCATCTCTGATCTGGTTCCAGACTATTTGTATAGGTAATAACAAATACGACACTGAAGTGCAAAGGGTTAACTCCTCGTTCCTTCATATAAACACCTTTTCATGCTTTTTGTACACTTGTCTTGATGAAATTGCAGCTAATAAATATTAATGATGTCAATACTGAACAGTTCAATGTACAGCTTCTTGAAAAATATGTGTGCCATATATTATTAACATTTATAAAATGATTGATGGTTTGATCCACAACTTTGTATGAAATGTTTGGTCATCCTATATTCTGTTGTCTTGCTTTTCTGACATTTTTGGTGTATCTTTAGTGAACCCTTGACCTCATCAATATTTATACAAAAATTCAAAACAATTATAGAAATATTTATTATCTGAAGTTTTGCTCATTACAAAAACTGTATAATCAGATACAATATAAATCTGTAAGCAAACAGAGTAGACCCTGATCAGATGGCTCCTATATGAGCCATCAGATCCGGCTCTACTCTGCAAAGGGGTAGAAAGGCTTCTCTAAGAGATAACGGGTTGACTTTGTCTTGTGTGTTGACTAACTGTATGGTTCACCTTCTACATCTTCTATATAAATGATTGTTATCTATAAACATTGTCTGTTATCTACAAATATTGTCTGTTATCTACAATTATTATCAACTAATTTTTTAACTCTTGTCTATAACCTTAACCCATAATTAACTCTATACCTGATAGAGACACATTTCTGTGCATTCGCAAACAGAGTAGATCCAGATCAGACAGCTCCTGTTTGGAGCTGTCTGATCAGGGTCTGCTCTGTTTGCTGATGACATAATTATATAGGTGTGATTCTAAAGTGCCTTCCTTAGTCACAAATTTCTTGATTTACAATGTTATATATAAAGTCATAGAGTCAATATTTCATGAGGATTCATCAAGTAAAGGGTTAACTCTTTACTTCATATAAATGCCTTTCCATGCATTTGGAAATGGAGAAGACCCAGATCATACAGGTCCTAGAGGAACAGTCTGACCAGGGTCTGCTCAGTTCGCTAATGGAATTTGATAGATCTGTTTCTGTAGTTTCTAAAATGGCTACAGTGTTCTACGTCCTGTATTTCATTATAACTATTTTGTCCATGAATATTCAGTAGGTTTGAAATTTGGAATAAACATAGAGCAGGGAAAGAGTTAAAGCAATGTATCACTGTGCTTACTTAATCCTTCACCTGATAGAGTAGACCTGTAAAAGTCATCAAGGTCAGAGTTCTGTAAAAGTCATCAAGGTCAGAGTTCATCATTGACCCTTATTTCTAGTTATTGTACATGGACAAAGAAAATGTAGGACAACATAATTATTAACCTTTGAATACACGGGGCAGGGAATACGAGACTTCACAGCTTATTGTTCAGCACAATATTTAAATGTAACATGGATTTTAAGGGTTTCAAGTTTTCTTTTTGGTCTTCTTTCCATTTTATAAAAGTTTTTTCTCCAAAGGAGCACTTGAAAATGTTTATTCTTAATATGTAAAAAGTTTAGTTAGCATGGCTTAACTGAGGAAATCTTGACCTTTTTAAAATAATTGATTTATTTGATATTTCTGAGAGAAAAAAATCAGAAACTGAAATGGATAAAATGTTTCATTGGAAACATTTCAATCGTTTGTATTGTGTTTATTAATGACCAGAGCAGTAAAACATGTCTTATCAAGTTCTACATTAACCCATTCCCTCATAGGTTAGTTTTAGATCCAACCACTTTGAATAAATCTACCAAAAAGGAGCACTAACTAGAGAAAAGGAACATTTTAGAATTTTGTAGTTTGAAACCATTGTGATAAATAGAGCATTTGCTCCTATAGGAGCAAATGCTCTATTTATCACAATCGTTTCAACAGGTGACTGTTGCAGAGGCGTCAAAAGGCGTCAATATGAGGGAATGGGTTAACCCTTTCAACTTTGAATTGTAATAATGTAATAGTCTACCAGTGTTTAACTATAGAGTCCACTCAGTTTGATAGACTTAAACATGCTCTGAATTTAAAAAGAGGGCATTTAGATTTAGCCTTACTTTATTTTGAATGATAAACATAATTTTACATTTTCATTTCTTATGCAGATAAGAGGTCTCAGAGTGCCTGGTCAAGGGGAGTAATCCTGTTCTGAAGCGTCAAACATCCCAGGAGGGGAGATAACTCTATTGGTGCATTAGAACTGTGCTGAATCTCAGAATCCAGAAACTACACAGCATTCCAAAGTGTTTGATGATATATTAAGGGGAGGGAGAGGGCAAAGTTATTTTCTGAATTGATTAACCTTTTCTCTCATGAATATTCATGTGAGAAATAATGTATGAATATTAATTGACTGAATGTTTAAATGACATCATGAACAGGGAAATGATCAAGTGATAGGAGTCCATTCAATGTGGAAGGGTGCCAGAGATTTTGAATGATAAACAATGCAACCATCAGGACAAATTCAGACAAGACTTCAACCATGACTAGACTTGAACTATATATAGCTGATGTTGTATTTGAATGACTGTTAATGGAGAAACTATAGTAGCTCACCATTTAATTGTTTAGTATTATTCTATGACATGATTAATCCATTCCAAGATGCAAATACCTTTTCAATCCTTTGAAAACAGAGAAGACCCAGATCAGATGGCTCCAGTAGAAGCAGTGTGATCAAGGTCTTCTCTATTTAACCCTTTCCCTCATATAAACGTGTTTTCATGCATTTGCAAACAGAGTAGACCCAGATCAGACGGCTCCTAGAGGAGCCGTCTGATCAGGGTCTGCTCTGTTTGCTAATAGAATTTGATAAATCTGTTTCTTTGCTTTCTAAAGTGTCTACAATGTTCCAACTTCCATATTTCATTATAACTGTTTTGTCCATGAATATTCAGTAAGTATTAAAATTTGTAATAAACATAGAACAGGGAAAGGGTTAATTATGACATTATAATAGATCTGACGCTACATTTTCTTCTAGTACGAAATGTCCTTTGAACATAAACCATTATAAAACTTCAGCTGATAAATATTCATGATGTCATTCAGTGCTCCAGATAAGATGCGTAAATTAAATGATTTTCAGGAATGACTTCCTTATTTCTCCACCAAACCTATACAGTAAAACCTCTATAACGACCACTAAATTACATCAAGTATTTTGTGTTAAAGACTGGTGGATGCTTAAAGCAAGCTGAAAGTAAAACAGAACGCTCCTACAGGAGCGTTCTGTTTTACTTTCACCTTGCTTTAAGCAACCACCTGCCCAAAATACCAACTAATTAACACAATTTAGTGGTCGTTATAGAGAGGTTTTACTGTACTTTGAGCACTCATTAGAATCGTCTCTTCGAGACAGTTCTAACAAGTGGTCACAGTATAGGGTTTGATGGAGAAATGACAATTTTAGTATTTGGGTATGCACCATTATCTGTAGCTCTGTGTCACTATAATTACATGAATATGCAAAAGGGAAAAGGGTTAATAAAAAATGCAAATATTAGCATGTTTATTGTTCAATTCCCTATATTTTGTACGCCTTTTAGCTTTATCTGAACCATTTTAATTTAGAAACTATTTGAATTGGTTTGGCCGACAGTGTAGACCCAGATCTTAGGGCTTGTTTATTATACCTGATAACATGGTGTGTGCTCAGATACATTGTTAGAAGCATTGATAAGAATATGTCAATTATAACTTTTCAATAAACATTCTTTAAACCCTTTACTCCATGAATATTCATGTAAAAATTTATGACATCATGAATATTAATTAGATATTTTTTTAAAATGGCATATTAACACATGAAAGTTTTGCCAAAGTAGACTATAGAATTAGATCTATATTATTCCATCTGCAAACAGAGCAGACGCTGATTGATTAGACAGCTCCTGTAGGAGCCATCTGATCTGGGTCTACTCTGTTTGCAAAGGTTTAGAAAAGCATATTTATGGAAAACGGGTCAACTCTTTCCTTTATACAAAGCCTTCTTCATGCCTTTGCAAATAGAGTAGACATAGATCAGACAGTTCTTTTAGAAGCCGTCTGATCAGGGTCTGCTGTTTGCTTATGAAATCATAGTAGTTTCTTCAAATACCCAAAGTTCATGAGTGCATAAAAATTATGCCATTATAAAAATTTTGCTAATAAATATTCAATGGGGAGAGGGTTGTTTCTCCACCAAACTCTATGTTGTGACCATACTTAGAATCGCTTTGAGGTGATCCCAAAGAGTGGTCAAATCAGAAAGGTCAGTGGAGAAATGACGATTATGAATATTAATTAGATTAGCTATTATAATAGCACATGGACACAGGAAGTTTTGACCATGGCAGAAAGTGTAGAATCATATCTATATTATATCATAAGTAAACAGAATAGACCTAGATCAGACAGCTTCTGTAGGAGCCATCTCATCAGGGTCTGCCATATTTGCTTATGAAATTATAATATAGTTTTTAGCAATACCAAAACATCATGTAAAAGTTTAGCTATTAAATATTCATTATGTCAATATTTCTTACATGAATATTCAAACAGGGAAAGGGTTAAAGCAGATGTTGTAACAGGACTGGTGAAAAACATGCAGCCAGACCGGGGCACGAACACACGACCCTTGACTTGCAGGGCGCATGCTCTACTGACTAAGCTATCCGAACCACTTACTGTTCTTCACCCAGTACCTGTACCCGGCCTATTACACTACTCCTCCTTCTATTATGGTTAGATAAGGATAAAGACTTTACTGGTGATCCTGCAACTCTTATTAGTTTGTATATGTGTGTTATGATTGACTTGAATGATACAGGTACTTTGACATCATTTCATTCTTGGGTTTGTATGACTGAAAAGGTTTGGCACAATTTTGATAACTTTACATTAGATTATCATAGTAGCAAATAGTTCAGACTTTGATCAGTAAGCATTTGATCTGGGTCTGCACTAGATCAGTAAGCATTTGATCTGGGTCTGCACTAGATCAGTAAGCATTTGATCTGGGTCTGCACTATTTGCCTAAGTTTGTCTGCCCAAATACTTAGGATAATTCTAGTTGTTTTTACCATAATCTCTGCCATTATTTTTCTTGTATCTTTGTTATTGTTGGAATTTGTTTATTGTTGCTGTTATTTTTGGGAGAGGTCATGAAAATGTCATAACACTAAGGGGCCACCAAAATGTCATAGCACCAAGGGGCCATCAAAATGTCATAACACCTTGAATGCTGTATATTCAAGGTGAAATTACCCATCTATGTTTCACTATGGACTCCATTCAGTATAAAAGGCTTCAATACGTTAACCCTTTCCTCCATAGGCTATTTTTAGACCCAACCACTTTGAATAAATTTACCGAAAAGAAGCATTAACTAGAGAAAGGGAATATTTTAGAATTGTGTAGTTTGAAACTATTGTGATAAATAGAGTCGTAGAAAGGGGTACTTATGGAGGTAATGGTTAAAAGGAGTTTGAATGTTAAACAGTGCAGACCTTGATCAGAGGACTCCCCTAGGAGCCCTCTGCCCTCTGATCTGGGTTTACATTGTTTGTAAATATCAGTACACTCATTTCCCATGTTACATAGGGCAAGTGATCAGACTTTGGGGAATATATGTACAAATGTATATACATGTAAGTGTAAATTTCAATGTACAAATGGGGTATTTTGGGGCTAAGCGAACAGACTATATAGCTGCCACATCTGATCTGGTCTATACTTGGCTAAGATGGACGATAAAATACAGCAAATACTGATTGATATCCATGTAGACCTGAATGTGGCAGCTGGGTCTACACTACTTTGCAAGTACTTGAAACTGTCTTTCTGATACCTTGACTCATATACATATACATTGATTTATATATATAATGATTTGCTATTGTCACATTACATAGTGCTAAGTATTGTACAACTCCTCTTAACCCATTCCTGTATAGGCTATTTTTAGATCCAACCTCTTTGAACAAATCTACCGAAAAGGAGCATTTACTACTGAAAAGGAAAATTACAGAATTGTGTAGCGTTGAAACCATTGTGATTAATAGAGCATTTGCTCCTATGGAGCAAATGCTCTATTCATCACAATCATTTCACAAAGTAACTTTTACAGAAATGTCAAAAGGCGTCTATATGCGGGAATGGGTTAAGCAATCACTTAAGGAATAACTATTATATATTTAAAAGCAGATGGTTGCTTAAGGCAGGACAAATGCAATGCAGAAAGGTCCTGTAGGAGCTTTCTGTGTTACTTTCATCCCACATTAAGCTACACCTGCCTTCATGGTCCAGCATTATACATATTTGTTGTGGTCACTTTAAAGGGGGGGGGGGGGTTTACTGTAAACACATTTACCTACACACTTTACATTTACTATCATTTTCAGGTTTGAGGCTCAAGTTTATCCTCAAACATGCTTGCTTGGTTCCCAACTTCAATTAGAACCAAGAATGTTCTCAAACATGTTTACTTGGTTCCCAACTTCAACCAGAACCAAGAATGTTCTCAAACGTGTTTTATTGGTTCTTAGTTTCTACAAGAGCCAGTGATGTTCTCAAACATGTTTCATTGGTTCCCATTTTCTACTTGAGCCAATGACATTGTCAAACGTTTGCTTGGTTCCCAGCTACTAGAACCAAGAATGTTCTAAATCATATTGGCTTAGTTCCTGGCTTCTAACTGAACCGAGTATGTTCTCAAACATGTTAGATTGGTACAAAGCTTCTACCAGAATGTCAGGAGCAGGGATTCCAGCAAACATCATTCAGAATACATAACCTTCCTATAGCAACCACTACTTGGATACCTTAAACAGGTGGTGACTTAACACTTTACTCCATGAATATTCATGTAAGAAATAATGATATCATGAATATTGATTAGATTGTTATATTAGAACATGAACATGTGAATTTTTGGCCATGGCAGACACTGTAGAAATATATCTATGTTATATAATAAGCAAACAGCAGACCCTGATCAGACAGCTCCTACAGAAACCATCTGATCTGGATCTACACTGTTTGCAAAGGGGTAGAAAGGCATATTTATATAGTAAAGGGTTAATGCAGGTTAAAATTAATACAAAAAGCTTATTACTTAGACCTCTTTTGAGAGGTTGTTATAGAGAGCTGCTACTGTATGAAGTTTGGAGTATGAAACGGCATTAACCCTTTCCCACATATAAACGCCTTTTCACGCATTTGCAAATAGAGTAGACCCAGATCAGATGGCTCCTATAGGAGCTGTCTGATCAGGGTCTGCTCTGTTATGTGGAATTTTTTAGATCTTTTTCTTCCCTTTTTAAAATGGCTACAATGGTCTACTTTCCCTTTCCCTGTTATAACTAATTTATCTATGAATATTCAGTAGGTATTGGACTTTGGAATAGAGAACAGGGAAAAAGTTAATGCCTTTTCAAACTTTGCAAACAAAGTAGACCCAGATAAGATGACTCTTGTTGGAGCTGTGTGATCAGGGTCTGCTCTGTTTGCTTTAGAAACCATAACAGATATGAATCTACACTTTCTAGTAATACCAATTTGGCAAAAACATCCTGTGTACATGTGTTGTTTTAAAATAATCAGCTAATAAGTATTCATGATATTATAATTTCTTGCATGAATATTTAACAGGAAAGGGTCGAGGAATCCCCAAGCTTTATAGAGTTGTTGCAGTCTCAAACTGTGTTTTTTATGCATATACATTTTGCTTGCTCCAAACTTATGTGACAGAGAGACATGAATGGTTGTGATACTGACATTGTGATACCATTTTGTATTTATTTACCTCTGGTTTTGTAATATTGGACATGATAATTACATGTTGATGGGTACACGTAGCCACAATAACTTGGTATAGTACTTTTTCTATAATATTTATTTTTTAAATAACAATGTTACAACATTTATAGATGTCAATTTATAATAAATTACTGAAAATATAAGAAATAGCTTTGTTTGTTGTTTTATCAAAGACCAAACTAATTAACCCTTTACCCATGAATATTCATGTAAGAAATAATGACATCATGAATATTAAATAGGTTAATTGTTATTTTAGCACATGGAGGAAGGTTTGGCCATGACAGAAACTAGAATCAATATCTGTGTTATATCATAAGCAAACCGAGCAGACCCTGATCAGATGACATCTATAGGAGCCGTCTGATCTGGGTCTATTCTGTGTTAACCCTTCTCTTGCTGAATTTTAAAATACATTTCTCCTTCTTTATCCATGCCCTGTTGTATAATTACATAGTTATATCTTCACTGTGTACAAGTATTTCGCTGTGCAATCCCTGCTTTGGAGTGCACTGGTTGCACAATCAACTTGCAAATAGTGCAGACCCTGATGACACAGCTCCTGCAGGAGCTGTCTCATCTGGGTCTTCACTATTTACAGGTAGGTATATCGACGTTAAAGGCATATTTATGGAGTAAAGAATTTAAGTGCAACACTTTCGTACCCTTTACTTCATTGATATGCCTTTTAACATCTTTGCAAAGGGAGCAGATCCGGATCAGACAGCTCCTGTTGGACAGTCTAAGGTCTGCCCTGTGTGCTTATGGAATGATAAAAATTCTGCCATGGCCAAACTTTTTCTTGTTTATATGTCATTTAACCCTTTCCCTCATATAAACGTGTTTTCACGCATTTGCAAACAGAGTAGACCCAGATCAGACGGCTCCTAGAGGAGCCGTCTGATCAGGGTCTGCTCTGTTTGCTAATAGAATTTGATAGATCTGTTTCTTTGCTTCTAAAATGTCTACAATGTTCCACCTTGCATATTTCTTAATTTGTTAATTTTGTCTATTTTGTTAATGAATATTCATTAGGTATTGGAATTTGAAATAAACATAGAACAGGGAAAGGGTTAAAAATTCAAGTAATTTATATTCATGATGTCATTATCTCTTATATGAATAGTATCAGGGGCAACTTGGAATATATCGCAAGTTTTTCAGTAACCGATTCATTGTCTAAGTATATCTGAATTCCGATATGGGATTTCCAACCATATGAAATAACATGCTCTTATTGTATGAACTGTGATGTCCAATCAGTGTAGACCCAGATCAGAAGGCTCTCTGAGCCCTCTGATCAGGGTTGGCACTGTTTGTCATTCAAAATCCACTAGGAAGTTCATACTAGCCTTTCATATTTTACGGACCCTATAGTTGGGCTATTCTACTGACATATCAGCATTGGAAGGGTCAACCCTATCATATACACACATTTGCAAACAGACCCATATCAGATGGCTCCTACAGAAGCTGCCTGATCGGGGTCTGCTCTGTTTGCTTTTGACATGAAAAAGATCTGATTCTACAGTTTTTGTCCATGCAAAAAATAAAATCCTATAAAACTTCAACTAATAAATATTCATGATGTCATAATTTCTTAATGAATATTGAACCGGGAATGTGTAAAACATGGCATCTAATTAGGCTTGCACTGTTTGTAATGTCCAATGGTTGGAAACCCTCTAGTGATACTCATTTTATAAATACCTGGTTCTGGTTCAGCCTGAATAAAAGATTTACCTTTGATCTACATGATCTTGAAAACTGCTTTAGGAAGCATTTCAAAGCATGCCCAGTCCTAATATAGTAAAATCTATCTTAACACATTCCCTCCTACTGATCAATGCCTCTGTAAAAGTCAGTTTTGAAACCACCACAGGAGCAAATGCTTTATCACATTGGTTTCAAAACTATACAATTCTATTAAAAAAATTTTCTAGTAAATGCTCCTTTTCAATAGATTCATTCAAAGAGGGTCTGGAAGTAGTCTAGGAGGGAATGGATTAACTCTTTACTTGATAATAGATGTATTTTTAAGCATTATCCAGAACACACATCTTCTGTAGGGTCAGCATGGTCGGAGGATCTGATTTTCTAGTTTCTGCGATGGTCAAAATTTCACTTGTTCATATAGTGAATGATCTTGCCATTATAAAAATCAGCTAGTAAATAGTCATAATGATTATTTCTGACATGAATATTCATTAAATCTTTACTCCATAATATAATATTGTCTGCATACAGCATATATGTCCATTTTTCAAGACTAATTCAGTCACAAGTATAAAATATGTAAAATGCAGTTTAAGCTCTGACATTAGAAATCGGAAAGTAATGAAAAAATAAAAATTTCATGCTTGATTTCAATTGTAAATTAAATAACAAGTGTAAGCAGTTAAATTGGCGTAACTCACATTAGATTTAGATTATTAAGAATATATACAGATAACATCCCATCGTGTCATGGGTATACAACAGGGAATTTATGATTACTTCTTCTTTGAAAAATGGTTGATAAATCTAAATGAATCCCCTCTTTCCCTCATATAAACGCTTTTTCCATCCTTTGCAAACAGAGTAGACCCAGATCACATGGCTCCATCTGGTCAGAGTCTGAGCTGTTTTCTTATAGAATTATAATACATCTGACTACAGTTTCTAGCAATACCAAAATATCCTGTGTGCATATGCCAATATAAAACTAGAACTACCACTAAAGGTGATGAATACCCCCACTAGCACATTTGACACAGAGATGGGGGTTATAGAAATAAATAACTACAATATCTGCTATAGATTAGAAAAAAAACTCCGGAAAACCTGAAATTTCCTAAAATTTTCTGAGTCAAAATGCTGTAATTCCATTAAAAATCAATGTAGTGTAACAAAATTCAAACTTGATCTGTAACTCATTATTATAAAACCAAACATATCAAAACATACCAAATATCACAACAATATCTGCAAGGGTTAAGAAAAAAACTCCGGAAAACCTGAATTTCCGCAAAATTTCTAAGTAAAATCACAATTTCAGTGAAAAATCAATGAAGCGTAACGAAATTCAAACTTGATCTGTAATTCATTATAATAAAGCCACATACCAAATATCACTTCAATATCTGTAAAGATTTAGAAAAAAACTCTGGAAAACCTGAATTTCCAGAAAATTTCTGAGTAAAATCACTATTTCCGTGAAAAATCAATGAAGCGTAACGAAATTCAAACGGGATCTTTAACTCATTATAATAAAGCCACATATCACTTCAATATCTGTAAAGGTTTAGAAAAAAACTCCAGATAACTGAAAAATAACAAAGGGCAATAACTCCAAAAATACTGAAGACAGAGTTACAAACCCTGTGCACTGCACTTTCAGTCATTGTGACCTATCTATATATGAAGTTTGAAGTCAATAGCTTTTATACTTGGGAAGTTATGATCCGGACAAGCGTGAAGGACGGACGGACATGGCGACTACAGTATACCCCCCAAAACTTCGTTTGTGGGGGTATAAAAATCAGTTAATAAATATTCGTAATGTCATTACTTATTACATGAGTACTAAACATGTAAAGGGTTAACCCATTTGCTCCCAGTGGATTCTTCCATGCTTATATACTGGACTATTATTTCTTTTATCTAAGGGATGTCTGGTCTAAATTTTCATTTTTGTTCTGTTTTATATTCAATTTCCTATCTATCAGCAAACAGTGTAGACTCTGATCAGACGCCGCATAATGCGGCGTCTGATCAGAGTCTACACTGTTTGCCTACATCCCATATATGGGATCGTGGGAGCAAATGGGTTAATGCGGTAAATGAGTGCCTTGCATTTGCAAACAGTGTTGAGTCAGATCAGAGTACTCCTAGAGAAGCCTTCATTACTTGTTAATCTAAATCAACTGGCATATTTAACCCTTTCCTCCATAAATACGCCTTTCTACGCCTCTGTAAAAGTCACCTGTTGAAACCATGGTGATAAATAGAGCATTTGCTCCTATAAGAGCAAATGCTCTATTTATCACAATGGTTTCAAACTACAAAATTCTAAAATTTTCCTTTTCTCTAGTTAATGCTCCTTTTTGGTAGATTTATTCAAAGTGGTTGGATCTAAAAATAGCCAATGGAGGAAAGGGTTAAATCTTTGCATGCTACGTCATTTTATGTCTGCAACAACTGTAATCTGCTTCAAATTTTAGTTTAAAATTTCTCTAGTTTATTTCCAAAAATTTGGCCAAATTAACGAACAAGTTGGATCCTGATGAGACGTCACATTATGCGGTGTCTGATCTAGATTCAAACTGTTTGTATAGGCAATTACTGTTTTGTGGCTTAAAGTTTGTAAAGAGTTAACCCTTTTCCTTATAAGTATTTATATAAAGAGTTTTAAAACTCTTTTCTTTATAAGTTTTTATGTAAGAAATAATACCATGACTATTTATTACAGTGAAACCCCTCTAATGTGACCACCAAAAAGGGGCATATTTCTGGGTGATGGGGACAGGTGGTAGCTTAATGCATTAAGCAGCCACCTGCTTATAAAGACATCCATGTTAATTCATTAAGTGGTCGCATTAGGGGTTTTACTGTAGCTGATTTTTCATAATGGGTGTATGAAAACAGATTTTATTTTTGGCTATGACAGAAACTGTAGAATCTGACTTATATATTTCTACAAGCAAACAGAGCAGATCGGGATCAGAGTTCCTCATAGTATTAATAGGAGTCATCTGATCTTGGTCTACTCTGTTTGCAAAAGGTGTGAAAAGGTTTTGAATCTGAGAAAGGGTTAACCCATTCCCTCATATTGACACCATTTGACGCCTCTGTAAAAGTCACCTTTGGAAACCTTTGCTCCTATGGAACAAATGCTCTATTTATCACAATAGTTTCAAAACTACAAAATTCTAAAATTTTCCTTTTCTTTAGTAAATGCTCCTTTCCGGTTGATTTATTCAAAGAGGTTGAGTCTAAAAATAGCCTGTGAGGTAATGGGTTAATTGTGTCATACTGAATGGACTCTATAGTAAACTACAGACTGGACATTTTTAACTGGAATATTCAGCAAAGGTTTAACCCTTTCCACTAAAGGCTATTTTTAGACCCAACCTCTTTGAATGACTCTACCCAAAACAAGCATTAACTAGAGGGAAAGGAAAATGTTAGAAATTTGTAGTGTGAAACCATTGTAATAAATAGAGCATTTGCTCCTATAGGAGCAAATGCTCTATTTATCACAATGGTTTCAACTGGTGATTTTTACAGAGGCATAGAAAGGCGTATATATGGAGGCAAGGGTTAACAGTATTCGTGACAACTGTCCTGCAGTGAGATCTAGTCTTAAATTCATCAATGAATTCTCAGGCAGAAAGCATTGGAATAGTCTCAAACATGTTTGCTTAGGTTCCAGTTTCTGTTTGACTGGACAAAGCTGAGAACCAAGCAAATATATCAAAGAATACAAAATCTGAGAATTTGCTTGTGAATTCAAGGCCTGTATCAGTATTGATTACAAACATGGGGTTTAAACTCATAAAATAAGAGTATCACAGTCCACTCATGACATCTTAAAGTTTTTGTAGGAGGTCATGTTACACAGCTGGCTGCGCTTTAGTTTTGTGTTTCTGTGTTGCCTGACTATTTCCCTAATCAGCTCAGGCAACGTGTTGAACAGCGAGTCCAGCTTGACGACCATGTCACCAGTCTTTATTGGAGGACCTTTCTTCATCTTGATCAGCTCAAACTTGTACACCTGTGGTAAAAAGTATGAATGCAACATTACTGGTATAACCTCGCTATAACAGTGCTTACAGAGGCCCAGATAACGTGCATAGATAAACCCTTTACTCCTTTAATACACCTTTCTATGCCTTTGCAAACATGGTAGACCCAGATCAGACAGCTCCTATAGGAGCTGTCTGATCTGGGTCTGCTCTGTTTGCTTATGAAATAATATAGATTTGATTCTACAGTTTCTGCAATTTGCATGTGTTAATATGCTATTTTAATAATTAATCTCATTAATATTCATGGTGAGGAATATTTATTTCATGAATATTCATGGTGTAAAGGGTGAAAACATGTTCAAGAATACTTATATATCCTTTATTTCTCTACCAAACCTACTAAAACCCTATATTGAGTCCACTCTTTAGAACCACCTCTTCAAGATGATTCTTAAGAGTGGTCACAAGATAGAGTTTGGATACACCCTTTTATGTATTGCTCTTGCCAATATCACACTATACTTTACTTGATACAGGCATCTTTTGATGCTTTTGTAAACAGGGTAAAGCCACATCAGACGACTCCTGTAGGACTCTGGTCTGATCAGGGTATGCCTTGTTTGCTTTAGGTAATATATAGATTTCATTTAACTCTTTCGGCGCCAATGTGGCCGGTTGGTACCATTGAAAACAGTGCAGTCCCAGGTCAGATGCCGCCTTGAAAAGGCGGCATCTGACCTGAGACTTCACTGTTTTCTGTATTATTTTAGCCCAAGGATACAGGTTTTTAAAAACAAATATTTTACTAATATACCTTTATTATTTAGTTTAGAATTATATTTAATATGAAATTATTATTGCAGACGACACTTTTGAATTTGGCGCCAAAAGAGTTGACAGTTTCTGCCAAAACATGCTATGTTCATCTACCATTATGAAATTGTAGCTGCATCATACTAGATTCTTGTACAATGTAAGCATAACAGAGGATAGCAACATTTTACAAAAACATCATTATAAATACATCTTTGCAAACAGAGTAAACCCAGATTAGACGACTCCTGTAGGAGCTCTCTGATCAGGATCTACTGTGTTTGCTTAGTTAATTATTATAGATTTGACTCTACAGTTTCTAGTTAACTTTCTACCAATACCAACACTACCTGTATACATATACCATTGTGAACATTCAGGAAATGAATATTCATGATGTCATTATAACTAACATGAATATTCAGTAGGGAAAGGGTTAACCCTTTCCCTCATATTAATGCGTTTTCACACATTTGCAAACAGAGTAGACCAAGATCAGACGGCTCCTAGAGGAGCCGTCTGATCAGGGTCTGCTCTGTTTGCTAATGGAATTCGATAGATGTTTCTTTACTTTCTAAAATGGCTGCAATGTTCCACTTTCCATATTTCATAATAGCTATTTTGTCCATGAATATTCAGTAGGTATTGAAATTCGGAATAAACATAGAACAGGGAAAGGGTTAAGCTAGATGCTAAACATGATAATGAATTCTGTCATTGCACAATAAAGGTGTGGCTCTGACAAAGTCCGATACACACTGGGTAGATGTATGCACATAAATATATATACATGTGTCGCCACCATTGTGACAATTAACGACTACCTAAAAACTTGCTGGTAAGAGATCAAGTCTGTATACCAGTCAGTGCTGACAATTACATCTAGATGGCACTTACATGGTCCCACGTGCTGAAGGTTTTCATGACTTGCTTGTGTTTCTGCAGGACATTTCTGGGAATGGTGCACTTGCTGACACAGTGGCCGGGCTGGAACAATGCCAGGGCATCCTTCAGTGGTGTATACTTGTAGCCATTGATGTATACAAATGGTAGAGCAAAGTCACCAAAGTAGGCAATGCCACCAAGGTTGATGTGGTCCTCATCCTCTACCAGCTGGTACCTGACACCAGAAATAAACTTGACAGTCAAGTAGAACCTGTTTTAACCCTTCTCTTGCTGAATTTTAAAATACATTTCTCCTTCTTTACCCATGCCCTGTTGTATAATTACATATATCTTCACTGTGCACAAGTATTTCGCTGTGCAATCACTGCTGTAGAGTGCACTGGTTGCACAATCAACTTGTTAATAGTGCAGACCCTGATGAGACAGCTCTTGCAGGAGCTGTCTCATCTGGGTCTTCACTATTTACAGGTAGGTATATTGACGCGAATAGCAAGCGAAGGGTTAAGCAACCATTATATTGATTGGAGCCTTCAGCAGAACTTTTGACCTGCATTAAGCTACCACCTACCTTACAGGCCAATAATTAGACTTGAGACTTTTTGATGGTCACTTAACCGCTTCCCTGTTCTATGTATATTCCAAATTTCAATAACTGAACATTCATGGACAAAACAGTTATGATGAAATATAGAAGGTGGAAAATTGTAGCCATTTTAGAATGTAAAGAAACAGATTTTTCAAATTCCATTAGCAAATAGAGCAGACCCAGATCAGATGGCTCCTGTAGGATCTGGGTCTACTCTGTTTGCAAATGCATGAAAACATGCTTATATGAAGGAAAGGGTTAAGACAGGATTTACTTTACTGAACTTAAAGGAAAACATAGGAATCTGATATTGCAAAATTACTTAATAAATTACATGCACGAAAATTCTAAGCAAGCCTTGTTAGACTGGGGTGTTTGTAAAGGGGGAATGCGGCAATTAGATTAATGTATCTTCTACACTCAAAGGTAGCTTACCTACAGTTGTTTGCTAGGTCGTCTATCACCTGTGGAGCTTCGCTGTCGTCAGACAAGGAGCCGGTGCCCTCCAGTGCTTTCTCAGCATCAGCCATGGCCTTGGTAATCACCCGTTCTCCACAGACTGGTATACCACTGGGCACATTATCCAACAGCCCTGAACCCTGGTCACTGCCAATAAATGACCCTATACTCCATGAATATTCATGCAAGAAATAATATCATCATGGAAATTAATTACTTTAATTAATTAGATTAACTTTTATAATGGCACATGGACATGGGAATTTTTTAGCCATAGTAGAACTTATAATCATATCTATATTATTTCATAAGCAAACAGTCCAGACCCTGATCAGATTGCTCCTTCTGCTGCTGTAGGGGCCGTCTGATAAGGGATCACTGATTGCTTCTGGAATTATATAGATATGATTCTACAGTTTCTGCCATGGCAAAAATGTATCCTGTTACATTATGAAAGTAAAGCTAATTGATATTCATATATACATTATTTCTCATATGAATATTCATGAAGTAAAGGTTTATGTCTACAGTTTTCAATTTTAATCCTCACAAAGAACAAACACTCTGGTCAGATAAGATGACTAGTTTTTGTTTCACAGCTAGAACAGTAAAACTTGTCTTAAGTGACCGTTTAAATTTACTGGACATAGAAAACTTAAAAAGTGGGTGGATGCTAAATGCAGGACAAATATAATGCAGAAAGCTCCTATCTGCATTACCTTAACCCTTTCCTCCATAGGCTATTTTTAGACCCAACCTCTTTGAATGAATCTACCCAAAAGGAGCATTTACTAGAGAAAAGTAAAATTTTGGAATTTTGTAGTTTGAAACCATTGTGATAAATAGAGCATTTGCTCCTATAGGAGCAAATGCTCTATTTATCACAATGGTTTCAAAAAGTGGTTATTAAAGGGGCATAGAAAGGCGTATTTATGGAGGAATGGGTTACATTCGCCTTTCTACACCTTTGCAAAAGTCTGATCAGGGTTTATTCTGTTTGCTTATGATATGACATAGATATGACTAGATATGGTTTCTATCATAGCCATTTTTTCCTGTGTTTGTGCACCATTTTTGAAATTAATCTAATGCATATTCATGATGTCATTATTTCTTACATGAATGTTCATGGAGTAAAGGGTTAAAGACTAAAAAATGTACTTCCTTTTAATGGTCGCTTAAGGCAGCTTTTAAAGTATACAATACAATACATTTTATCAGCATTAAACATTATAAAATTTATAGCCATACATGCAGTTATACATAATCATTACAATGTTTGCAAATGCAAGACCCAATTTCTAAGGAACCATTACTAACAAAGCAGCTCCTACACTCATCATCGGAAAACTGTTCATCATCGGAAAACAGTCTTTAACCCCTTCCCCCATGAATATTTATGTAAGAAATAATGACATAATGAATCTTCATTACAGAGGTCCAGATAAGATGTAAAATTAGAACATTTTCAAAAATAATTCCTTTATTTCAACAAACCCTATACTGTGACCACTCTTTAGAATCATCTTGAAGAGATGATTCTAAAGAGTGGTCACAGTATAGGGTTTGGTGGAGAAATGATGATTTTAATATTTGGGTACGCACTGTTATCTGTAGTTCTGTCATTAGATGAATTTTATGCTGATGCATGTACATGTATACATGTATGTAGACAGGATATTTGGACTTGGCAGAAATTATAAAATCAGATCTATATAATTCAATATGCAAACAGAACAGACCCAGATCACATAGGTCTTATAGTGCTGCATAGGTCTACTCTATTTGCAAAGGCTTGAAAAAAAAAGGAGTCTCTGTAAAGTAAAAGAAACTACAAACACGGTAAAATATTTTTCAACATGAAAGCTACATACATACCTTCTTTTGGTGTCAGCTTCAACAGATGAATTGTTCAGTGACGAGTTTTTTATGATATCGAAATAAATTTTCTGAGTCTTGATGAAGCCCTCAGCAGCTTTAGCTGATTTCCTTTCCTTTCTCTTTGTGTCAACTTCAGTCTGGCAACCATTTCTATTTTTTCTTGTCTGCTTTGATTTGTTTTTGGTTACCTTTGATTTTGGGTGCTTGGTTTTTACATACTGGCATCTATCTCCCTCCAAATAATCACTTTCTGACTCATCTGAATAATTGTTTTTTGTGGGATCCAATTTGGCTTTCTCATACCTCTTTGAACAAAGCTTTGTCCTTGATCCCGGTATTGATGGTAGCTCTTCTTCAGTATCTGTATCTTTATATTTTGACTTTGACTTTGTTTTAATTTTAGATTTTTTTAATGAAGCTTTAGGATTTGAGAAATGCAGTGAACGTTTGAATTTACTGCTCTTGGATTTACTAAGAACATCCTCTTTTCCAAGTGATTTATTTATTTTCATGACATCATCATATATATCACCCAAGTCCTCTTCATCTGTCTCATCAGGAATATAGTCTACATCCTTAACATCATCAACATCAATTTCACTGTCATATTCATCATCAGAATCATAATTTACCTCAACATACTCGTTTGATGAATTTAAATCAGAACCATTTTCAGAAGGTTTTACATTTTCTCCAGTTGATTGTTGGATGTCTTCAAGAGCTACTGCGCCTATGATTCCTGTTGATTCAATTATTTCAGTTTCAGCTGCTAAATTTAGGTCTTCTTCCACCACATTGCTTGATATAAGCATGTCCTTTTTGCAATTATCTTTCTTAATAGCTGGGAATCTACTGCTGTGTTGAGTATATCCAAAAGGCAATGTAATGTTTCTTGAATTTGTTTCATGCGTCCCTCTTCTTGTGTCAATTTTTACATTGAGATATTCAACACTCTTAACCGCTTGATTTGTATCAAAATCTGTCATCGACTGAGACTCATCAGTGTCACTGCTTTCTTCTGTTTCAACTCGGCAGTCTTGTTCTTCACTACACCTGTCAGACATACAGTATGTATCACCAGTTACTGCCAGTTCTCTGTCATCATCATGTTCAACTGTCTGTAGTCTTGATCCTTCAAATTCCTCATCTTGTTTGCTGTCAGAATAAACAGCAATTTCATACGCATTATCTTTCAAATCAGTGAAATACTCAGAATATTCAAGATTACTGGAACATGGGATCAGAAATGGTTCATGCGGTTCAGTTACATCTTCTGTTGTTAGTTCCGGTACATCAAAATTCTGAGGATTGTTATCTATATGTATGTCTTCAGTGTGGCTAACCCATTCGTAAACAAACTCCTTATTTTGTGTGGATGTACCACTGTTTTCTGATATTCTCAAACCAGTGTTGTCATACACATTATCAACATTATCAACACATTCTTCAAGTGTACCAATGTCATTATTCATTGTTACTATCAACTGCTCTTCTTCAGATGGAGGATCATCTTCAGAATATGTAGATTCAGCATCTGACACGGTTGCCAGCTTAGTTTCAAATTTATCCAAAGTATAAATATACTGAGCTCCATCAGTACCATCAAAATTTGCAGTATCTTGAGTAATATATGTTACAACACAGCCATTATCAGAATTAATCACACCATCAAAATTGCTGTCACTGGCGTTCAATTGATTTTCTGCAACAATATCACATGCTTCATGTGTTACAGAACCTGTATCCTGTACTTCTCCGGAAGTTAATTTTGAATGCACCTGGTCTTCCATAATTACATTTTCTAATTGCTGATCTTGAAAAAATGCTGAAAGTGTGATATAGCTGGGATGGGTTCTTGGAATAGTGTACTCTGTACCATCTGGGCTAGTGACTTTGAGACACATGTCTTCCTCATCTGGCATCAAAGTTTGAATAGAAATGGTTGTGCCTAAGCTTTCTTCATTATCAGATGGCACTGAACTTGTTTCATTGCTGTCCGGTAGAACGTTTTGAGAATTACTATCAAGCACTTGTACTGAACTAAAACATTGAGCATTTGGTATATTATACTGGCATGTAAGATGAAAGTCTTCACTTGAATGTACAGGAGCAACTAAATTGACTCCATTGTTTGAAGAATTGTCTGAACTATCTGAATTATGGACTGCTTCCATATTGTGAAATACTGCATCGTGTGTTGAAGTATTCTGTGGTATATCTGTATGGCTAATTGCTGCTGCCAATACATCATCTGACATGGTTTTATTGTTCTCATTAGAGTTCAAGTTAACATCAGCTGTATAAACAGGCCCTCTATTCCTTTCATTCTGCAAAATGCATTTGTCACTTGACATTGTTTTATTGCATACGTCTTGTGACGAGAAAGATCCATCCATGATGAATCTGGGATTGGACTGGGTAATAAAGGCTTCTCTTTCATATTTAGCAACTTTATGTTTGCTTTGGTTGACTGTCTCTGATGACATAAGTTGGTCTCCTTGCTCCACATGTGCATTTATGTGTTTAGAATCGTTTGAAATACAAGGTGTCTCTGCATCTGATGATATTTGCATTTCTTGTGCTTTTACTTTATCAAATTCAGCTCTTAAAAATGAATGCAGCTTACTTCTTCTGGCTTCATATTTCTTGTCTGATATGCCAAAATTATTCTCTATTGACAGTCTCCTCAGAGTTGATGCTGCCTGATAAGCATCATCAGATACTTTCCTCTCTCTTTCTCGAACCCTATTTTGTGATTCAGTATTTAGCTTCGCTGATTTAGCAGTACGAGATGGCATATGTAAAGCCTTTCTCTCTGAGATCAT
Organism: Azorinus chamasolen; assembly: GCA_963576725.1. Lineage (NCBI taxonomy): Eukaryota > Metazoa > Mollusca > Bivalvia > Cardiida > Solecurtidae > Azorinus > Azorinus chamasolen. The sequence goes on along the minus strand of OY755252.1, from coordinate 35,850,949 downwards.
TGAATGTGATGTCTTTGGTCGGATCATGTTCTTCCCTGCCCCATACCTTGGGTAGATTCTTCTACCTGAGTGCTGTTTGTTTAGACAATCATTCTTTATTGGTGATACTTTCTGACATCCCTTTGTTTCATCCGCTAATTCCTTCCCAGTTTTGTTACTTGGAACAGTTTTTGGTCTGGACTTTTGCTGGAGGTTTGGTTTGATTTTAGGACCAGAAGTTGTTTTAGGTCTTTGGTATGTACTTCCAGTTGTGCTTGTAGAATTCAAATTCTTTGCCTTATGGCTAGCATCAACAGGGTTTTCTTTTAGAGTTTTTATCACTGCCTTTGATGAGGTTTTTGGTCCAGGTTTTATGACTTTCTTTGAGTGCTTGTTTGTATGTGCGGCCTGACAGGATTTCAGATACTGAACTTGTGCACTAGCCCAAAATTTCTTCTTGCGTAACTCCTCCTCTTCTTTCTTTTTTGCAGCTCTGGTTTCTTCTACATATTCCAGGAAGCTTCTATCAGGCTTTTGTGGTTTGGATTTTTTGACAGGAGATGGAGTTATATTTCTATAAGATTCCACTTCATGTTGACTTGCTTCTGAATTACAATCCTCCTTTACACTTTGATTAGTAGATTTCATGTTTTCATTAACTAATTCATTGAAAATTTCTTTCTCAATGGCAGCTTCAGAATGTGCATGATAAAGCTCATTATTAGTTGATACAGTTATTGATGACGGATTTATTTCATCTTTGACAGGAGAAATTGTATCTATCAATCTTGTACAGTCCACTTTCTCTGAATCCAGTTTGCTGCTTTTCCCAGAGAACATTTCAGACCCCACCATAGTTTCTTCTTGAAATTTGCTGTCTGCGTCTTCAAACTCTTCCCATTTATTTCGATTTTCAATATCTTTGAGTTGTCTATTTGTTTCATCTTCTCTGCCTATAATTTCGAACTGACTTTCTGCATTATTAGCTTCACCAGCATTTTTACATGAGTTATCTTTAAAACTTTTAGAAACTTGCTTATGTTGATATCTTTCCTCAAGAAATGTTTCTTCTACAGTTTTGACATCAAGCTGGTTATCAGTCTCTTTGTTATTTTGCTTGATTGCTTTGGAAGGTCTCTGAATAGTTGGTACAGACGGTGTATTAGGAATGGCTTCTTTATATTCCCCAAGTTTTGTTTGAACATAAAATTGAGCATTTGCTGGTATTGTTACAGCTCCAGACACTTTAAACAAATTACCATTATCTGGAGTACTGAAATATAACTGAGAGTTAACTCTAGCAATAACTTCTCCAGCTTCAGTTAGCATTTCACCCAAGGCCTCAGCTGCCTTGCCATTTTGCAATGTCCCATCATTTCTGCTGCATTCTTTACAATGTCGGAATGGATAAATATTGGTCTGGCAGGCTTCCTTAATGCTCTCAGTGCCCTTTTGCTTAGAAGCCTGATCATCTGGTAAGAAATTGAAGTTCATGAGGGCTTTAAGATTTTCAACATTTTCAAGTGACTCTGAGATCTGTGGTGACACATAGTTGTCTACAAATGAATCAACCTTTTGCAGCAAAGACATCGGTTTAGATTTATCAACAACCAGGTCCTTTGATGCTGTATGTAGCTGCTGAGATGTATTTGAAGGTGTATCACTGTAAGTACTCTGTGCATCTCCAATTTTCATGCTGGAATGGGTCGAACTTTGAAAGAGTGACTGATCGGATGAGTTTTGAGAAATGCATGCATCAAGATTTCTCACATTACTATTCTCATGCATCGACTGTCTACACATGATACAGGATGGGTATTTGACTGGCAGTATTTGTTCTGATGGGCAGCAGAAGCTGTTGATCATCGATGTGTATGGTAAGTTTGCTAAACTGGGGTCCACGACATGGCTATATCGCTGTTGTACTGGATCTACATTCTGGGGCAATTGTTCAGGTTTTGACTTCTGCATGTGACCATTGGTAGTAGCGTTTGTAACTGGTTGAACTTCTTTCACAGACTGTACATTGTTAACATCTACAGTCTTGGGTTTGGATGCTTGAACTGGCTTGACAACTGTTTGACCAACTATTTTTGCTTTCATCGGTCCTCTGGGTCTTCTTTTCCTTGCAAACTTGTCATATATATCAGGTGTCTTGGAAGACGAACATCCATATTCTATGTTTTCAACATGGTTTACTTTGGTCTTCTTGGCAGGTACAATCTTTGCTACAGGTACTTCTTTCTCAACACTTTTGGCAACAGTTTTCTCAGGTGACTCAGATTTATCTCGTGAATAAATAGCATATAAAGCTTTTTTAATTGAGGGACCTAATGTAGTTCTTCCAGTTTTATCAAGTGTATGACTATAGATGCTTGAAGATGGCCTGTAGGTGTATGTCCGTTCTGTCCTGTGTATAACATCTGCGGATTTACACACTCTACCTAACACCCACTTTTCTGGTGAACCAACCTTTTCTTTCCACATACTCATTCTCTGTGTCTGGAAATTTGACATGTCTGTATCCTCACAGTCTGCTTTTTGTATTATTTTACCTTCTGCATGGATTTCTTCTAGCATCTTAGCATCTGAATTACCTCGGATTGAGCATATAGACTTTGATGCATTCTCCTTTAAGTTCTTGACAATTTCATCTGGCAGCTTAGGTGAGGCTGCAGTAGAATTTGAATTGGATAGAATGGGGTTTAGTGGACCTGGCAAATTAGCTGAAACTGTTGTGGTAGGTACTGGTTTGCGTGACTTTAGATTTTCAAAAGCACTTCCTTGAATTACTGGATAGATTGGATCTGGAGTACTAGGAGGAGACATCGACTGACTGGTACGAGAATTTTGGTCAACTTTGATTTCATTCTGAGCAGATTCTGCCTGACTGCGAACATTTTTGTATGGAAATTTTTCAGTGAATACCTGTTTTTTTGGCTGATTTATAGCTGGTGTTTTTAGCTGTAGCTGTTTTGGTATTATACTGACATACTTAGGAGTGTAAGTTGCAGACTTTGGTTTGTCATTACAATTAAATTCTGCTAGTACGTTGTCAACATCACTCTTATAATAATCATTTTTTTCATGATTAGATCCTGCGCTTTGAGATCTAGGTGTACTCTCTTTTTTTACTCTTAACTTAGGTGGTATATTGTCATTTATCTTTGCTGGTGAAATTCTCAATACAGCTCTATCAGGATAGTTCAAAGAGAACCCTCCTCTTTTCTTCCCTATGTTTGTTAAGTGGAGCAAACTGGGAGTCTTGTTTTCTTCATTTTGACCAAACATCTTTGTCTCTTCAATTTCTTTATTCTTTTTAGGTATTATTGAAACTTCCATGCTGTATGTCTCTGTTTCTGTGTTTTCATCTTCATTCTTCTCTTCATCTTCGTGTTTTATATCTTTTAGGTATCTGTCTTTAAATGAATCCTCCTTCCCATTCTCCAAAACATCTTTGTTTTTAATTAAAACAGTACTGGCATTTTCCATCACCTTTCTCTCATTTCCAGTGTCTTCTATTTCATTCTTTATACATCCATTACTGGCTTGAATTATTATTTTCCGTGGAACCTGTCTTCCATTTGTATCTCCTGATCCTTCTTTATCCACATTGGCATCATCATAAACAGCCGAATTGTTAGAATCTTTTTTATGCTTCTTGCTTTGCATTTCATTTGAGTTTGCTTCTGCTGTTTGTGAATTATCTTTATCTCTTCTAGCCTGTTTTCTTGACTTTGCTCTACTGCCTTTATGTATTTCATGAGGGTCTGTCTCTGCTCTACACACATTTACACTGCTTCTTGTAACCCTCACAAATGTCCTACTTGTTCCTTTTATTGCAGTGGCATTCCTTCGTTTCTTTTCCTTACAATTCAACTTTTGATCATCTTGTTTGCCTTTTTTATTTTCTCTTACAGGCTTTACAGAAACTGAACTACCATTTGACCTAGTCAACGTTTCAGTACTATTATCATCTGTACTTTTTAATTTTCCTGAATCTTGAGGTTCATCTTGTAAAGTACTTTGAGCAACTTTAACTGAACTGTTAGTATCTTCTACAGTACTGGCATTATTCACCATTGCCTTTACTTTACCTCCAGCTGTTATCTTGCCTGTTAACTCAGGTTTATCCTTGTTTAAATGTCTGTTATAAGCTTGCTGTGAATTGTTCATACCAGTTCTGCACTGACCTTGACTATCCATCAATGTATAAGTATAAACTGGCGAACTTTGTAATGTTTTCTTAATTAATCCTCCTGGGACTTTGTTTTGTGACCTTCCTTTTGAATCTGCTTCATTAAAGGTCACATTCTTCTGCATGTGGGGCTGCTTCTGTGGACTAACACTAGGAACTGCATTCCATAATTCCTGTATAAAAAATGTACATCTTACTACAGACCGGTTTATGCAGCATATAACAACAGAGGAGGCTTAATGCTTTATGCCATAGATATGCCTTTTAATGCCTTTGCAAACAGAGTAGACCCAGATCAGATGGCTACTGTAGGAGTCGTTTGATCAGGGCCTTCTCTGTTTGCTAATGAAATAATAAATATCTATTTCTATACCCGGTAGTCTCTGCCATGGTCAAAACTTCTTGTGTTCAAATAATTATATATGTCATTATAAAGATTCAGTTAATTAACATTCATGATGTCATTAGTTCTTACATGATTATTTATGGAGTACAGGGTTAAGGACTTCATTAATTTTTTAACATAGATTTTGGTTAGAATTAGTGTACTTTGAGGATATGACCCGACGAAGACTGACATACTGTTGAAACTAGTAGGTCAATAAAAGAAACAGAAAACCAAGACGGCTGCTAGTGGTTATTTACACTAGCTTTTCCTTACTTCCTAGAGTTTGAAATAAACTAAAATTGTTTTCACAGGACACGGATTCCCCCACTTCTACATTTATAACAAACGTGCCTCAAAGATTGCTTCAACCCTTTCCATGTTGAATATTCATGTTAGAAATAATGACATCATGAATATTCATTACCTAAATTTTTATACAGTAAAACCTCTCTATAACGACCACTAAATTACATCAAGTATTTTGTGTTAAAGGCAGGTGGCTGCTTAAAGCAAGGTGAAAGTAAAACAGAACACTCCTATAGGAGTGTTCTGTTTTACTTTTACCTTGCTTTGAGCAACCACCTGCCCAAAATACCAACTAATTAACACAAATTGGTGTTCATTATAGAGAGGTTTTACTGTAATTGCAAGATGACATGCACTGGCATTTGCATACAGTGTATACGGAGATCAGAGAGACTGACTGACCAGGGTCTGTACTGTTTGTCATTCAAAATCATTTGGCATATTTAACCCTTTCCCTGTTCTATGTTTATTCTAAATTTTAGTACCTACTGAATAGTCATGGACAAACTAGTTATAATGATATATGATAGGCAGAATATTGTAACCATTTAAGAAAGTATAGAAACATATAATATCAAATTCCATCAGCAAACAGAGCATACCCTGATCAGACGGCTCCTCTAGGAGACGTCTGATCTGGGTCTACTATGTTTGCAGATGCGTGAAAACACGTTAATATGAGGGAAAGGGTTAAGCCTTTTTATATTGAATGGACTCTATAGTTGAACGCCGATGGGATATTCCACTCTGAAAACTCAGCGTTGAATGGGTTTAGTTAACCCTTTCCTCCATGAATATTCATCTAAGAAATAATGAGGTCGTGAATATTAATTACATTAATTTGTTCTAACAGTACAAAGACACAAGAAGTTTTGGCCATGGCAGAAACTGTAAAATTAGATATATATATATGATTTCATAAGCAACAGAGCAGACCCTGATCAGACAGCTCCTATAGGAGCCGTCTGATTTGGGTCTACCCTGTTTGCAAAGGCAAGAAAGGCATATTGATGCAGTAAAGGGTTAAAGATTAAGCATTAGTTCAACCCTTGCCCACAAATAAACGATTTATTTTCACACGTTTGCAAACAGAGTAGACTCAAATCAGATGATTCCTGTATGAGTCAACTGATCAGGGTCCTCTCTGTTTGCTTATGAAATTATAAATAGATCTGACTCAATAATTTCTACCAATACTAAAAACTCCTGTATATGCTATTATAAAAATTCAGCTAATAAATATTCATTATCTTGTCATTTTTTACATTAACCCTTCTCTTGCTGAATTTTAAAATACATTTCTCCTTCTTTACCCATGCCCTGTTGTATAATTACATATATCTTCACTGTGTACAAGTATTTCGCTGTGCAGTCACTGCTGTGGAGTGCACTGGTTGCACAATCAATTTGTAAATAGTGCAGACCCTGATGAGACAGCTCCTGCAGGAGCTGTCTCATCTGGGTCTTCACTATTTACAGGTAGATATATTGACGTGAATAGCAAGCGAAGGGTTAATAATCACCAGGAAAAGAGTTAACTTCATCTTGTTGAATTCTCAAGGAGTCTGTCACAGTGAATAGTCTACCTGTATCAACACTTGTACAGTCTTACTTTTATGGCGATGTGGTAGAATGCTTGACTAGGAATATAGAGGTCTCGAGTTTGCTCCCCACACCTAACGGGTATATTTTCTCTCAGAGAAACCCCAGTTACATTGATAAAAAAATATCTAAGTATGTCAGCAATAAGTACAGCAAAACCTCTCTATAGTGACCACTTAACACATTACCCGGTGTACATGTAAGAAATAATTACTGTACGAATGTTGATTTCAATGTGCATTTTATAATGGCATATGTATACAGGATGTGAAGTTTCATAAGATTTGCATGAATAGTAACGAAGTAATAGCTAATGTTAAAGTTTCCAAAAGACAACAAAGACGATGACAACATAGAAAAACAGACAAGCTAAAAATGAATCACTATCAGGAAATTTTGATAAATAAACTTGGATGCTTTTAAAAGCAGGTGGTGACTCTATCCAAAGCAAAAGTAATGCAGAAAGCAGCTCTAGCCCCTCAACTTGTTTATTTCATTCTTTACTTCATGTATATTCATGCAAATTTAATTACATCATGAGTATTCATTGGTTGAATTTTTATAATGGCATATCAACAATATGGCTAAACCTGTACTCAGATCTATATTATTTTTTTATAAGCAAATAGAGCAGACCCTAAACAGATGGCTCCTACAGGAGCCATCTGATTTGGGTCTGCTCTATTTGCAAAGGCGTAAAAAGGCGTATTTATGAACTGGGGTAAAGAGTTAATATTGTTCAATGCTGAAAAGTGTCTCATACTTGCTGTAACCTACCTGGCAGGACAGTATTACTACAGAGACCTCTCTGGACTGGGGTAGAAGCTTAATGGAGTCGTTAAACGCCATGTGACCAAACCAGAAGTCTGCCCAGGATATCAGCACACTGCATGTAGTCAAACAGGACCATGACCTCACTGAAAGTTATACATGTTATGTATAAACACAAACAGTTTGAAGAATTTGTGAGTTGCCTAAGTACTGTCAGTACTTTGACATGGTTGACAGGCGTACGGAAACATAGGTAATGCAGCTGCAGAGCAATGGATAAAGACTAAAATTGTCATATCTCCAAAGTGGTCACAACATAGGGTTTGGTGGAGATATAAAGAAGCTGTTCTTAAGAATGTTTTAATTTACACCTCTTATCTGGGCCTCTGCAGCAGGTACCCCTGTTTGTCTGCCTGTTTTGAAAGTGACATATAGCAACAGAAAATGAGTTGTAGAAAAAATAAAAAAAACATCACATCATACTTCATTTTTTTTTTCACCAGGATGAACACTTTTCAGTTTTGCTTTCGAAAGATAATTCGAGTCTTAGCAGTAAATTTGTAAAATAAATCTTACCTGTGCAAACAGTTTTGATATTAACCCTTTCCCTGTTCTGTATTTAAGCCAAATTTCAATACCTACTGAATATTCATTAACAAAATAGTTATAAAGAAATATGGAAGGTGGAACATTGTAGACATTTTAGAAACTTAAGAAACAGATCTATAAAATTTTATTAGCAAACAGAGCAGACCTGATCAGACGGCTACTCTAGGAGCCGTCTGATCTGGGTCTACTCTGTTTGCAAATGTGTGAAAATGTGTATATGAGGGAACGAGTTAAAGATGTTCAGCATCTCATCAGGATTCAATTTGTTTGACCCTCTGACTATAGTTTTGAAGAGACCATGAGGACTAAGATATTAGCTGAAAGGAAACCACTGATCCACACCATCCTCCACATTCTGTCAAACTTTTATGCAGAAAGTTCTTTACCGTATTCATTGTACCGTACAATTTACTATTTATAAGTAAACAGACATCTGTGTCTCCCCGTCCACCAGTTAGCAAAGCTTAACATGTCAACACTACACTCTTTTAACAACATTAATTGAAACAAATAAAGCACTGAATAGTGTAGACTCTGAACAAAATGCTTGTTCAGGAACAATCTGATCTGTGTCTATTTACCTAAGTTTGTTCGTTTGAATAATTCGGGTACCGGTAATTACAGTACAGTACTATTTATTGCAGTTTGTACTTTTGCATGAGGAAGAAAATGTCCCCTCATCTAAGCTTTAGTGTAGGATGAGGGTCATTATTGGAATATAATGGCTTGGGTAGATATCAATTTTTTGGTCATATTTAACCATCTACCTCTTGAATATTCATGTAAGAAATAATGTTAATATGAATATCAATTAGCTGATTTATTATAATTGTACATGAACACAGTATTGTTTGGCCAAGGCAGAAACTGTAGAATAAGATCTATATAATAATATAAGCAAACAGAGGAGACTGCGATCAGATAGTTCCTACATGAGCCAGCTGATTCTGTTTTACTGTTTGCACAGGTGTAAAAAGGTGTCTCTATCAGTAAAGGGTTAACCCATTACCTCATAGGCTATTTTTAGATCCAACCTCTTTGAATAAATCTACCGAACAGGAGCATTAACTAAAGGAAAGGAAATTTTTTAGGATTTTGAAGTTTGAAACCATTGTGATAAATAGAGCATTTGCTCCTATAGGAGCAAATGCTCTATTTATCACAATGGTTTGACAAAGTGACTTTTACAGAGGCGTCAAAAGTCATCAATATGAGGGAATGGGTTAAATGAATTATAATCTGTTTACCATATCCATTTTGACAAGCCAGGAAGCGTGTGAGCTGTATCCCCTCTTCAAAAGAACATTTGCGTACACTTCTCAGATATTCTTTGTCACAGCGACCCAGCACAAACTGATGAACAACCTGCTCCAAATAGCTTTGACAAAAGGGGAACATCTCTCGTAGAATGGAGAGGGGCACCATGGCCTCGGTAGCTTCACGATCCCCTGCATTGTACACCACAGAGCTTATAACAGGGCCACCAGTCTAGAGAGAAAAACAAAATTAACCATTTATATCATGAATATTCATATAAGAAATTATAATAACTGAATGAAGTTTTATAACAGCGTATGAACACATGAAACTTTGGTCATGGCAGAAAACAGAGCAGACCCTGATCAGATGGCTCCTACAGAAGCTCTCTGATCTAAATCTATCCTGTTCTCACGGGTGTGAAATGGTACGTGTCTCCATCAGGGAAATGATTAAACATGTATTGGTCTGTATATTTGTGGTTTAGACTGAAAAATTCATTTTGACATTAAAATCAGTATGAACATTCGAATTTAACCCTTCACTTTATAAATATTACTTTATTATTTCTTAGCTTAATTTTAATATGATAAATAAACCAGATGTTTTGGCTGTGGTAGAAGCCACAAAATCATTATCAGTTATTCCATAAGCAAACTGATCAGGGTCCATGCTTATAAAGCTTTTCAGTTGAGTCTGAGTTCGTTCTCAAGCTTTTGATTGGTCAGATTTGAGTTCTCAAGTTTTTGATTGGTCAGATTTGAGCCAAAGGCTCAAATCTGACAAATCAAAAACTTGAGAACGAACTCAGACTCAACTTAAAGTTTTATAAGCATGGACCCTGACCCGGATCAACTAGCTAATACAAAAATCACCATCTATATAAGTTCATGAATAAACAGAGCAGACCTTGATCAGCCAGCCCATACAAGAGGTGTTTAAACTGGGACTAACTACTCTGTTTGCAATTTCATAAATACCGTATTGTCTCTAATAAATGCCCAAATGTATATTTTATAAAAGGAGCTTATTGCACTTTGTATATGACGAGCTTTCTGCATTGCTTTCAGTCTGTACATTTTGCCATATAAAATTTGATGTCATTTTTTATGCCTTAATATTGTTTTAATCCTTTACTTCATGAATATCTATTTAAGAAATAATGAATTCATGAATATTAATATACATGTTCTGAGCTTCTATGCCATGATGGCTATGTAAGGAACTGTAGTATCATATCTAATTATTTATATTATTTCACAAGCATACAGAGCAGACCCTGATTAGATGGCTTCTGCATGAGAAGGTCTATAAATGGAATAAATGGTTTAAACACAACAGAAAAATCACTATTTTGCACTAAACATTTTTCATACCAAACCTCTTGGAAACAATCTGAATATCTGAGCATATAAATTGGATTTTTAGGTTTTTCAGAATACAGGTGGTAGCTTAATGCAGATTGAATGCAATACAGAAAGCTCCTCTAGGAACTTTCTGCATTGCTTTCATTATGCATTAAGCAACCACATATGTACATAATGCAAGAAGCTTATTTTAAAAAGGTTACGCCCCGGTAAAATTATTAAAAATGATATGGTAGTTTGGAACACAACTCAAAAATGGTCATAAAAATGGGCAGGGGATGGAAAACCACCTCAGTAATTTGTGAGATTTTACCTGAAACTTTTTGCCCTCTGTCACTTGTGTTTGGCCATCCTGTTTGTCAGACTGATTACAAATTCTCAGTTTTAAATTTCTCTTTGATCCAGTCATATTTCTTTCTGGAGGTATCACCGATCCTGGAACATCTAGTGAAGCAGTTGATTTGCTTATTCTTCTCACAGCTGGTATGAACTTTTTCCTTACCAAGTTGGACAGTGGTATCTTTACACTTGAGTTGGAGAAGTTCTCAGTTAGTTTAGCCATTGATTCATTGCACTTTTTAATACCAGGATCTCTTGAATGATTGTGTTTCATTTTCACAACATCATACAGCAACATTAGAGCTGAGCTGTTACTAAGCTGACTCAAGTCAACAAGGAGTGTACCTGGTGAAACTACAACAAACTGCTTCAGAAACATCAGCTGTTCAAGTTGTGTACATGGATGCATGACCTCCTCAGAAGCAGGATATCCGAGTTGGTGTTTCAATGCATTTAGCACTGCTGTACATTGTTGACTGGCACACCACAAGAACAGGGCCTCTTTTATGTCAGACCAAATGGCCATGCGTTTGTTGTTAGATACAATGTATGGTACATGAGCCAACCTTTTCTCTGCAGCATCAATCCGCCTCAATAACAAACTCTTAATTCCCTCATCCATTCTCTTAGTGGGTAGCTATTAAAACACAATGAAACCCATGAGTTTTCATAATTCAAATATCAGTTTCAACCCTCGCATTTTCATGCATATGCAAACAAATAAGACCCAGATCAGATGACCCCTATAGGAGCCATCTGGTCAGGGTCTGCTCTGTTTGCTTATGAAATTATAATCACATACACTAACCTGCTCTCAGTTGTTTTTTTTTTAAATTTTGTCTGTAATAAACATGGTCTTTTATTAGATCTCTATGGATAATTACTCACTTTCCAATATATTCACATGACTAACATCTACTGACCCCTGACAGTCACCTTCTACTAACAGTCAGTAATTGACCATGGGAAGTATCAAGTAGTAGAAAGTAATAAATATGCACACTTTCATGCCAAATACCTTCATGTAGAACAAAAGCTTTTTCCACATGCCATTAACCCTTTACACAATGAATATTCATGTAAGAAATAATGACATAGTGACTGTTAATTAGTTTAGCTTTTATATATGACATGGATAGAGATTGTTTTGGCCATGGCAGAAACCGTAGAACAGACTGATCAGACGGGGCCTATAGGAGCCATCAGATCTGGGCCTTCTCTGTTTGCAAAGGCATAGAAAGGCCTATTTATAGAGTAAAGGGTTAACGACTGGAACAATTTACTGCTGAATACTGCCATAAGCAACTCAGTGGAGTCGTTCAGAACAACATTACAATCCTATACCTACAGTCACTAAGCAAATGATGCTTTAATGTAGGCTCATAAATTTGTTCATTTTACTGAACTATTTTATATTCATAGCATTGTGCAATCTGCAGCATGTTGAAGACAGTCATTACTATAGTAGAAGCAGAATTTTATTGTTGGAGTGTTTCCATTTCAACTTCCTTCTTGTACATGTACAGTTTGTAAGTATGGCTGTCATTAATGTGTAACAGGTCGGGTACAGGTACCGGTAGTTCACATTTGTGTGCTCTATATGGTGATATCGAGCTAATTTCGGTTTTAATGATATCCCGGCAGACACCAACCATCATGTAGCCGGGCAGAGATTGTGGTGAAATAAGTTGATAGGCTTTACTGTGTGGCTTGGTGACTCAGTCGTTGAGTGTTGGCATGGTAAGACAGAGGCCCTGGGTTCGAGTCCCAGTCAAGTCAAAACTTTATCACCATGTAATTGTTTCATTTGGCGCCCAACGTAAAAAACCCACAGGAGGATTAGTATGAAGATTATATGAAGATAATTTGTAATAATAAGAAAATCGGGGAGTGTTCTTTGAGTAAGAATTTGGGACGAATTCCTGTGTAGAAAGGTGTGTGTAGCTGGGTAGAGATTGTGGTGAAATAAGTTGACAGGCTTTACTGTGTGGCTTGGTAGCTAGTTCAGTCGGTACAGTGTTGGCGTGGTAGGCCAGAGGCCCTGGGTTCAAGTCCCAGTAGAGTCAAAACTTTTACACCATGTTACAATCACAAAATTAGCATGATGTCTTACAACTCATTAATGAGACTAAGGTACTGGGTGAAGAACAGTATATATAAGTGGTCTGGATAGCTCTGTCAGCAGAGCACTTGCCCTGTAAGTGAGGAGTCCCGGGTTCAAGCCCTGGTCTAGCTGCATGTTTTCACCAGTCCTGTTACAGCAATGGTGCCCAACTTGAAACTTGGACTTTGTGCATGGCCATGATTTCTCGTGATTAAGGCGAGTTCCTCAGGGGAAAAGGGGGATTAGTGTAACAGGCGGAGTACAGGTACTGGGAGAAGAGCAGTAAGCAGTCCGGATAGCTCAGTCGGTTGAGCACACGTCCTGTAAGTGAGGGGTGCCCTGTCTGGTTGCATGTTTTTCACCAGTCTTGTTACACATGCAGTGCCTTTATCATGGCTTTATGTTATTTGGAGTCTTCAATAATATATCTGATTCAACATACATTTCAGAATCAAGTGTGCAGTACATTTCATTTTGATTATAATAGATATTCATGACAGCCGTCATTCAGAGTTTTAACTTTAAATGTGTTTTGTTACATACTTGTTCGTTCAGCTAAAATGAAAACTTACAGTTCTAACAAATATGTGAGTGGACTGTTGGTTTCCAAATCTATTCTTTCCGAAAGACTACTGAAGGATGCATATTCGTGCTCCTGTAACAAACCATTACCCGCATTACGATTAATAAACTGTAAAAATTCTCATTTTCGTAAAATATTCGGACTTTCGATATCAGAGTTCAATTTGAAAGTAACTATTGAGAATTCTTGCGCGTGCAAACTTCATTCAATCGGAAAGCTTCGCCTCACTCGACTGTTTCCGTATAAATACCCGAGATGTTCCAGTTAATTTTGTCTCAGTCGAAACTACTCGATGGCTTCCGGAAAACATCACTCGGACACCTCAGCTATTTCTACTTGCCCTGTCACTGTCGGAATAAGACGAGTAGTTACGAATGTGTACGACTGTTCCTGATAGTAATATGTTCTCCGTAAATGTCACGGTTTTCATCGGTATATACAATTGAGGAGTGTATAAATATCAAAAGCCCCTTGATCAAAGCCCCAGGGCTCCAAAATGACCAGGTGATCACGATCCCCTTGATGGAAAATGCAAGGTGATAAAAAAAAAAACTAATAGAAAATGCAGGATGATCAAAAGCCCCCTGATAGAAAATGAAAGGTGATCAAAAGCCCCCAAATCAAAACACCATCGGTCATAAATCCCCCCCCCCCACACACACACACACACACCTAACAAGGGTGTCATAATTGTTTTCAGGATCCAAACTGTTTGTAACATTTAATATTGCAAAATAACCCTACAACATTTTTTAAACATGTTTTTGTATTGTAAATAGGTTTCAGTTATTAAGTGGGTAACAAGATATTATTTTGTACAGAAAAGGGAAATTAATGTTTATATGATTGTTTGTTACAGCTTCAATTTATGCTGGATGTGAGTAGTGCATTTCGATATTCAAAGGATTAACCCTTTACTTCTTCCATATTAAACTCCATCTACTATGAATTTTAATGAATTACACAAGTACTGTATAAAGTGATTTTTGCTTATTATGCTGAACAGTATGGACTCTGATTGTACAGGCCTTACTTGCAAAAAGCACATACCATAATCAGACATCTCATTCGGGAGCTGATCTGCGTCTACACTGTTTGCAAAGGCGTAAATATGAGTATTTAAGAAGTAAATGGAACAGAAATTGTATGGGTCATTAATTATTTCATGATGTTTATATATGCATTGCTTTTTTCAGTGTATTGCTATTGTAACCATGTTACTTGCACAATATTGAAATAAATCTGTCTGTCTGTCTGTTGCAGCTCCAAAAAGTTTAAATCCAGATCAGACACTGGGTAATACTGTCTGATCAGTATCTAACAGTTTGTCATTTTATTAACTGCTTGCCACTTGAACTGTATTTGTGCAAATATAGGGTAGTTTTCAGATATTGAGTAGACATTACTTTAAGCAGAGGACATTCCTTAGGGAAAGGTTCTGAAATTGAATTCATTATTGTGATATTAATTATTACCTTTCCCAACAATTTTAGCCTACTTCTGATGAACACCAATTAACTCATCGAGGTCTCGAGGTTATAAAACTTTTTGGAGTCGAGTCCAGCCTCAGACTCAAAACCCACTAGAAATTGATTAAACATGGCTTTTTTTCAAACATGAACGTTTTGCTGTGCTTTAATACCAAGGAGGTTTTTCTATCAGGAGGCTTTTGGTCATCCTGTATTTTCTACCAGGGTGCTTTTGATCACCTTTCATTTTCTATCAGGGGGGCTTTTGATGATTTTTTTTTTGTGTGTTAATTAACGTCCGTTTCTGCTCACTATGGGCTAATTGGACGCCCCAGAGAGAGGGGAGAGGATACAGAGAAACCCGGGCGCGATGTCCTACTCTTATTATCGACTGAGTTTCTCTGGTTCTTTTAGATGCCCAGTGTAAATCACTGATACATCGGACCTCGGTTTATAGTCTCGTCCGAAGGACTTGGTCCGGCGGGGGATCGAACCCGTGACCTCTGGTATTGCTGTCGAGCGCATTAGCCACACGACCACGTCCGCCGTTTTTCCATTAGGGGGCGTTTGATCACCTTGCATTTTCCATCAAGGGGCGTTTGATCACCTGGTCATTTTGGAGCCAAGGGGCTTTTGATCAAGGGGCTTATAAGCGTCCCTCCACAACTGAGACATCTATAATCTTGAGGAGTGAAAAAAATATATAAAAAAGATATAATTCCAAATCGCAAAGGTTTCTATCGTGCCTGCTGAACGTCTGAACTTTGACATTGCTAACTAAACACCAGTTTTGGTGGTTTATTGTTTGCTTGTACGAGCTAAATTACATATTTCTGTTACTGTTATAAAAATACATGAATCGAAAGGTGTTCGAAGGGTTTGTTATTTAAAGTCAAGCTGTCCAAAGCGACTCTGTTACACACCCAAGTTTGACAATGCGCTATCATTGGTGGCAATGTACCGGAAATATGGTCTGGGTGAAGCAGAACGGTCAATCTCATGGTTTTATTGTTGTTTATTAGCTCTCTAAATGTTACAGTTAACCTGAATTTACTTAATCTTTTCCCTGTTGAATATTAATGTCAGAAATAATGACGTCATGGATATTTATTGACTGAATTTGTATAATGCCATATGCAATATGCAGCCTGGGTCCATGCTTATAAAGCTTTTAGTTGAGTCTGAGTTTCGTTCTCAAGCTTTTGATTGGTCAGATTTTAGTTCTCAAGCTTTTGATTGGTCAGATTTGAGCCAAAGGCTCAAATCTGACCAATCAAAAACTTGAGAACGAACTCAGACTCAACTGAAAGTTTTATAAGCATGGACCCAGGATGTTTTGGTATTGGTAGAAACTGTAGAGTTAGATCTATTATAATTTAATAAACAAACAGAGCAGACCCCGATTAGACGGCTCTAACAGGAACCGTCTGATACTGATCTACTCTGTTTGCAAATGCAGGCTTGCCAATTCTCTGGATTTTCCTAAATTTCCGGATTTTTCATCTGATCTTAGGATCTCCGGAATTCTCGTCGAATATCCAGATTTTAAAAAAATATATTTGAGGAAAAACAAATCCGCTGGCAACATTTTCTGCGAGTGTAATCTATTCTTGTCGCCCTCGTTCGCATTTCCTTTATTTCCCTTTTTTGGATAAGCTTGATTAAGCCAATCAAAAGTCTGATTGCATTTGGTAACGAAATTCAAAATATTTACTTGTCATTTCAGATGATCTAGATCATTGATTGAAATTCCATACTACACATAATTTATCGCTCAGTAGGGAAACAATATAATTGATCTGATGGCCTACAAGGCTAGAATATGTGCCTTACATCTATTAGGATGCGCACACTGAAGCCACGAAGTGGTGAAGTTGAAAGCTAAATGGATGCACATACGAAGCATCTCAACAGGTTTTTAAACATGTCCTTCATATAAATGTGTGTTTCACTCATTTGCAAATAGAGTAGACCCAGATCAGACGGCTCATATTGGTGCCGTCTGATCAGGGTCCACTCTGTTTGGTACTGGACGTTGATTTATGTTTCTTTAGTTTCTAAGATGGCTACAATGTTCCACCTACTATATTTCATTACATCGATTTTATCCTGGATGAACATTCAGTAGGTATTGAAAGTTGGAATAAACATAGAACAGGGAAAGGTTTAACCCTTTACTCCATAAATACGCCCTTTAGGGACCGTCTGTTCAGGGTCTGCTATGTTTACTTATGATACAATAAAGATATGATTCTACAGTTTCTGCCATGACCAACAATTCCTGTTGCCATGTGTTATTAACCCTTTCGCTGCCAATGCCGGATCTGTGATTACCTATGCAAACCGTTTGGATCCAGATGAGACGCCGAGTAACTCGGCGTCTCATCAGGATCCAAACTGTTTGTTACTGTTACTATGTTTTTGAAACGAAAATGAAGAAAATCAAAATAATGAAAATTTGTAGCAGACATGGAGTAGATATGGTTGGATATGCTTAAACTGCTTGTTCTATGGAAGCAGTGACTGCTTCTAAATAGAAATAGAACAGTGAGGTTGAAGATTCGGACTTTAAAAAACATGTCCCTGAAAGCAAAATAAGCAGAAATCCCAAGTCATTTGGTGATTATTTTCTGGAATGCAAACGCGACCTGTGGAAAATTGTATAAATGCATAAAAATATAGCAAATTAATTAATAGCGCAAACAGTGTTGAATGTTATTCACAGAATTCTTTGATTAGGGTCAACATAGTTACCTTTGTTAGAAAAAAGTTTCTTTAAGGCAAGTCTGAGAACATTACTTGATGAAAGGTCTAGTAAAAGTATCTTGCTCAGCATGTCAACTGCATAACATGTACAGTATATGTAATCCAATGCATGTGAAAATAATGGCGTTTAAAGTTGTGCGGTCGGACTTGAAAATTTTATAAAATCTAAGGGTTTTTTATCATGCAGTTATGGATACCCTGCAAATGCGTAAAAAGCTTTTACAAGAGGGAAATGGTTAACTCTGGAATCTCTGGATATGGACTTACCTGGAATAATCATTGCGTTTGTAAACACTCGTCCTGCAGCATAAGACACAACGCTTATACAGTAGAACCCCTCTAATGCGACCACTTAATGAATAAACATGTCTTTATAAGGGTGATTCTTCAAAAATTTGTAATTTTGCCTACAAATTTTTCAAAAACATTTTGCTCATAAAACCGTTTGCTTAACACGTATACCATAACTATGAACTGTCTTTGACTTATAAAGAGTAATGTCCGTGCTGATTGTTCAATAGAAAAAATATTTTTTACATTTTATAAATTGCCAATGACCTGAAAATGTCATTACCGCAACGATGTAAAATTGGACCTCGTTTTATCTTAATATTTAGTTAAAGGGTGTTTATCGTTCATGATGTGTGTAAATTATGAATATGAATAACGTAATTCTGTTTCATTTAGTAATACATCTTGCAAAATCAAAAATTGTCTCTTAAGGTGATGGAAACAGCTAATTTTTAAGATTTTGATGCATCGAAATTATCTCCAAAGTGTTACTAAATTTCTTTTAATTAACTAAAAACATGCTTTATACTAGCTTTAGGATTAATTTATCGTAAAAGTATACAGTTCAAACATTTCCATTGCTCAACTTTTAAAAAATGGCAAAAAATGCCAAAAAATGAATGGAAAACGTTTCGGTAATGACGTTTCGGTAATGACATTGCGGTAATGACAGCAAAAAGTAAAGCCAAATGGTACTGAATTTATTCAGAAATATTATTTATTTTGTTTCTGGATGCAAGTTAAAGTCGTATTTTCACAAAATAGTTGTAAGATACCAAAATAATTAAGGGCTATGTCAGTACCGAAACGCAGGCCGTTTTGGTAATGACCGTTTCGGTAATGACAATTTTGTTTATTTTTCATAATTTCAGGCATTTACCCAGTATATGTTTCAATTATTTTATGCATTTAAGCATCGTGTACACACAGCGTATACGACAAGATCTGTTAACATGAATTTATAGTTCAGCTTGGATGGTTTGAGGGCGTTTCGGTGCTGACGGCCTAAAAACATAATCAATAGAAATAGATGTTTGGGAGGCCATTTCTTATAATAGAACTGGGATTGCTAATTCGAAGTGTACCCTATAATGACTGCATGGGGAAAACCTTCTGATGACGTCAGAAGGGATTTCCCTTAATTTCAAGATAAAATAGGTACAGGCTAAAACACCATACCGTTTCGGTACTGCCAGGAAATCGAGGGACAAAAATCAGCAGCTGAAAAAAGCCACTAAAGATTAAACTAACAGCTATATTTTGTATTCATTCATTCTATGATAATATAATGACATTATCAATAGAGAAACATTATCAAATTTATGATGATTTAAGGTCAAGATATCTCATTCTATTATGTGTTGTATGATGAGGGACATGGGAATTTTGCACCCCCTTTCATATTTCAGACTCGATTCCAAGAAAATGAACATAAATTCTCACTGGTTATCACTATGTTCTCACTAAGGTATGTCATATTAACTAAGCAAAGATAAAATATTCTTATAAAAGTAAATTTTTATGACTTTTAAATCATGTGAAAGGTGAGGGACAGCATATTACAATTTTTTGAAGAATCACCCATAAGCAGGTGGTTGCTTGATGCAGGATAAAAGTAATGCAGAAAGCTCCTACAAGAGCTTTCTGCATTACTTTTATCCTGCATTAAGCTACCACCTGCCTCTACAACCAAGATTTATACCTCTTTTAGGTGGTCGCATTAGAGGGGGTTACTGTATACTCAAATTTGGATCTTGTGCTATGTTGATATCAAACATAATGACTGAGTGTCTAACAGTATAGATTCTGATAAGGCGCTGAGTTAGTACTCAACGTATCATCTGGAACCAAGCTGTTTTCAGTTGTGTGTCAGGATGCGGTAGAGTAAAATATCATAAATGATCTACACCTCTGTGTGTTGTGCGTGCGTGTACGTGTGTGCGCGCGCGTGTGTGTGCGTGTGTACGTGCGTGTGAGCGCGCGCGAGAGAGAGAGTGCGATAGTATGAGAGAAAGAGAGAGAGAGAGGGTGGGGAGAGTGCGTGCGTGTATTTCAGCAAATAATTTGATGATAAACTACTTTACAAACAGCAATACACGTATACTGTAAATAGCATTGGGGAACCAAACAGTTGCTGTGCGACAAAGATGTTTGTAAAACACGTATAGGCCTACCACCAACGTGGATCTATACACCCATAAAAGGAATACGTTTAAAGCTGCCAATACTGACTGGCCAACCTTCCTACCAAGTCTGGGGATCGTCTAAAGAGTGGTAACAGTATCGGGTTTAGTGGAGAAATAAAGGAGATATTCTTGAAAATGTCGAAATGCACGTATCTTATCTGGACACTATTTTGATAACATTAAATTAGGTTGACAAAGAAGCAAATGGCAGAAACTAGAATCAGATCCATGTGATTCCACGAGTACACAGAGCAGACCCTGATAAGACAGGTTTCTATATGACCTGGGCCTTCTCTGTTTGCAAGGGTGTGAAAAGGTATATCTATTAACCCTTTCCCTGTTCTATGTTTATTACAAATTTCAATACCTACTGAATATTTATAAACATATAGTTATAAAGAAATATGGAAGATGGAACATTGTAGACATTTTAGAAAGTACAGAAACAGATCTATCAAATCCTATTAGCAAACAGAGCAGAACCTGATCAGACGGCTCCTCTAGGAGCCGTCTGATCTGGGTCTACTCTGTTTGCAAATGCGTAAAAACACGTTTATATGAGGGAAAGGGTTAAGAACAGGATGAAATATGCCACATTACTTTATGATAAGGTAGTGGTAGTAATACAAATCCTACTTCAGCTCTTTGCATGATAGCGGAAAATTCTTCTGCCATTTATGCAATTACAGTAGAACCCCTCTAATGCGACCACTTAATGAATAAACATGGGTGTCTTTTTAAGCAGGTGGTTGCTTAATGCAGGACAAAAGTATTACTTTTGTCTTGCATTAAGCTACCACCTGCATCTAGCACCCATAATTATACCTCTTTTAGGTGGTCGCATTAATGGGGCTTTACTGTACTTTGAATCCAGATCAGGAATCACAACATGTAGGGCCAGATCTGAGATCGAAACTATTTGACACTAAGGCTCTCAACTTCTGCAAAACATTAGAAAGAAAATTAATAGTTTTTATAATGTTAGACGACAATTGAGCAGACAACAAAAAATATCATGCATCTTCTGGTGATGCATTCAATGCCAAGTGTACACCTACTGATAGTAAATGTTCTATTTGTGAGAAAACCTGTTAACCTTTCACTTGATAGAACAACCTTGTCATACTTTGCAAATAGATTATACCTATATCAGACCGCTTCTGTAGTAGCCCTCTGATCAAGGTCTGCTCAGTTTACTCATTGAATTTTATAGATCTGGGTCCATGCTTATAAAGCTTTTAGTTGAGTCTGAGTTTCGTTCTCGGGCTTTTGATTGGTCAGATTTGAGTTCTCAAGTTTTTGATTGGTCAGATTTGAGCCAAAGGCTCAAATCTGACCAATCAAAAGCTTGAGAACGATCTCAGACTCAACTAAAAGCTTTATAAGCATGGACCCTGATTCTACAGTTTCTCCCATGACCAAAACATCCTGTTATAATAATACAACTAATACATATTCATGATATTATTATTTCTCACATAAATATTCATACAACACAAGGCTAAATTATAAGTAAGACTTCTGGATTTCATTGTTTATTACTCTGTATATTATCACATGGTTAGGAATAAAACAATTAACATACATGTATTTATATTCAGAGCTACAGATAAACTACAGATAAAGGTGCGTACAGAAATACTAAAATCGTCATATCTCCACCAAACCACATGTTGTGACCACTCCATCAAAATCTATGTTGTGACCAGTCTTTAGAATTGTCTCTCTGAGATGATTCTAAAGAGTGGTCACAACATAGGGTTTGGTGGAGTTGGTGGAGAAATAATTGACGCACCTTATCTGGATCTTTGTACAGTAGAACCTGTCTTAAGTGACCGTCAGAAAGAGGTCTAATCATGGGTATGTAAGGCAGGTGGTAGCTTAATGCATGTCAAAATGAATGCTCCTATAGGAGCTTTCTGCATTACTTTTGACCTGCATTAAGCAACCACCTGCTTTTTAAGATGTCTGCGTTCGATCAATTCAAAGTCGCTTAAGACAGGACTGGTTTTACTGTATATTTATTCTGATATGTACATGTATACCAGTACATCAAATATAATCTAACAATTCTTTGGAATGTTGGCATCTATACAGGTAAAAGGCACTTAAATATTACAAAATATAATAAGACTATAATCTAACAGTTATTTGGAATGTTGGCATCTATATAGGTAAAAGGCACTTAAATATTACAAAATATAATAAGACTATAATCTAACAGTTATTTGGAATGTTGGCATCTATATACTCGTACATGTAGGTAAAAGGTACATAAATATACAGTAAAACACTACTAATGCAACCACCTAAAAGAGGTATAATTCTGGGTGTTAGATGCAGGTGGCAGCTTAATGCAGGACAAAAGTAATGCAGAAAGCGCCTATAGGAGCTTTCTGCATTACTTTTGCCCAGCATTAATCAACCACCTGCTTATAAAGACACCCATGTTTATTCATTAAGTGGTCGCATTAGAAGGGTTCTACTGTATGTTACGAAATATAGTAAAACTATCTAAAATAAACACATATTTTCAAAAATATCATAAAACATGATGTTGTTTATGTTCAATTATTCTTATGAAAATTGTTAACTTAAAAAACTTATTTATAATAAAATGTCTCTGTGATACAAAATTAGTTTGTTTCCATCGATATTTGTATTTTTTTGCATTGTTTTTTGTTTAACAAAAAGTAATAGGGTGTGGAAATAACTTAAATAATAACTGCAAAAAGTGAAAAATTGATGCCCAGGTTTCAGACAATTTTAGTAAAGTACAACCCCTCTAAATTGGAATTTTATTAACCCATTCCCCTATAGGTTATTTTTCGATCCAACCTCTTTGAATGAATCTACCGAAAAGAACTATTAACTAGAGAAAAGGAAATTTTTAGAATTTTTTAGTTTTAAAGCCATTGTGATAAATAGAGCATTTGCTCCACAGACTCTATTTATCACAATGGTTTCAAAAAGTGACTTTTACAGAGGCATAATTTTAGGAAGGTAGCTGCTTAATGCAGAGTTAAAGTCATGCAGAAAGCTCCTTTGGGTGGGCGGGTGTAAAAGTCGTCCAGACAACGCATGATTTCGACCTGCTTAACCCATTACCCCATAAGCTATTTTTAGATCCAACCTCTTTGAATAAATCTACCGAAAAGGAGCATTAACTAGAGAAAAGGAAACTTTTAGAATTTTGTAGTTTGAAACCATGGTGATAAATAGAGCAAATGCTCTATTTATCACAATGGTTTCACCAAGTGGCTTTTACAGAGTCGTCAAAAGTCGTCAATATGAGGGAAAGGGCTAAATTATCACCTGTCTGAAAGACTGGTTTTGATACTACTTTTAAAGCCCAGCTTAGAGGGTTTTTACTATATGCTTTTAGCTCTATTTCAATCCTAACTCTTTGGGATATTCCAAGCCTTTACTTAAAAAATATTCATGTAAGAAATAATGACATCCTGAATATTAATTAGATTAATTGTTTAAATAGCACATGCACACAGGAATGTTTAGCCATAGCAGAAACTGCAGAATTATATTATATCTATATCAAATGCAAACAAAACAGACCCTGATCAGACGACTGCTACAGGAGCCATTGATCTGGGTCACTCTGTTTGCAAAAGCATAGAAAGGCGTATTAATGGAGTAAAGGGTTAATTGAATTGGGTACATATGAGTTTTGGAATAATATTTTGTTCTAGATCAAGAAGTTACGTGTGGCGACGGATGTAAACCTTTATTGTGGGTTCACAAATCGAGGGCTTGGTGCAAAACTATTCTAACTCCTTCACTAAAGTGAAGGAGTTAGAATAGTTTTGCACCAAGCCCTCGAAATACATTTTATGACAAAAGTTGTTCAAGGAAATCTTCATAAAATGGTCCAAACAATATCATTTCAATGATTATGAGATATATAAATAAAAGACCTTTATTTATTGACATATTACCCTTAACATGAATAAAAAATTGATATCAAATATATGTACATGTATATGATTCTAAAAAAGTTGTTATTTTACAACTATAAACATACATTCTACTTTATAAAATAAGACATACAGAGACATTCATTCATAATCTTCATTTTAACCATTAACCCTGAATGTCAAAGAGCTTAGATCCTTACTGTGGACTTCATACGGATCCAAGCTGTTTGTGAATGAGAGTTAGGTTGTGAATATTGGAATAAAAGTTAACGTTTTATGAGAGCAGCTATTCGTACAAAAAGAGCATCGCGTGTTGGTGCCAAGGCTCGTCTGTTCGACTGCAGCCTTTGTGACAGTGAACAAGTGTGTGAAGCTGCATAAGATTTGCATGAATAATACAGAAGTAATAGCCAACATTAAAGTTTCTGGAAGACAACAATCATGATAACAATGACAACTCTGGAGCGATTGTAAGTCGAAGACAATAACCACTCAGCCATGGAGGCCCCCATACATATGGAGGTTGATCTGGGTCTACTCTGTTTGCAGATGTGTGAAAAGGCATTTATATGAGGGAGAGGGATAACACTCTCAACCCTGACATATCAGAGTGGACCAGCCCATCAGTGTTTAACAATAGAGTCCACTTAGTATGAAAAGCTTAAACAATGTATGTGTCTCTCGGGTTGAAAAGGTTAATCTTTCACCGTTCTATGTTTATTCCGAATTTCAGTACCTACTGCATATTCATGGGAAAAATAGTAACAACTAAATATGGAAAGTAGAACATTGTAGCTTTTTAGAAAGTAAAGAAACAGATCTATCAAATTCCATCAGCAAACAGAGCAGACCCTGATCAGACAGCTCCTCTAGGAGCTGTCTGATCTGGGTCTACTCTGTTCGCAAATGCGTGAAAAGGCATTTATATGAGGGAAAGGGTTTTTGTCAGAATGGAATAGCCCATCCGTGTTTAACTATAGAGTTCACATAGTAAGAAAGTAAGTAAATATCTTATTATTGTGGCATGTTCATATCATACAAATCATATAGTACATGTATATCAAATATTCAAATAATTTAGCACCCAGCCAAGTGGGCCTATAAGTCACCATTTCAAACACCTACATTGTATATAACAGATACATGAATAAATAAGTAACATGTATATTCTAAATGTACCTATACATGAGTAATAAGTTAACAATACCATTACATCAATCATACCAAATTGGCATTAATTCTTAGGTTAATTGCTTTCTCTAAGAACTTTGCCAGTTTCCTAGGATATAATGACATTATATTTGACAACTGGAGTGTCAACTGGAATGTTCCCTAAATTAAGAAAAATATCACGAAACTGTGCCGCTATTCGTAAGTCTCTGTAAATATTACATTCAAATATAAACTGTATTTCGTCCTCCACAGTTTAATCATTACAGAGTCTGCATAGTCTTTGATGACGTGGCTCACCTGTGTAGTGACCTGTTTCTATTCGAAGCAGTAAAATGCCTGATTTAAATTGACTTAATACTGATCGTACATTTCTGCTAAGTCTTACACAGTCCTTGTAGTGAAAGGTAGTTTTGAACAGTCTGTACATGTATATTCTAAGCTTCTGTACCTTTTCAAGTTTGTGAGACCATAATTATATTGCAATAATAGTAGTACGAAAGGCTTAAACTTGCCACAGGATTCTCGATGACAAACAGTGCAGACACTAATCAGAGGGCTCCTCTATACTGTTTGCAAATGCCATTGTGTCCCGAAGTCAAAGGGTTAACCCATTCCCTCATAGGCTATTTTTAGATCCTACCTCTTTAAATAAATCTACCGAAAAGGAGCATTAACTAGAGAAAAGGAAATATTTAGAATTTTGAAACCATTGTGAACAAGATGTGTTTGTGAAACACTATGCCCCTCATATATTTGACCTCTGACCTTGAAGGATGACCTTGACCTTGACATGTCACCCCTCAAAATATGTGGCTTTATGAGATACATATGCATGCCAAATATCAAGTCTATATCTGTACTGGCTCAAAAGTTAAGACCAATGTTAACATTGCATTAAAGTTACAGACAAAGAAACAGACAGTTTGACCTTTGACCCTGAAGGATGACCTTGACCTTGACATGTCACCCCTCAAAATGTGCAGCCTCATGAGATACACAAGCATGCCAGATATCAAGTCTATCTCTACTGGTCCAAAAGTTATGGCCAATGTTAAAGTCGGTGATTTGACCCATATATTTGACCTCTGACCTTGAAGGATGACCTTGACCTTGACATGTCACCCCTTAAAATGTGCGGCTTTATGAGATACATATGCATGCCAAATATTAAGTCTCTATCTGTACTGGCTCAAAAGTTATGACCAATGTTAAAGTTGCTGACAAACAAACAGACAGACAGGGCAAAAACAATATGCCCCCCAGATCTGATCTGGGGGGGGGGGGGGGGGGGGGGGCGTAAAAATAGAGCATTTTCTCCTATAGGAGCAAATGCTCTATTTATCACAATGGTTTCACAAAGTGACTTTTACAGAGTCGTCAAAAGTCGTCAATATGAGGGAAAGGGTTAACATTCAGACACACATTATCCCCAATGGTTTATACAATAAATCAGTTTTGTACAACAATAAAACCTGTCTTTAGTGAAAAGGGGATAATAATGGGTCTGCAAGGCAGGTGGTTGCTTAATACTGGTCGAAGGTACTGCAGAAAGTTCCTAAAAGAGCTTTCTACATTATGTTGGTCCTGTATTAAACAGCCACTTGCTTTTTAAGACTTCTGTGTCCAATCAATTATGGGTCTGTTAGTCAGGTGGTAGCCTATGCAAGTATAAAGTAATGCAAAAAACACTGTTGGAGCTTTATGCATTACGTTTGTCCTGCATTAAGCAATCGTCTGCTTTTTAAAATTCCTGTACTCAATCAATATAAAGTATCTTAACCCAGTCCCTTATAGGCTATTTTTAGATCCAACCTCTTTTAATAAATCTACTGTAAAGAAGCATTTACAAGAAAAAATGATTTTTTTAGAACTGTGTATGTTTGAGACTAAGAAGCAACTGCTCTATTTATCACAAAATAGTTTCAAAAAGTTGCTTTTAAAGAGGTGTCAATATGAGGGAAAGGGTTAAGACAGGTTCTACTGTATTTTGATAACTTTAAGTTAGACTGGCATACAGGTATTAACCCTTCTCTTGCTGAATTTTAAAATACATTTCTCCTTCCTTACCCATGCCCTGTTGTATAATTACATATATCTTCACTGTGTACACATATTTCGCTGTGCAATCACTGCCGTGGAGTGCACTGGTTGCATAATCAACATGTAAATAGTGCAGACCCTGATGAGACAGCTCTGGGTCTTCACTATTGACAGGTAGTTTGACGCGAATAGCAAGCGAAGGGTTAACAAATAGTACAGACCTTCTATATCAAACAGCTCCTTCTGCACCGTTTGTTTATTTATCTGAATACTTAGAGTAACATGGATACAGTAAAACCCCTCTTAACCGGAATTTAAGTAGAGAAGAATTTAGGTATTTTAAGGCAGGTGGCTGCTTAATGCAGGGTGAAAGTCCTCTAGGAGCTTTCTGCATGACTTTCACCCTGCATTTAGCTTCTACCTGTCTCCCAGACCGATATTTATACTTAATTGGACATCCAGTTTAGAGAGGTTTTACTGTATATCATATAACAATATCATCAGGGTCTACACTTTTTGCTACTATATCAATCTATATTTACACGAATAGAGCAGACCCAGATCAGAGAGCTCCTGTAGGAGCCATCTGATCAGGGTCTGCTGTTTGCTTATGAAATAATATAAACCTGACACTACACTTTCTGACATAATAAAAATATCCATTTATAATACCAGTATAAAATATTTAGTCATTACTTCTGACATGAATATTCATCAGGTAAAGGATTATTTTTTTGAGTCGAGGTGTAGAGTCTGATCAAAGGCAGTGTTTTATGTAGTGCAATGATATGGGCCTTTAACCCATTACCTCATAGGCTTTTTTTTTAAGACCCAACTACTTTGAATAAGTCTACCAAAAAGGAGCATTAACTAGAGAAAAGGACAATCTTAGAATTCTGTAGTTTGAAACCATTGTGATAAATAGAGCATTTGCTCCTATAGGAGCAAATGCTCTATTTATCACAATGGTTTCAACATGTGACTTTTGCAGAGGCGTCAAAAGGCGTCAATATGAGGGAATGGGATAATGTTTGCATAGCCTCAATGACACCATATCCCATGCTGCAATTAAACTCAATGTTTGGCTTAACCTTTAACCTGTCCCTGCTGCATGTAAGAAGTAATGATGAAATGATAACTGAATTTTAATGATGGCATAATTATGTACGCAGGATATTTTGATATTGGTAGAAATTGCAGAGCTAGGTCTACTGTAATTCTGTAAGCAAACAGAGCGAGAGCCATCTGATCTGGGTCTACTCTGTTTGCAAAGGCAAGAAAAGGCATTTATATGAAAGATAGGATGTATATCACGTGCACTTATGAATATTCATTAAACAAATAATGACATCATGAATATTAATTTGACGAATTTTATAGCGACATGCAATCACAGGACATTTTGGCCCATCCTATCCGATCTACTGGTACATTATTTCACAAGCAAGGATTTCATACGCAAGGAGAGCAGAGCCTTGTCAAACAGCTCCGTCAGGAGCCATCTGATCTGAATCTATTCTGTATGCAAACATTCTCTTTAACAAAAGGGCCATGAAGGACTTCTTTAGAAATGATGGCATAATAATATACCCTGATATGAGTTATTTGTATTGTAAAACTCCAATGAATGCTGGTACAGCCTCCTGCCATCCCTTGCAGATGTGATCACTGGCAGGGACCCAGTGGTTTCCGGTAGGTCTCCAATGAATGCTGGTACAGCCTGTCAGCCTCCTGCCATCCCTTGCAGATGTGATCACTGGCAGGGACCCAGTGGTTTCCGGTAGGTCTCCAAGTATGATCCTGAGTCAGTTGTGTTGGACAGAGAACTCCAGAGACACACCTTGCCATCCTTACTGCCCCCGCCAGTTACCATGTATCTGAAAACAAAGAAACCTTTTAACTCTCATCACGCCTTTCAATGCTGTATTTTCCTAGTGGAATAGACCATCAGCGTTTAACTACAGAGTCCAGTCAGTAACCCTTTCCTCCAGAAACACACCTTTCTACGCCTCTGTCAGTTTTTGTTTAAACCATTGTGATAAATAGAGCATTTGCTCATTAATCCGGGGGTTATAATTTGAACAATCTTTGTAGGGGGCCATTAGATGATGCT
Source organism: Azorinus chamasolen (assembly GCA_963576725.1). Lineage (NCBI taxonomy): Eukaryota > Metazoa > Mollusca > Bivalvia > Cardiida > Solecurtidae > Azorinus > Azorinus chamasolen. The sequence goes on along the minus strand of OY755252.1, from coordinate 35,821,476 downwards.
ACATACCAAATATCAAAGATCAAGGCCTCACGGTTTCAGAGAAGAAGATGTTTTAATGATTTTCCTATGAAAAATTGATAAGCCCCAGGGTGGGGACATTTTTGGTCCGGGGGTCATAATTTTAACAATCTTTGTAGAGGACTATTAGATGATGCTACATACCAAATATCTAAGCTCTAGGGTATGTGGTTTCAGAGAAGAAGGTTTTTACAGGTTTTTCCAACAAAAACAACTGATAAGCCCCGGGGCGGGCCATTTTTGGCCCAGGGGTCATGATTTGAACAAACTTGGTAGAGGTCTATTAGGTGATGCTTCATACCAAATATCTAAACTCTAGGGTATGTGGTTTCAGAGAAGAATTTTTTTAAAGGTTTTCTATATATAAGTCTCTGCAAAATTGATAAGCCCAGGGGTAGGACAATTTTTGGCCTGGGGGTCATAATTTGAACAAACTTGGTAGAGGACCATTTGATGATGCTACATACCAAATATCTAAGATTTATGATTTCAGAGAAGAACATTTTTAAAGATTTTTACAAAAAAACTGATAAGCCACAGGGCGGGCCATTTTTGGCCCGGGGTCATGATTTGAACAAACTTGATAGAGGACCACCCAAGGTATATTTCTGTGAAATTTATTTGAAATCCTCCCAGTGGTTTAGGAGGAGAAGCCATTTGAAAAAATTGTAGACGACAGACGCCGCATGACACCGGACACAGGGCGATCACAATAGCTCACCTTGGCACTTCGTGCCAGGTGAGCTAAAAACGGGAATAACTAAAAAAATATTGATGCTAGAGTTGTGGCCCTTGTGCATGACACTTCCTCTCATCATGCTTGTTCCATGTGTGAACTTTGAATGCTCTATAATGATTACAGTCAAACCTGTTTTTAGAGACATAGTTTGGGAGAAAGCCAAAAGTGTCGTATCTCACAGGGTGTCTTTGAATTCAGGTTGAAAATTTCATGGGCCAAAACCAACCGCTCCAGGGTCTATGTCGTTTTGATCAACATCCTTCGCGAAAACTGATGACATTTCAAATTTATATCTAGGTATTACTTTTTTAGGGTTTGAAATGGAATAAACTATTTTATAATGTTACTTCTTTAGTGTCCTTATCATTAATTCTATTAATAAAAAGTAAGTTTGTGCACAAAACAAATTCATGAAAATCAGAAGGCCTCGTAGTTTTTCGAAGCGTTTCGGCCCATTGCCACAACGAGGCCAAGCACACCTGTCTTTGACAGGGAAGCAGAGGCACATTTCTATATGTATGTATCTTAATTATGAGAATACAATTTATGTTATAATGAAATAAACCTTTTGAAGTGGTGTGGTTAACTTCTTGTCAAGTTATGAAACAAAATTGGCAACTAAATCACTAGAATAGCCAATTACGACATTATGACCGATTTCCGGTATAAATAAATGGATGATTACAGCGCAGTTCATTATCAAAATTTTATGGTTGGGTAGCTAGCTATAAAAACACTAACAGTAGTGAGACTAACAGACCAACTGGACCAGATAATCCCTTATCACCTTGGGCATTAATCCTTTGACACATTAATGAGGGCAATTAGGTACAAACACAATAATACAGTGAAAGATCATTGTCGCTAAAAACAATGTCGTTTGCCGAGTTGGGAGTACAAATTTAGTGTCGTATGTCGCATCTGCCAGTGTGTCGCTATATACAGTTGAAATATAGAGGAAAATACATCGGGAGGAAGGAAATACTGTCGCATCTGACAGGATGTCGCTAAAAACAATGTGTCGCTAGGACAGGTTTGACTGTATTTAGAAATGACAGCCAAAAAAAGAAAGTGTGATGGGGCAGACAGAAAAACAGACAGACAGACGACGGAAAAGTGATCCCTAAGTGAAACAATGCCTCTCGGCAGGTGACACAAAAACCTTAACCAAAAATTCTAAGTTAAAAAGGGCCATAATTCTGTCAAAATGCTTGACAGGGTTATGTACTCTTGTCTACAGATAAAGCATGTGGTGGTGAACAAGTGTTCCAAGCTTTATTCAAAAGTTTAAAGGCAAAAGGTGGACTTTAACAAAATGCTTAACCAAGGTGTGACGCGGGCAAAGCAGCAACAAAATAAATTTGTGATCTATTTATTTTAATTGTATTTGTGAACTATTTATTTTAATTGTATTATTAAATAGTAGTCTGGAACGTGCAGGACAAAACAGAGAAACAAGTATCTCATGAACACTTTATTTTGATATTACTATTAACTGGTAGTCTGGAAAAGGCTGGGAAAAGCAGAGACAAAATAACATATGAAAGCTATTTTAACTGTACTATTAGTTTGTAGTCGGGAAAGTGCTGGGCAAAGTAGCGACAAACAAACCTTGTGAACAATTTATATTGATTATACCATAAATAGGCAGGAAAAGTTCTGGGCAAAACAGAGATAATTTACCTTGTGACCTCTCGACCCGTTGCAGTTCTGTATGTGAAAATATACAAGTTATAAATTCTAACACCTTACCCCGATCAACGCAAAGGGTGATGCTCTTTACAAAATATGGTTCCGGAAGAGATGCCAGGCAACATGTCATCAAATCAAATTTAATTGGTCAGATTTGAGTTCTCAAGCTTTTGATTGGTCAGATATGAGCCAAAGGCTCAAATCTGACCAATCAAAAACTTGAGAACGAACTCAGACTCAACTAAAAGTTTTATAAGCATGGACCCTGGACCAAAACTGACATTTATAATTTTTTCTAGAAGAATTGGTAGCAAACCTGACATTGAGAATTTCAGAACACACTTTTTCAAAAGGGTTAAATGGTACAGGTATGGGGTTAAAAAGATATTAACACTTTATAGTGCAGGAAATGAGTCACTAATGTCCTTTGCAAACAGTGTAGACCCAGATGAGAAGGCTATCAGTAAAACCCTCTCATCAGGGTCTGCACTGTTTGTCATGTTTGTTATGCCTTTGTAAACAGAGTAATCCTATAGCAGCTGTCTGAGCAGGGGTTGCTCTGTTTGTTATAGCAGCTGTCTGAGCAGGGTTTGCTCTGTTTGTCGTGTTTGTTATAGCAGCTGTCTGAGCAGGGTTTGCTGTTTGTTATAGCAGCTGTCTGAGCAGGGTTTGCTCTGTTTGTTATAGCAGCTGTCTGAGCAGGGTTTGCTCTGTTTGTTATAGCATCTGTCTGAGCAGGGTTTGTTCTGTTTGTCATGTGTGTTATAGCAGCTGTCTGAGCAGGGTTTGCTGTTTGTTATAGCATCTGTCTGAGTAGGGTTTGTTCTGTTTGTCATGTTTGTTATAGCATCTGTCTGAGCAGGGTTTGCTGTTTGTTATAGCATCTGTCTGAGCAGGGTTTGCTGTTTGTTATAGCATCTGTCTGAGCAGGGTTTGCTGTTTGTTATAGCATCTGTCTGAGCAGGGTTTGCTCTGTTTGTCATGTTTGTTTATAGCAGCTGTCTGAGCAGGGTTTGCTCTGTTTGTTATAGCAGTTGTCTGAGCAGGGTTTGCTCTGTTTGTTATAGCAGTTGTCTGAGCAGGGTTTGCTCTGTTTGTTATAGCATCTGTCTGAGCAGGGTTTGTTCTGTTTGTCATGTGTGTTATAGCAGCTGTCTGAGCAGGGTTTGCTCTGTTTGTTATAGCATCTGTCTGAGCAGGGTTTGCTCTGTTTGTCATGTGTGTTATAGCAGTTGTCTGAGCAGGGTTTGCTCTGTTTGTTATAGCAGTTGTCTGAGCAGGGTTTGCTCTGTTTGTTATAGCATCTGTCTGAGCAGGGTTTGTTCTGTTTGTCATGTGTGTTATAGCAGCTGTCTGAACAGGGTCTGCTCTGTTTGTCATGTTTGTTATAGCAGCTGTCTGAGCAGGGTTTGCTCTATTTGCTTATTATATAATTCTGACTCTACAGTTTCTATCATGATAATTTGTTTTATTTGTGTCATTATAAACATTCAGTTAACCCTTTCCCTGTTCTATGTTTATTCCAATTTTCAATACCTACTGAATATTCATGGAAGAAATAGTAATAATCAAATATTGAAGGTGGAATGTTGTAGTCATCTTAGAAAGTAAAGAAATAGATATATCAAATTCCATTAGCAAACAGAGCAGACCCTGATCAGACGGCTCCTCTAGGAGCCGTCTGATCTGGGTCTACTCTGTTAGCAAATGCTTGAATACACGTCTATAGGAGGGAAAGGGTTAATTAATATTCTTGCCTGAATATTGTTTGAGTTAAAGGGTTAAGCTCCAACTTGTCTAATAGACCCATAGTTAACCCTTTCCCAATTCAATATTCAAGTCAGAAATTATAACATCACACATATTTTTAGTAGAATTTTAAAATATATAATTATTTTTAAGGAAACTGTAGAATCAGATCTATATCATATAAAAAGCAAACAGAGTAGACTCTGCTCTATCTGGTTCTACTTTGTTTGCTAATGCATGAAAATGTGTTTATATGAAAGACAGAGTTAAACTTTGGGTGGTCGCTTGAAGAGGTCTCACCTGTCTCTGACCCCGCAGAGTACCCGTACTGCATCCTCATGGGCTTGTAGTTCCTTCCACTGCTGGCGGGTGTCCATCTTGAAGATGTGGATCATACCAGACTTTGTTCCGACCCAAATCTGTAATTGTGATAACACTGTAAAACTACCGTAACCTTTTACTCCATAAATAAGCCTTTGCAAACAGAGTAGACCTGCCTCAGACAACTTTTATAGGAGTCATTTGATCAGGGTCTGCTCCATTTGCTTATCATATAGATAAGATTCTATAGATCAGGGTCTGCTCCATTTGCTTATCATATAGGTAAGATTCTATAGATCAGGGTCTGCTCCATTTGCTTATCATATAGGTAAGATTCTATAGATCAGGGTCTGCTCCATTTGCTTATCATATAGGTAAGATTCTATAGATCAGGGTCTGCTCCATTTGCTTATCATATAGGTAAGATTCTATAGATCAGGGTCTGCACCATTTGCTTATCATATAGGTAAGATTCTATAGATCAGGGTCTGCACCATTTGCTTATCATATAGGTAAGATTCTATAGATCAGGGTCTGCTCCATTTGCTTATCATATAGATAAGATTCTATAGATCAGGGTCTGCTCCATTTGCTTATCATATAGGTAAGATTCTATAGATCAGGGTCTGCTCCATTTGCTTATCATATAGGTAAGATTCTATAGATCAGGGTCTGCTCCATTTGCTTATCATATAGGTAAGATTCTATAGATCAGGGTCTGCTCCATTTGCTTATCATATAGATAAGATTCTATAGTTTCTACTATGACCAAACCTTCCTGTGTCCATGTGCCATTTCTAAAAATTAATCTAATTAACATTCACGATGCCTTCCTTTCTTACATGAATAATCATGAAGTAGTAGGACAGAGAAAATCAGGGAAATACTCAAAATAGTGCAGACCCAGATCTAATGGCTCGTGAACGAGTTATTTGATCCAAATTTAGGCTGTTTGCTATTATGTCTGTCTAATTCAAAGATGATGGTTTAATGATGGTAAAATTAATTATTAAGCTTTACAAATAGGTAGACTGGGTGTCAAAATACTTCCGGAAATTAGGACAGTTGTCCTCCCATTCCAAAAGAAAACAGCACAGAAAACCTAGAATGAGACTATAGGACACAATTAATTACCTATGCTAAAACCTTTTAACCCTTTGATTGATAATCCCACCCTTGTATACCTGTGCAAACCACAGGGGTCTGGACCGCTTCACGGGGGTCTATATGTACTATATAATAACAAGGGTTCCAACTAGCAGAACGAATATCCGTGTACTATGAGTACAAAGATGACTGTAACTCTTACAATTTAAATGATAATTTCGTAATTCTTTCGGCTATTGGAAGCCAATATATTGTTCTATCAAATGAATATAATCTTATAACGGTAACTTATGAACAAGTATCAATCCAACAACGATTTTCTCAAAATTTCACGTGTTTTCTGGGTCATTGACAAACGTTCGTTCACCCCGGTTTCACTATATCACAGCAATAACCTTGCAATTTGCAGTTTAAAAAATGGCGTGGTTCAATAAAACGAATCAATTCTATCACCCACCTCCAATTTGTAGTCCCCAGCATTAAAAGAATGATGTAAAACTAGCGAGTTTGTCAATGACCCAGAAAACACGTGAAATTTTGAGAAAATCATTGTTGGCTTGATAATTGTGCATAAGTTACCGTCAGAAGATTATATTTATTTGATAGTAAAATATATTGGCTTTCAATAGCCGAAAGAATAACAAAATTATCATTGAAATTGCAAGAGTTACAGTCATATTCGTACTCGTGGTACCCGGATATCCGTCCTGCTAGTTGGAACCCTTGTTATTATATAGTACATATAGACCCCCATGAAGCGGTCTAGACCCCTGTGGTGCAAACACAGTAAAACAGTAGAGATAAGATGTGTAAATTAAAACATTTTCAAGAATAACTTCTATATTTCTTATACAATCCCTATGTTGTGACCACTCTTTAGTATCGTCTCTTTGAGACGATACTAAAGAGTGGTCACAACATAGGAATTGGTGGAGAAATGAAGAATTTAGTTTTTTAGAACACTCCTTTACCTGTTGCGCTCGTTACAGATCTGATTCTCTGCTGTTTTCCCTGGCAATAAATTATATTTTATATTTCCAGTACAAAAAAATAATTTCATAATCATAATGGTAGAATTTTGAATACATATTGAACCCCTTCACTCATATAAAAGCCTTTCCGTGCCTTTGCAAACAGAGTAGATCTGTAGGGAGCCATCTGATCAGAGTCTGTTCTGTTTGCTTATGAAGTAATGTAGATCCTATGGCATCATGAATATCAATTACATTTATTATATCTTTTAAAATGGCATATGAACACAGGCCATTTGGCTCTGACAGACAAAAGCTGTAGAATCAGATCAATGTTATTTCATAAACAAACAGAGCAGACCCTGATCAGATGGTTCCTATAGGACCTGTCAGATCTACTCTGTTTGAAAATGTGTGAAAAGGTGTTTATATGAGGGAAAGGTTTAACCCATTCCCTGTTCTATGTTTATTACAAATTTCAATATTTACTGAATATTCATGGACAAAATAGTTATAATGAAATATGGAAGGTAGAACATTGTTTCTATTTTAGAAAGTATAGAAACATGTTTATCAAATTCCATTAGCAAACAGAGTAGACCCTGATCAGACATCTCCTATAGGAGCCGTCTGATCTGGGTCTACTCTGTTTGCAGATGCGTGAAAACACGTTCATAAGAGGGAAAGGTTTAAACATACTAGGCATTTGCATGTTCAACAAAGATAGGTTTATTTGACTTTCACTTACCCTGTCTTCAACCTGAGTTATTGCACTTATACCCTTACAAGACTCGATGGGGAAACTTGCCAGCTCCTTACCACTGTTACAGTCCCAGACATTCAGCTTGCCTTCTCTCCTTGACCCTGCCCAGATCTACAAACACATAATACCAGTAAGAATAAAGTGCCCAGATCTTCAAACACATAATACCAGTAAGGCATCACTATTTTCTACTATTAAATGGGTATGTCACTGTAATTGAAAGTTATTACAAGAGCACTGCATGCAGATGCTAACGCTCGTATGTCTAGACATTTTAAATTTTTATTTCCTAAGTCTATAAAGGGGCAAAATATTGTAAAAAGCCTTACAGAGTTATGGTCCTTAGTTAGATTGTAGTCCTTGTGACAGTGAACAAGCGTGTGAAGTTTCATAAGATTTGCATGAATAGTAAAGAAGTATTAGTCAATGTTAAAGTTTCTAGATGACGACGACAATGACAATGACAATGCAGACGCTGGAGTTACAGATGACGACGACAATGACAATGCAGACGCTGGAGTTACAGATGACGACGACAATGACAATGCAGACGCTGGAGTTACAACAATAGCTCCCTTTTTTCCCCCTCGAAAAACAGACGAGCTATAATATTTTGCCAAATTGAATAATGGAGCTTTACAAACCTGTGAAGAGGTGGAATTTGAGGTTCAAATACATCATAGCGATGCTTTTTGACACTTTTGCAAACAGAGTAGACCCAGATCAGACAGCTCCTATTGAGCATATTATTCACTTGTTTTACATAACAGTATAAAATGATTAGAGAATTTAATGTTTATAATGGGTGGAGTCTGTCATAAATATTCATAATGTAAATTGGTCAAGGGTTAATTAGTGTAACGGTTAATCCACTAGTGTAACAGCTAATCCACTAGTGTAAAAGTAAATGGTTAATTAGTGTAATAGTTAAATGGTTAATTAGTATAATAGTTAATCCACCTGTCTAATAGATAATCCACTAGTGTAATATTTAATCCACTAGTGTAATATTAAAATGGTTAAGTAGTGTAATAGTTAAATGGTTAAGTAGTGTAATAGTTAAATGGTTAATTAGTGTAATAGTTAATGCGCTAGTGTAATAGTTAAACAGTTAATTAATTAAATAGTTAATGCATTCTCTTTCATTGAGTATCAAAGCACAAACCTCTCCATTACTCAGTACAGTAAAGCTGTCCAGCTCTGTAGCCTTGCCTGCATCCATGGCAACAAAACTGGTCAAAATTGTCCCTTCCAGATCACATAGAAGAATACTTGACCAGCTTCCTGGATATACACCATTTGAGGAAATTATTTAAAGTCTGAACAAAATCAAGTTTGATTGCAATATGAAAAATAATCCAACTATTATTCATGATGTCATTATTTCTTACATGAATATTCATGGACTAAAAGGTTAAAACATCACAGTATCTCACTTTGGGTTGGCCTTTGGTGGAGATTTGAAATAGAAATATAAGGCTGGAGCTGAGATTCTCAGTGGCCCAGATATTGCATTTTTCAAGAATAGCTCCTTTATTTCTCTTCCAAACCCTATGATGGGACCATTCTTTAGGATCATCTCTTTGAGACCATACTAAAGAGTAGTCACAACATAGAGTTTGGTGGAGAAATACTGATTTCAATGTTTGATTACACATTTTTTACCTATTACTCTGGGTTCTACTGAGCTTATGAATACTATCTTTGTTAACCCATTCCTCCATAAATACGCCTTTCTACGCCTCTGTAAAAGTCACCTGTTGAAACCATTGTGATAAAAAGAGCATTTGCTCCCATAGGAGCAAATGCTCTATTTATCACAATGGTTTCAAACTACAATATTCTAAAAAAATCCTTTTTTTCTAGTTAATGCTCCTTTTCGGTAGATTTGTTCAAGGAGGTTGGATCTAAAAATAGCCTATGAGGGAATGGGTTAAAGACTCATATTTATATAGTTGCAAATAGGATATACCCAGATTAGAAAGCTCCCATTATTCAATCAGAAGCTGTTCATTATTTGAAACTTTAAATTAAATTGATACAGTACTAGCAAACAGTGAAGACCCTATCAAAAGAATGTTTGATCTGAGTCTGCACTATTTGCCTAAGTTTGTCCAAATACTTAGGGTTTTTAGAGCATACAGTAAAACCTGTCTGTAGTGACCTCGACCCTCCCCCTCCCCACCCCGTAAAAAAGAGTCTAATTCTGGGCCTTCACCTGTTCAATATTCATGTAATGACATCTGATCTGGGTGTACTTTGTTTGCATAGGCGTGAAAATGAGTTAACCAGTATATGAAGGGTTAAGACAGGTGGTAGCTTAATGCAGGAACAAAGTTATGCAGAAAGCTCCTCTAGCATGAAGCAGGTTCTATAAGTTCTACACTATTTATAACGAAATTTTAACGTCATACGGAATCTATAAAGAGAAACCTGGATGTGTATTTTCTAAACCCTTACCACATAGCATCTTATCTTTGTAAATTCTCAGGGCCCTCAGATTCCTGATATTTTTCAGTTCTATCTTAGGTTGAGCAAATGTCAGTTTCTGTAAATTCCATTTGATGATGGTACCATCAAGACTGGCTGTGAAAGCATAGCTGTCACTGGAATGTTAAAAGGAACAAAAAAAAATTACATCATCTTTTCATCATTTTATTCCTTGGAATGCAAAAAACGAATGAATTTGCAAATACATGTAGTGCAGACACAAATCAGAGGCCTCCTCTAGGTCTGCACTGTATACCATTCAAGTTCCCTTCTGGCAATTTTAAGTCTTCTACCTTTAAACAGCGAGCCGCGTGCAGCACCAACGCTCTTCTGATTTGGTGCTTGTCCACTGCATACCATTCTCTTCAAAGAGATCTACAAACCAATCAAGTTTTTATGTTGATACTTCTTATACTTTTTGATTAATCAGCTACATTAAAGTTTTTGCACGCCGCTGCCGCGCGCCAACACCTACAACTACGACAATGCCTACGACCCAGTGATTACAATAGCTAGATGTTTTCCTTTGAAAACAGACGACCTAAAAATCAGCAATAACAGGGTGGTGAAAAATGTTTTGATATTTAACTGGAACCATAATTATTTAACCCATACAAGACTCCAAACATTATAAATTTTAATTAATTCTTGTATTGAAAAAAACTAAAGAAATAAACAGAAGAAAGTCATACCTATAATATACGAGCCAACAGAGCAGACACTGATTAACAGCTCCTACAGGATCTGGATGTACTCTGTTTGCAAATTAAGGCATGGACAATCTTTTGCATACTTTTAACCCTTTCCCTCATGTTAATGTGTTTTCATGCATTTGCAAACAGAGTAGACCCAGATCTGACAGCTCCTATAGGAGCCGTCTGATCAGGGTCTGCTGTTTGCTAATGGACTTTGATAGATCTGTTTCATTACTTTCTAAAATGGCTTCATTAACGTACATTCCATATTTCATTATAACTATTCTGCCTATGAATATTCAGTAGTATTGAAATATGGACTAAATATAGAACAGGGAAAGGGTTAATAGTAAGTTAGTAGCTGTTGTCTTTCCATTTTCCTGATGAATTAATGATGTCATGAATATTTATTAGCTGAATTTTCATAATGGCATATGTGAAAAGGAGTCAGATCTATTATAATTACATGTATATTAACAAACAGTAGACCCTGATCAGACAGCTCCTACAGGAGCTGTCTGATCTGGGTCTTCCCTATTTGCAAATGCGTGAGCTGGCATTTCTATGATGGCAAGTGTTAAATGCGTGCAGTTTTCTTCCATTTTTTTAAGATTTCAAACAGTTTGGTTCCTGATGAGATATGATGCAACTTTGTGTCTAATCTGGGCAGAAACTGCAAAGGTTATGCAGAGCTACAGATAAAGGTGCATACCCAAATACTAGAATCGTCATTTCTCCAGCAAACCCTATACTGTGACCACTCTTCAGAATCGTCTCTTTGAGGCGATTCCAAAGAGTGGTCATAGTATAGGGTTTGCTTGAGAAATAAAGGAGTTATTCTTGTAAATGTGTTAAATTTACACATCTTATCTGGACCTCTGGTTATAACGCATACACCTGTTGTGGGCTATATCATGCTAAACATGACATGACTGCCATTAGTAAACAACCTAGATCAAGATGAAAAAGTAACTCAGCATCTCATCAGGATCCAAGCTAATCCCTTACTCCATAAATATGTCTTTCTACACATTTGCATCAGGGCATCTGATCAGGGTCTGCTCTGTTTGCATATCCAAAACTTTCCATTTTCATGTGTCATCACAAAATAAAATAATTTACATTCATGGTGACATTATTTTTATAGAGTTAACCCTTTCCCTGTTCTATGTTTATTTCAATTTTTAATACCTACTGAATATTCATAGACAAAACAGTTATACTGAAATATAGAGGGTGGAACATTGTACTCATTTTAGAAACTAAAGAAATGGGTCTTTCAAATTCCATTAGCAAACAGAGCAGACCCTGATCAGACGGCTCCTCTAGGAGCCGTCTGATCTTGGTCTACTCTGTTTGCAAATGCGTGAAAACACGTTTACGTGAGGGAAAGGGTAAAGGGTTAAATGACACTCAAAGGCTTGTACAGCAAAACCCCTCTAAACCAGACATTAAATTTAGTATAAATATCAGTCTTGGAAACAGGTGGCAGCTTAATGCAGGGTGAAAGTAATGCAGAAAGCTCCTCTAGGAGCCTTCTGCATGACTTTCACCTTGCATTTAGCAGCAACCTGTCTAAATGTATCTAAATTCTCTTGTACTAGAATTCAAGTTTAGAAGGTTGTTACTGTGTTGATTGAAAATGACTCAAGATCAGAGCATGGTAAGGGTTACTGATATAATGTACCTCTGATCTTTGTACACAACGATATCCACCACCAGATCCTTGTGATCCATCAGCGTCTTATTGCACGTGATCGTTTCTGAGTCAATGATGTAGATGCCGAATGACCCTGCCCAGACTTTACTGTCGCTCACAGCAGTGAGGCATGCCTGTAACATGAGACAACAATATCTAGTCACACAAATCATTGGGAAATGGACACAAACACTTTTGCAAATGGTGTAGACCAGATCAGCCCCAACACCTGCACGATCCATTCGTAGTAGTACAATGAACCCTCGTTACAACGGAGGTGTTTGTTTCCAGACATTTTGCTTGTATAACGAGGTTGCCGTTATAACGAATTTAAATATGAAAGGAACCATATCGCCAGTTTTAAACTAGTATTAACAGGTGAATGCTTAATGCAGAATGCAAGAAGTGCAAAAAACTCCCTTTGGGAGCTTTTTGCACTTCTTGGGTTCTGCATTAAGTGAGCACCTGTCTTATTGGTATAGGGCATATTTATTCAGTGGTTGTTTCAAAGACGCAACGCTAGTTTTGTTTCAAGGCATACTGCTGGTATAATGAGGGTGCCATTATAACGAATGCTAGTATAATGAGGGTTCACTGTAACATTCTTTAATAGCTGACAGTGTAGATCACAATGTGACAGTGTCCAGGACAGTGTCCAGTTTGGGTCTACACTAAATGTAAATATGTATGTACTTAATTTATTTACCATTTACTTAACCCTCTCCCTGTTCTATGTTTATTACGAATTTCAATACCTACTGAATATTCATGGCCAAAATAGTTATAATGAAACATAGAAGGTAAAGCGTTGTAGCCATTTCAGAATCTAAAGAAACAGATCTATCAAATTCCATTAGCAAACAGAGCAGACCCTGATCAGACGGCTCCTTTAGGAGCAGTCTGATCTGGGTCTACTCTGTTTGCAAATGCGTGAAAACACGTTTATATGAGGGAAAGGGTTAATGGATATTTGTGTAAGATATGATAATTTTTATTAATATTAAATAGCATTTTTTTAATAATGGCAAAAAAAAATGGAATTTTATGCTATGGCAGAAATTGTAGAATCAGATCTATATTATTCCAGAAGCAAACGGAGCTGACCCTGATCAGACAGTTCCTATAGATGTTTACATAGTGACAAAAGTCATCTCTATAAGGGAAAAGTTAAAAGGGACAGTTGTACTGATTTTGAAACTGTGACAAAATGTGAATTGTTTTGCAGATTGCCCATGACAACACGTAGAACTAAAACTGTCACTAAAGGTGATGGAATAGCCCCGCTCAGCTGCCTTGATCGCAAATCAAAAATGATTTATGCCAGGTTGTTCCACGTACAGATAGACAGACAGACCAACCTACCAACCAACACACTGACTCCTATATACCCCCTATCAAACTTTGTTTACGGGGGTATGATTGTCACTAAATGTGATGAATACTCCTGAACAGTAGCCTTGATTGCAATTTGTGGACGGACCGACTGATTGCCCGACCGACCGACCAATGATCCGACTGACAGACAGGCTGATTCCCGTATACCCCCTCAAACATTATCTGGGAGAGGGGAGAGTACACTAACATCAATGATGACACAAAGGCTTAGGCTTCAGAAAAAACAGCTGAGCAAAAACCTCTCCTTTTTAGGCAATATATAGAACAAACAGATTTCTGTGTACACTACAATGCTAAACTGTACTTTGAAAATTCATTGTTCCAAGGTTTGACCCTTAACCTGATATAAACACCTTTTAATGCCTTTACAAGAACTAATGCTCTTGTATGAGCTGTCAGGTCTGGACCTACACTGTATGCTTATGGAATAGATCAGTATCCATGCTTATAAAACTTTTTAGTTGAGTCCGAGTTTGTTCTCAAGTTTTTGATTGGTCAGATTTGAGCCTTTGGCTCAAATCTGACCAATCAAAAGCTTGAGAACTCAAATCTGACCAATCAAAAGCCTGAGAACAATCTCAGACTAAACTAAAAAGCTTTATAAGCATGGACCCTGATCATTTGATTCTATGGGTTCTTCCAAAGCCAAACCTTTCTGAGTTTATATACGATCATAAAATTCAGCGAATGAATATTCATGGTGTCATAATTTTTATATGAATATTCACAAGGTAAGGCATTAACTTTGACTTACCACACACTGTTTGGCCTGGACAAACTCACTCTCCAGTTCCCAGCTGATAGCATTGTACACTTTTATCTTACCATCACTCAGACCACACCACAGCTTGGGGGCCTTGGTACCATCTGAAGAAATAGAGATCAGAAGGAGCTAGCAACACTGCCTGAGACAACTGGCAAAAGCATATACATGTAATGGCTAACTAGTTATGTTTTTAACTCTTTGCGTGCTAGCGGCGAAACTGTGATTACTTATGCAAACAGTTTGGATCCAGATGAGACGCCGCATAATGCGGCGTCTCATCAGGATCCAAACTGTTTGTCACTTTGACCATATTTTTGCAAAGAAATGAGAGAAATGTTATTTTTAGAATTAAAGCAGACGACAATTGTTGCAGACGAAACATTACTTAGCGTGCAAAGAGTTAAATAATCTGTACAATAGTTTCAGAGAAGATATAATTAATTGTTTCTATAAGAAAATAAATATTATTTTAAGAATCAAAAGGGTTTAAACAATTCTGGTAGAGGGTTATCTAAAGACTACTCCTGTCGAATTTTATTGAAATTCAGCGTGTGATTTTAGATAAGAAGGTTTTTAAAGATTTTCTATCTGGCTGTCATGGCAACCAGTTCTTGCTTGGAATGGATTCTTTGAATTTGTTTTTAAAAAGAAACCATAAGAGGAAGATTTCTGTAATGTTTAATCAACTTACTGTCAGTAGTTTCAGTGAAGAGGTTGTTATTTATAAGAAAAGTGAACAGACAGAAGGATGGATGGACAGATGGATGCCAGACAGACGCTGGAAAGTGGACACTCAAAATAGATCAACTGGAGCATATATTCAGGTTGGATAAAAAGGGGTCATAATGACTTTTCATGTACAATAACATCTCTTTAAAATCAGGTACCCATGGAAGTATCATTTTTTTCCATTCTACAAATATGCATTGACTCTTTACTTCTTGAAAAATGATTAAGAAAATCGTTTATCAGCATTTGACCACTGAAATATTTGACCAAAATAGAAACTTTGGAATCCTTCAGGAGCTGTCTTATCTAGGTCTATTCTGTTTGCAAATGCATAAAAATCTGTCTTTTTAAGGTAAATGATTATTACTGGAAAGATGAAAGTCTGTATGGAAATATTTCTGGGCAATCATTTACATGTATTATTTTATTGTTTAATAACTAAACACAGACTGGATTAACCCTTTCCCACATATAACGCCTTTTCACTCCTTTGCAAACAGAGTTGACCAAGATTAGACAGCTCTGTATAAAGCATCTGATAGGGTCTGCTCTGTTAGCTTATGGAATTATATAGATCTTATAGAACAGTTTCTGTCATGACCAAAAGATCCCTAGTCCATATCGAGGGCTTGGTGCAAAACTATTCTAACTCCTTCACTTTAGTGAAGGAGTTAGAATAGTTTTGCACCAAGCCCTCGATATGCCATTATGAAACATAATCTGAATCAGTTTCTGCCATGTTATTATTTCTACCATGAATATGCACGGAATACAGGATTTTTAAAGGAGCTTTCTGCATGACTTTCACCCTGCATTAAGCTGCCTTCTGTCTCAAAGACTGATATTTATACTAAATTTAATGTCACATTCAGAGGGGTTTTACTGTACCAGTTGATTGCACTTACGTTCACCTCCCATGTATAGCAAGGCATTGACAGTTTTACGTCCTCTCTCATTGATGTTTGGGTCAATTTTGTAGATGAGGGTATCATATGTGTCTCTGGGCAGCAGATGTTTGCCTTCTTTCACGTATCTAGCGTAGAAGCTTAGCTGAGCTGCAGCCCCTTCTATGTTTTTGTTGTGACACGCCCCTTCCTGTTGACCACTGAGAGTCAAAACGTAGAAAATGGATATGTTCTGCGGTTTATTTATGTATATGTATATTATGTTACACGGCATCATTTACAGAGAAACAGTTGATTAAATTAGCACGTAGAATGTTTGGCATTTTTTTCTTGTTATCGCATAGAATAAAGAGGTATTAAGCTTGAGAGTTCCTTACAAACAATGAGATCAAATGAGGTAGATTTAAGTTCAATCTTTCCTGAAATTTAAAACAATCTTAATTCAAATCGAGTGACAAAAACAATCACAATAAGAAATAACACAGTAAAACCTCTCTAAACCAGACATTCAAATTAATATCAATGTCAGTCTGAAAATTCAGTAGACTCAATGTCAGTCTGACAATTCAGTAGACTCAATGTCAGTCTGACAATTCAGTAGACTCAATGTCAGTCTGACATTGAGTCTGACAATTCAGTAGACTCAATGTCAGTCTGACAATTCAGTAGACTCAATGTCAGTCTGTCAATAGCTTTTCAAATGTTTGAAATAATACAAAATAGTGCTAGGTATCTTACATCTTGAATACAGTAAAACCTCTCTAAACCGGACGTTAAATTTGGTATAAATATCCGTCTTGGAGACAGGTGGCAGCTTCATGCAGGGTGAAAGTCATGCAGAAAGCTCCTAGAGGAGCTTTCTGCATGACTTTCACCCTGCATGAAGCAGTCACCTGTCTAAAAGTATCTAAATTCTTCTCTACTAGAATTCCGGTTTAGTGGGGTTTTACTGTACTATTAAAGATATTGTACTGACACTTTGATTACTTGTTTCTAGTATCATTGGACATCATTTTAGGCCACTATCAAGCATTTTTATACTAACAATTCTGAGAATAGTCGAGCGTGCTGTCCTGTGACATCTCTTGTTGATAATTCACTTACATCTCTGATATTAATTGACAACCTGTTGGTTACATTGGTTGTTTATTTTGGGATATTCAATGGTAAATAGCTAGTGTCTGCTAAATACAATTTTGTATGTTTATTACGTTTATGAGGGCATAAACTGTAAGCAGGGAAGAATGTAATAGTGCTATTCCATAGGTATTCATGGGACATTGTTTTTTTGAGATGGTCCCTGTGAAATGCACAAACTGTCTGGAGTCAACCCGTTTGTTAATATGTAACCCAAAGTGATTGTAAATAATGCGTTGCAATTAAGATATCTTTTTGGTAGAAAATGTAAGAAGTATAATTTGGCTAGTACGTATTAATTCCTTCGGTAATAATAGATAGTTAATGTCTGACATTTAAACATTCAGAGTAAATTGTATTTGGGGTCGTGACTATTTCAATTTTTCTCGTCTGGTTCAACTCACGTGCGGGATGAATGTAGATTTACCAAACGTTCTTGGCCAACTTTAAACCTTATGGTTTCTTTTGTTATGGTTTGGATTACAATAAAGATTCAGTCTATGTGAAAGTTCACAGGACCTCGGACAAATCTGGTTGTCTTCATTCGACCCTTGGTACTAAGGCGGTTACACAAGTACAAGAGTGTTCGGAGGAACACAATCATGTGTTACCTACTCGCATCTGACACAAAAACTGTTAATATATTGGAGTGCGAAAATCAGAACAAAGGGGAATAACTCAAAAAGTATTGCATGCAGAGTGATGGACCTTAGTTACATCAATGGTCCTCAATGAGAGGATATCACATGTGACATTTAAAAGCTCTATAATGATTAGTTTAGAAATGACAGCCAAAAAAAGAAAGTGTGACGGACAGACAGATGGACAGACAGACAGAAAGACAGACGACGGAAAAGTGATCCCTAAGTGACACACTGCCTCTTGGCAGGTGACACAAAAACTTGCAACAGATCAGATTTGAACAAATACAGCAAGTATAAGGGTTGAAGCAGATAAAGAAAATGGTCACCAAATGTACAGTAAAACCCTGATAGTTTGAACACTAAAACAAGCATTATTATCGCTCTGTACAACAGGTGGCAGCTTAATGCAGGGTGAAAGACATGCAGAAAGCTCCTCTCGGAGCTTTCTGCATGTCTTTCATCCTGCATTAAGCAGCAACCTGCCTAAAATGGCATTTAATTCTTCATTAGTTAAATTTCGAACTATTGAGTTTTTACTGTATTTCCCAGTTTGCCTCTACTCTACCTGCCAATCACTGCATCAATCAGGAGGGTGTTCTGCATGGCTTGTTGTACCGCCATGATGTCCTTGGTTGCCTCAGCGACCACTTTCCCCGACCACATTTCCTGTAAGACCATATACCACCAATTCCTCTCCTCTTTCAGATAAACTGTAAAACTTTTATCTAAAAAGAAAAAAAGTAAATTAAAGATTAAAGTTTTTATCTAGAAAGAAAAAATGCAATTTAAATATTACTTTCAACAACATGTGCTTTTTCTCATTAACCCTTTCCTGTCAAGCCTTTGCAAACAAAGTACCCCCAGATCAGACGACTCCTATAGGAGCCATCTGACCAGGGTCTGCTCTACTTGCTTATGAAATAGTAAAGATCTGATTCTACAGTTTCTGCCATGGCCAATAGTTCCTGTATATTTCCATGTCATTATTACAATTCATCTGATTAATACTCATGAATATTTATGAGTTAACCCTTTCCTCAACCAATTCCTCCATACGCTATTTTTAGATACAAACTCTTTCAATTAATCTACCGAAAAGGAGCATTAATTAGAGAAAAGGAAAATTTTAAAATTGTGTAGTTTGAAACCACTGTGATAAATAAAACATTTGCTCCTGTAGGAGCAAATGCTCTAATTATCACAATGGTTTCACAAAGTGACTTTTACAGAAGCGTCAAAAGGCGTCAATATGCGGGAATGGGTTAATATAAAAGCCTTTTCATTCCTTTACAAATAGAGTAGACCCAGGTCAGACTGCACCTATAGGAGGATCTACTATGTTTGCTTATGATATAATATAAAAATTATAGATCTGATTCTACAGTTTCTGTTTGAGCCAAAGTCTTGTGTTCATATGCCATTATAAAAGTAATCTAACTAATATTAATTCTGTCATTATTTCTAATTGTTTCAAAAAGTGACTTTTATAAAGACATCAAAATGCGTTAATATGAGCGAATAGGTTCCATAATGATGTGCTATGTACATACAATATATGACATACACACTCTCAACATACACAGAATTTGTCTACTAATGCATTCATACTGCAATATGAGGACTCAGTTGTATAGCAGACTCTGATCAGACAGCTTCTACGGGTCTACTATATTTGCAAATGTGTAAATAGGTGAGATTATATAATATTAGAACTTATAAGTGATCATATATTAATAGGACACAGGAGTCTTAAGAAGCAGGTGGCTGCTTAATGCTCCTATGAGAGCTTTCTGCATTACTTTTGACCTGTATTATGCTACCACCTGCCTTACAGACCCATAATTATACCACTTTTCGATGGCTGCTTAAGACATGTTCTATTGTATGGGCTTAACCCATTCCTGATATTTAGTATCATAAGACAAAGTGAAACAAGTATACCACGTATTGCGTATGATTCAAAAGTTATAGTCAATGTTAAGTTGCTCACAGACAAATACAGACAGAACAAAAACAATAATTTTTTTATGTACCTGATCCTTGATTCCTTAATCCTTTCCTTCATATAAAAACTTTCTCGCGCATTTGCAAACAGAGTAGACCCAGATCAGAAGGCTCTTATAGGAGCCATCTGATCAAGGGCTGTCTGTTTGCTAGTGGAATTTGATAGATCTGTTTCTTTACTTTCTAGAATGGTTACAATATTCCACTTTCCATGTTTCATTTTAACTACATGTATATTTTGTCCATGAATATTCAGTAGGTATTGCAAGTTGGAATAAACATAGAATTAAGAAAGGGTTAATAACTCATCTCAGCTCTAATGCACATACACATACAGTTAAACCTATCTATAACGGCCACTAAATTACATCAGATATTTTTGTGTTAAAGGCAGGTAGCTGTTTAAAGCAAGGTAAAAGTAAAACAGAATGCTCCTATAGGAGCATTCTGTTTTACTTTCACCTTGCTTTAGGCAGCCACCTGCCCTAAGTACCAACTAATTAACACAATTTAGTGGACGTTATAACGAGGTTTTACTATACGTCAATATAAGGCACAAGTATTCAAAATTAGCTGAACAAGGAATTTGCAAGGAATCAATAGACAACTTTGTTATATGACATGGTTTAACTCTTGCATTCTAGCAGCACATTCAGTCATTCATGATTATCTATGCAAACAGCTTGAATCCAAATTAGATGCCCAGTAACTTGGTGAACTAACCCTTTACTCAATAAGTAAGCTTTTCTAGGCCTTTGCAAACAGAGTAGGCACAGATTATCAGCTCCTGCAGGAGTCTTCTGTTCTGGGTCTGCTCTGTTTGTTTATGATATAATATAGATATGATTCTACAGTTTCTGCCATGGCCATAAAATTATATGTCCAAAAGATAATATAATAACTAATCTAATCAACATGCATAATGTCCTTGTTGGGAGCATACCAAGGGAGACAACTGTACCTTGCTGACCACTAGTGTTCTTGTAAGTTATCACTAAAGTGTCCACAGAAGAGCCAAATAAAGATGGCTGCTGACTCTGCTTGATAGAGGTGATGTTCCGTAGTCTCACAATCTCTGTGTACTGGTTAGAGACATCAGACAGGAAAAATACCCTACAGAGACAACACAAAAGACATGAATGATATAAAATATAGGCCTAGTATAAATCATCTTATGTCCCAACTCTTATTGCGCTATGAAAATTATAATATACAACAAGAGCCGCATGCAGCGCCAATGCTCGTCTGATTTGGTGCTTGTCCACCTAAATTAAAACTTTTTAAAAACAATTAAGGGCCATAACTCCAAACTTTTGAAATCAAGAGTTATGGTTCTTATGTAGGGGCCTTCTCCTCAATTTGATCTACTAACCTATGAAGTTTCATGTTGATACCTCTTATACTTTTTGAGTAATGAGCTACATCAAAGTTTTTGCACGCCACGGCCACCGAGTACGCCAGTGGCCTACGACCCAGTGATCACAATAGCTTGACGTTTGGAAAAAGATGAGCTAACAAAAGCACCGCAAGCGGGTGCAAACACTCGTCTGTTATCATTTTAGTATGTGTGGATAGGCCTTGTCAAGATGAACATGCATACCAAAAATAAAGGTTGTAAATGAAAATTTGAAGAAGTTATGGTCAATGTTAAGATTTCGGACGACACTGACGACGACACACGGACGCCGGAGTAACGACAATAGCTCGTGATTTCTTTTCATACCTTTGCAAACAGAGGGTCTGTCTGATCAGGGTCTGCTGTGTTTAGTTTTGTTTATGGAATTATAGGACATAATCTAGATAGGATTCTACAGTTTATGCCATGGCCAACAATTCATGTGCTCATGTGCTATTACAACAACTCATTGAATTAATATTCATGATGTCATTATTTCTTTCATGAATATTCATGGAGTAAAGGGTTAAATGATTTACCTTTTATCAGTTAACACCATTCTGCCAATGCCGATATCAGTCTTGATTACCCCTGAGTTTTTGAGAATGACTTCCTCCTCCACCAGGCGTCCATTTTCGACCACAATCTGGTTACATGCGTACAGGTTATCCTCCCAACAAGCTGCAAACATCTGGAATGTTACCTGGTCCACATCTGTAATGGAAATGAAAATCAGGTTACATTTGTAAATGTTATCCTCCCAAAAAAAAACATCTGCAGACATAGTTCATATGTTGCCTAGTTCACATCTGTAACAGACATCTGGAGTATTTCCTAGTTCACATCTGTAACAGACATCTGGTGTATTTCCTAGTTCAAAAGCTGCAACCAGCCAGATTTGGTTTCCTCTTCAATGGGTTATAAAAAATAAGAGGGCAACAATGACCCTGTACTACTCATCCGGATAATAGGTCAAATGATCTAATATGTATATCAGCAAAACTGTCCAGGGCTCTGTATTTCACATTAACTCTTTCCCTCTTCTACGTTTATTTCAAATTTTTCAATACCTAATGAATATTCATGGACAAAATAGTTATAATGAAATATGGAAGGTGGAACATTGTAGCAATTTTAGAAAGTAAAGAAACAGACCTATCAAATTCCATTATCAAAAGCAAACAGATCAGACTCTGATCAGACGGAGTCTCCTATAGGAGCGGTCTGATCTGGG
Organism: Azorinus chamasolen; assembly: GCA_963576725.1. Lineage (NCBI taxonomy): Eukaryota > Metazoa > Mollusca > Bivalvia > Cardiida > Solecurtidae > Azorinus > Azorinus chamasolen. Next base: position 35,799,022 of record OY755252.1, on the reverse strand, counting down.
TCTACTCTGTTTGCATATGTGTGAAAACGCTTTTAAATGAAGGAAAGGGTTAACCCTTTCACCACCAATGTTGCATAAATGCACTACAACAAATAGTGCAGTCCTAGATCAGATGCCACCTTTTCAAGGCAGCATCTGATCAGGGACTTCACTTTTTCTCTCAAACTCCATTTCTATATCTGTGCTTTATTCCTTTAAACTTTGCATTTATTTATCTCATTTCCTTATTTTACCAAATGATATATGTAACCAGGGTAGGAATAAATGACAAACCCTAGTTGAATTCGTGTTGTATATATTCTCCAATGATAATGTTTGCAGATAAAGTAGAAGAGTAAGGGAGATAGGGTCAGCTGGTCGGAAAGTGAAGCCTGCTTAATAAAGTAACGAAGTAAAGATAGAAGTAGATGTGTTCGCTAGAAGAGATAGAGCCAGAATGAGAGTGGGAGCTAAGAGAGGTGTTGCGCGTTAACTCGTGTCACGTGACTATAATAGCCACTCTACCCTCAGACACTCCCAAACCAGTTCACTCTCTCTTTCCAACCATGGACACATTCAGGTAAATTAGTATAAATAATGGAATGGGCTATAGCAAGCGGAAATCAACAATGCAGGGGAACTAAACCTGGGTTACGTATATTTAACAAACTTGGTTTGCAGGCGACAATTAGAAATTTGGCGCCAAAAGTGTTAATAGAAGACCATTATTCCTATTCAAATCAAATTTCTGCAGTTTAAAAACAGACTTCCTTTGAAGAAATTGTTAATTGAAATCTGGTTTTAGCTCAAACGAAATACTGATTCAGCCACTCAAAACTGTTTCATAACTATGACAGAAGACCATCTAACAATTATTACTGTGAAGTTTTGTCAAATCTCATTCAGTGGCTCATGAGAAGAAATTGTTCATAAGATTCTATTATTAGTTACTGTGACCTACTAATGCAGAGGACATTTATATAGATTAGTCTGGAAAAGAGACTTACAGATTTGCATCTGTCGATTGGTGAGAGCTGAGAAAAGCCGCTCTATAGTGTCGTGATCATTTGTCATTTCTAGGAGGGACACTATCTCTGCAAACTCCTCGTATTCTGAAACAGATGTCTACCAATGTTGAAACTGCTGATGCAAACATGGTTATCATAGTTACCTTTACTGCTGAGACAAACATGGTTATTTGTTATCCTTTGTCACTGAGGTTATTTACCTTTATCATGCAACGTCACGAAATACAGTCACTTCCTACTAGCATAATATTTTCCACGTCGACGCTGTATTTTGTGAGGTATAGTGCATGTGTACTGACCCCACTGGGATGCAAGTTTGGTTCAGCCAATAGGAGGAAAACAGAAGGGCGAAAAAAGCATAGTTAAACATAAACATCAAATTTAACACATTTGCTCACCTTTGTCTCAACTATTTGTCCCGATAAAAGGATTATTTCAAGTTTGTTTATGTTGTAAAAGTCGATGACGTCACTGCACGACCACATGACGTCACATATATCGCACTTACATGTATTTTCATTCAGTGGATGAAACCGCTTTAGCAATCTTTCTTTTTCTTCATTTTCTCCATTTTTCTGGGTGTTGCATGATAAAAGAATTACTATGCTAGTAGTTTGGAAGTTAAGCTGTATTTTGGCTCGTCAGAAAAGTAGTTAAATGCTCGACAAGGCTCGCATTTAACAACTTTTCCAACTCGCCAAAATACAACTGAACTTCCAAACTACTAGCATAGTAATTCTTTTTTATTGCTGAGGCAAACATGGTTACTTACCTTTACCACTGAGACAAACATGGTTATACATTTACCTTTACAACTGTAAGAGGCAAACATTGTTATATATTTACCCTTACCGCTGAGGCAAACATGGTTATCTGTTTACCTTTACCACTGAGGAGAACATGGTTATTTATCTTTACCGCTGAAGCAAACATGGTTATCTACCTTTACCACCAAGGTAAATATGGTTATTTATCTTTACCACCAAGGCAAACATGGTTATTTATCTTTACCACTGAGGCAAACATGGTTATTTATCTTTACCACCAAGGCAAACATGGTTATTTATCTTTACCACTGTCAGAGGCAAACATTGTTATTTATCTTTACCACCAAGGTAAATATGGTTATTTATCTTTACCACCAAGGCAAACATGGTTATTTATCTTTACCACTGAGGCAAACATGGTTATTTATCTTTACCACCAAGGCAAACATGGTTATCTACATTTACCACCAAGGCAAACATGGTTATTTATCTTTACCACTGAGGCAAACATGGTTATTTACCTTTACCACTGTCAGAGGCAAACATTGTTATCATATTTACCTTTTTCACATAACTTCCCTTATCTCCTGGTTAGAATAACGGGTTAAAATTCCCTGAGCAGTAACACGTGCAAGAACATTTTAGAATATATATGACGTTATATATGATGTCAAACTTGGGAAACCCATGTTTACATGCTATCAAAATGGTGTGAATACACTGTTTTGGTTATGTGAGAAAAAGAATCTGATGCTTGTTGTCTTTTAAATCAAATATTCATACACTCACCAAGAAAATTTTATTAACCCCGCCAAAGGCTCGCTTAATAACATTTTCTTAGGCCCATTTAGGAACATTTGATCTTGAAAGGCAACTCTCAACAGAGCTATTTATTGCTGAGGCAAACACAGTAATCAGATTTACTTTTATGAAACTGCAACTGCTAAGACAAACTTGGTTACCATTTTTACCTTTACTAAGCTGAAACCTGCTGAGGCAAACATGGTTTCTATAATAAGAACTGCTGAGGCAAACATGGTTATAATTTCTAATAATGTTTCTGAGCTAAAACTGCTGAGGCAAACACATTTTCCATAACAGGCACTGATGAGGCAAATATGGTTTTCATATCTACTGTTACCTGACCTGTACAATGGGTTTCGTAAAAGTGGAGAAACTTTATTTCAAGAATTTGAGGAAGAATATCTTTGAAGAGTTAATTTGATTCATTAACAACCAACCCATTTTGAATGGGTAAGACATACAAAGTTTTCTAACTAAAAGGCAACAAACTTGACATGTGAACATGATATGAGCTAAATACAAAGTGCATACTGAGGTCTCGATCTGGTATGGTGACAGGATCCATTTTAACTTTTTTGTTACTATGATCTCCATGACAATCAGCCATTTTTTCCTCCTCCAATAGGTCCAGGAGCATGGCATGGCCATCTTTCTTTTTGAAGTCCTTCAGTTCTGACTCTGTGAAGCTTTTGTCCAAGTCCGACAAGACACTTGAAAAAAAAACCCAACATATATAAACATACAATAATTGTAGGATCTCTCTATGGTGGCCATTTAACATTTAACTCCATAAATACACCTTTCTGTGCCTTTGTAAAACAGTGTAGACCCAGATAAGATGGCAGCCATCTGATCAGGGTATGCTCTGTATGTTTTTGAAACTACAGTCGACTCTTGAAAGTTCGAACACCCACGGGGATGATTAATCTGTTCGAGTTATCGAAAGTTCAAACTGTCCAGAGACCGTTATATTTACTGGTGAAATAAAGAAATTAACACCAGAATCAAAGATATGTGTTAGATTTCTATATCAGAGAGATAGCACATCAGTTGATCATTGCAGATCGCTACCAGACAGTAAGACTTCATACACCAATGCCCAATTAGCGGTAACACGACTTACCTGAATTGTAAGAAAATCCGTGCTGTATAAATCATATGCATTTGATTGTAAATACTGGACACAATACCAAAATTATTGACTTGTTCCAGCTGCTTTCAGACAGTTTGCAAAGTGGAAGAATTTGGTCACATTCATTATAGGGAAAAGGTTGAAGTTGAAGGTAAAGTCACCACCGAAATCCTAATGAGGAGGGCGGGATTAAATTTGTAGTAATCGATAATCTAGTTTGTTTCAGAGTTTAAGGTGTTTAAATGAATGCCTCAGAATCAGTAATGTGAATTCAATCCAGGCACCCTCTATCATATATGCTAATGTATTTAAAGAGAAAAACAATCACATAAATTTTTTTTTAAACATAACACATGACCTTTCTGTAATTGAAAAAATGGCTGCCATTTTTGTTGTTTTAACACATTGCCGGAGGCTCATGTTACCTATCGGATTATGATGTTCTAATAAAGGATTATGGTCTGACAGGCAATAGATTGCATCTTTACACATGTTGATTACCTGTGTCAGTAATTAATCTCAAGTTAAGACAAACAATGGACTGATAACAGATCAGCAATCAGGCATGTATCACTCTATTGTGTTTGCGACATGCTCTTTATCGAATGTAGGCAAAAATGCCACTGGTAAAAATGCCACTGGTAAAAATGCCACCGGAAAAAATGCCACTGGTAAAAATGCCACCCTGATTTGGTAAAAATGCCATTGGAAAAAATGCCACTGGTAAAAATGCCACCCTTTTTTTTTTTATTATGTTTTATATTTTTCTCTAATGACCATTAGCATTTTTTGCCTTCTAAACGGTTTTTGCCTTCTAAACGGCTAATATTGTATAGTATATTGTGTTAGACAGCTACTTGACAGCATTGACTGTAATTGACTAGATGGTAAGAAAGACATACTTGTAAAGATAGAGAGAGGGAGTGAGAGAGAGAGAGAAATACAGAGACAGAGGGAGAGAGGGAGAGGTCGGGGATAGGGTATAAATTAAAATAATATAAATCTGTATTACAAACTTTTAATGTAAATCATTTATCACCCATAAAAAATTATGTCGTCTATTTATATTGCACTCAGTGTAGATCCAGATCATTAGGTTCGCAATGGACTCTAATGATCTGGATCTACAATATTTGTCTATTTGATGAACATATCCTAAATAATGTACAAACACAATAACAGCAATAAAATTATGTCTTCTATTTACATTGCACACAGTGTAGATCCAGATCATGAGGTTTTCAATGTAGCCTTATGATTTGGATCTACACTGATTGTCTATTTGATGAACATATCCTAAATATCTAAAACACAATAACAGCACTTATCACCCATAAACCACACTAAAAGCTCCCTCTGGGGCTTTGTAGTTCCTGAATATGACGAAATATAAGCACTTGCCACTATCTTTGCACTAGAGATTAGCACTTAATGGGTAGCTTGTCTTCTGACATTATGTCACTAAGTCTAGAAACGAATAGTGTGTCCTACTGCTCTCAGAAAGTTCTGTATATTCCTCGTACCCTCCTTGTACTCAGTGCACAAGGCTCGCAGCCTGACTTGGAGATTCAATTTGCTTATATTGTAATCACGGCAATCACACATGAATAACTGTTAAATGAATGTATTGTTTGATTGTTTGATAGGTATGATGGGTTTTCACACAAAATACTCCTTTCATGATATTATGATGATCTGATCTAACAAATTTAATTACAAGATTAAATACACTGTTTGCTCTACTAGAATTAAGGGTTTAATATCCAATTAATTAAAGGTTTAAATGAAGTATATTACCTTCTTTAACTCTTTGCCTGCTAGCAATGAAATTTGAAGACCGTTGATGACCCTTGCAAACAGTTTGGATCCAGATGAGGCCCAATAAAAGTAGGACCTCATCTAATACCCACTCAACTAGGCCTGAACTGGGTCTTCACTAAATAAAACTATAAAAGAACCCCAAAAAAAAGTTTTAAAAAAGGTGGCAGACAGTCATGGAGGATAAAAATGCTAATGACAAGTAGCTGCCTAACACAGGTTGACTGTCTGTATAATAACATCAAGATTTTGTTTTAGAAAAAAAAGTTAAAAAAAAAGAAAAAAAAAAGGTGGCATTTTTACCAGTGGCATTTTTTCCAGTGGCATTTTTACCAAATCAGGGTGGCATTTTTACCAGTGGCATTTTTTCCGGTGGCATTTTTACCGGTGGCATTTTTACCAGTGGCATTTTTTCCGCACACCCTCTTTATCACCTTTGGGCCGGAGATTACGAGGTGTGAAAACCCATATTGACCAGTCAGGTAGTTCGAATCATCAGGTAAGAAATACACTCTAATAGTTTCTAGGGACCGCACATAGTGTTCGAGAGTTCCTATTATCAAGGTTCGAATTAACCAAAGTCAAACATATGACTTCATATAGAAATTCGACCGGGACTTTGGTCTGTGTTCGCATTATGGCAGGTGTTCGAACTTTCCCCAGTTCTAACTTTTGAGAGTCGACTGTATATAGATGTGAATTTACAGTTTCTACAATGGTCAAACTTTCTTGTGTTCATGTGTCATTGTGTAAAATAATCTAATTAATATTCATGCTATCATTATTTCTTATATAAATATTCATGGGGAAAGGGATTAATGAATAATGGCTATGTTTAAAAGCAGGCAGCTGCACAATGCAGAATGAAGCAATGCAAAAAGTTCCTTTAGTAGAATAACTTTCATCTTACATTTAGCTGTAGCTTCCATCTGCCTTAATCCATTCCCTGTTCTACATTTATTTCAATACCTACTGAATACTCATTGACAAAATAGTTATAATGAAATATCAAAGGTGGAAAATTGAAGCCATTATGGAAGGTAAAGAAACAGATCTATAAAGTCCATTAGCAAACAGAGCAGACCTGATCAGACAGCTACTAAAGGATCTGTTTCTTTACTTTCTAAAATGGCTACAATGTTCAACCTTCCATATTTTATTCTGTTTTATCCCTGCTTATTCCAAGTTTCAATTTCCACTGAATGTAGAATCATATTATATATATATTAATGACATAAGCACAAGAAAAAAATTTTCCCTTGTAAAAATCGGGAGGAGCTTTTTATCTGAGTCTACTCTGTTTGTTAAAACATCAAAAAGTGTTTCTAAATGAAAATTTTTGATCTTGATTCAAACAGTTTATAAAGCTCAAAGCAACTACATTCCTAATTGCAAAGAGTAAGGTTAACGGGAAAATATTCAAACCTGATTTAAAATATTTACTAGATAAATACCCCTTTGTAGGGCAGAGTAGACTCCGATCAGATGGCTACAGTTGGAGCCCTCTGATTAGGGTCTGCTCTGTTTGCTTATGGAATAGTATAGATATATATTCAGTTTCTGCCATGACCGAAATTTTAAAAACTCATGTAATTGATATTCATGATGTCAATATTTCCTATATAAATACTCACAGAGTAAAGGGTTAACCTTTTCCTCCATAGGCTATTTTTAGACCCAACCTCTTTGAATGAATCTAATCAAAAGGAGTGTTTACTGGAGAAAAGGAAAAAAATAGAATTGTGTAGTATTGAAACCATTGTGATAAATAGAGCATTTGCTCCTGTGGAGCAAATGCTCTATCTATCACAATGGTTTCATAAAGTGACTTTTACAGAGGCGTAGAAAGGAGTATTTGTGGAGGAAAGGGTTAAAAAATAAATGTCAGGAGATACTTCAAATGGCTTACTTTACAGGTAGAATTCTGTTGTTGGTGGTTGACAGGTCTATGAGATCATCAGCGGCAGCCATTTTGTTGTCATTGGCAACATGGAAGAGAGCTCGTAAATAGTGATATGAGGTCCTCTCATCGAAGTCAGGGCTATCCTGAAGATAAGTTGCAATGAAAAAAGTATTGCAATGAATTACCATAAATGTTGACCAAAAATTGTTCAACCTTTTGAATACTCAATATTCAAAGTGGACTGCCTATCGATGTTTAACCCATTCCCTCATAGGCTATTTTTAGACCCAACCTCTTTGAATAAATCTACTGAAATGGAGCATTAACTAGAGAATAAGGAAACTGTTGGAAATGTGTAGATTTGAAACCATTTTTATAAATACAGCATTTGCTCCTATTAAAATTAGCAAATGCTCTATTTAGCAAAATAGTTTCAAAAAGTGACTTTTACAGACACACCAAGAGGTGTCAATATGAAGGAATGTGTTAATGCTAAAGTTCATTCAATAAAAAAAGCTTAAATATGCTAGAGAACAGTGCAGACCCTGATCAGTGGGCTTCACTAGGATTTCTCTGATCTGGTTCTACATTTTTTTAAAATGTCTGTACATTTGTATACCCAATCCAATGGCTTAATACATTTTGAACCTTTCACATGCATTGAGATACTTTGCATCAAAGTTTGTTTGTTTGATTGTATGAAATTTTATGTTGCTGAATCAGTATTTCAGTCATATTGCGAGGTCCAGCTAATTACAGGAGGAGGATGACCCGAGAGGTTTTTCTGTGAAAGGAACAAATAACATTGACCCAGATCAGACAGCTTCTGTTGGAGCAGTCTGATCAGAAAGTGTTTGCTTTTGGAATATTTTCCTAGTGGTTGCCATAGTAAACAATTCTTTCTGCAGTTTGACCTGCATTAACCATTCCCTCATATTGACGCCCTTTGGACATCTCTGTAAAACTGTTGTGATAAATAGAGCATTTGCTCCATAGGAGCAAATGCTCTATTTATCACAATGGTTTGAAAACTACAAAGTTCTAAAATTTTCATTTTCTCTAGTAAATGCTCCTTTTCAGTAGATTTATTCAAAGAGGGTTGATCTAGAAATAGCCTATAGAATAATAGAATAGAAATAGAAATAGGTGGGTTAAGCAACCACCTGCCTTACAGACCCATAATTAGACCTCTTTTTGATGGCTGCTTAAGAAAGGCTGTACTGTTTTACACTTAGACTTCCTACATATGTCTACAGCTCTGATCATCGCTGTAAGAGTGTCCTTATAACCATCTAAAACATTATCATCATCTTCATCAACATAACAGTCACTGTCTTTGTCATTTTAAAATGACTAACCCTGATACTTCATCTACATCACAGATATTAGTATTATCATTTGTTTTGATAATTTTTTAACCTGATGCAAGCCTTTACAAAGATAGAAGACCCAGATCAGATGGTTTTTATAGGAGCTGTCTGATTGGGACCTTCTCTGTTTGCTTATGAAATATATATAGATATGATTCTACAGTGTTTTACCATGGTAGAATCAGAGCTACTGATAAGGGTGTGCACCCCCAAATACTAAAATATTTAATTCTCCACCAAACCCTATACTGTGACCAATCTTTAGAATTGTCTCAAAGAGACGATTCTAAAGAGTGGTCACAGTATAGGATTTAATGAAGAAATAAAGAAGTTAATCTTGAAAATGTTTTAATTTACGCATCTTATCTGGAGGTCTGTAGACTCCTATGTTAACAATGCCATTAAAAAAGCATCAGCTGATTTATATTCATACTTGTTATTTCTTACAAGAATAATCATGAGGTAAAGGGTTAATCCTTTTCTGGACATAAATGCTTTTTCACACCTTTGCCAACAGAGTAGACCCAGATCAGACAACTCTTGCTGGAGCAATTTGATAGGGTCTGTTCTGTTTATGACATGATATACAGTAAAACCCCGCTAATGCGACCACCAAAAAGGGGCATATTACTGGGTGGCAGAGGCAGGTGGTAGCTTAATGCAGGACGAAAGTTATGCAGAAAGCTCCTGTAGGAGCTTTCTGCATAACTTTCGTCCTGCATTAAGCAACCACCTGCTTTAAACGACACCAGTGGCTGTTTATTAAGTGGTCGCATTAGCAGAGTTTTACTGTATATAGATTTGATTCAACCGTTTTGTCAAAGCAAAAAATTCCCTTGAAAATTCAGCTAATAAATATTCATCATGTCATTATTTCATGAAGTAAAGGTTTAATCATAGTACTCATCATCATCATCATCATCATCATCATCATCATCATCATCATCATCATCATCTAGTGCTGTACCTTTATAGCCTTGGATAGTTCTTCTATACAACTTCTTCTGTAGTAAGTGGTATCTGTAACATCCGGAAGGTGGAACACAGCAATGTCAGGCACCGTCTCATGTGGAGTGTGGGATATCGTAGACTGTCTCTGTAATGCCCGCCTGTTACATACACACATATATTTATTAACCCTTACCCCACTGTGGAAAAATATGTTTGCTCAAATTTAGTTCTATTCAATTTTGACTACTTTGAGAAACTACTGACTGAGTCAGATGCTGAGCTGGTTCCAGGAGTTAATCATCTCATCTGGATCCAAGCTGGTTGCAAATCGAGTCAACTTTAGGTAAGCGGGATACGGTTTTTCCATTTTCCTGTTCTATGTTTATTCCAAATTTCAATACCTAATGAATATTCATGGGGAAAATAGTTATAATGAAATATGGAAAGTGGAGCATTGTAGCCATTTTATGATTTTAGAAAGTAAAGAAACTTTCCACCACTAGGAGTCATCTGATCTGGGTCTTCTGTTTGCAAATGTGTGAAAACAGGTTTGCATGGAGGATTTTTTTTTTTCAAATTATAAAAGATCGCTCAAACATGACCTGGAGGGTAAAGCACAAACTTTGAGACTGGGAGGTCAAATGTCCGAACCCTTTATAAGGCAGGTTGTTGAACAGCCAATTGGTTAAATATGGTTACCAGTTGCATGACAGCAAGTGATAAGCTGTCTCATAAGCCAGATTAACTGGCCCTTTCAGTTGGGGTACAATTGTAATACTATAAAACTACAATCAAAGGCCTGAATGGCCATAATGGCGTTCAGGTTTGATATGGATGTTATTTGTAGGGTGGGGGGAATTGATGTACACATTAATAACAATAACGTCTTGGAATTGATAACAGTATTAATAACAACACATTTTTGTGAAACACTATGCCCCTGATTGTGACAAATATAAATTTGACCCGTAATGTGACATTTTAACTGTAATATAACCTTGATTTTAATAAGCCCCCCCCCCCCCCCCCCCCTCCCCCCACTCCCCCCCGCCCAAAAAAAATAAAAAAATAAAATAAAAAAATGTTCGCCTCTGTAAGTTGCATAGACATGCCAGGTTTGAAGTATGTATGTGCAATGGCTACAACGTTATTGCCAACATTAAAGTTTGAGCAAGCCAACAAACCAACAAAGTCAGCCCCCCCACCACCCTTGATTCTTGATTGGGGGCATAAAAATATGACAGACTGAAACAAAAGGAGCCATCTCATGATCTGCTGTTTATATATTGCACATGCTTCTAGTTTCTACTATGGCAAAAGAATATCTTAATTATATTCATGATTGTATTATTTCTTATATGAATATTCATGAAGTAAAGGGTCAATTAATGCTTTCATGTCCAAAGCTGATGCAAAAACTGAAGCACAACATCAAAATGATACAAAGGCTACCTATAATCCTACATTTTTTGTTCAACTTATTCTTACACATAACATTTATTTTTCCATGTTCAGCACTCGTTTATTTTGAACAAGAGATGTTTGTAAAACATGTATACCCCCCATACCCCCTGATGGTCATGATGACCTTGACCTTTGACCTAGTGACCTCAAAAACAATAGGGCTCATCCTGTGGTCATGACCAACTACTGCAGCAAGTTTGAAGATTCTAAGCAAAACCCTTCAGTAGTTATTGATCGGAAACCATTAAACCAATTAAGGTCATGGTGACCTTGACCTTTGACCTAGTGACCTCAAAAACAATTTGGGTCATCTAGTAGTCATGACCAACCACCACAGCAAGTTTGAAGATCCTAATCCAAACCCTTGAGCAGTTATTGATCTGAAACGATTTCACCAGTTAAGGTCATGGTGACCTTGACCTTTGACCTAGTGACCTCAAAAACAACAGGGCTCATCTAGTTGTCATGACCAACCACCTAAGCAAATTTGAAGATCCTAAGCCAAACCCTTGAACAGTTAATGATCAGAAACCATTTTATCAGTTAAGGTCATGGTGACCTTGACCTTTGATCTAGTGACCTCAAAAACAATAGGGGTCACCTAGTGGTCATGACCAACCAACACAGCAAGTTTGAAGATCCTAAGCCAAACCCTTAAGCAGTTATTGATCGGAAACGATTTCACCAGTTAAGGTCATGGTGACCTTGACCTTTGACCTAGTGACCTCAAAAACAACAGGGTTCATCTAGTTGTCATGTCCAACCACCTAAGCAAATTTTAAGCCAAACCCTTGAGCAGTTATTGATCAGAAACCATTTTATCAGTTAAGGTCATGGTGACCTTGACCTTTGACCTAGTGACCTCAAAAACAATAGGGGTCATCCAGTGGTCATGACCAACTACCACAGCAAATTTGAAGATTCTAAGCCAAACCCTTGAGGAGATATTGATCGGAAACCATTTAACCAGTTAAGGTCATGGTGACCTTGACCTTTGACCTAGTGACCTCAAAAACAATAGGGGTCATTTAGTGGTCATGACCAACCACCACAGCAAGTTTGAAGATCCCAAGCTAAATCCTTGAGCAGTTATTGATCGGAAACGATTTCACCATTTTAGGTCATTGTGACCTTGACCTTTGACCTAGTGACCTCAAAAACAATAGGGGTCATCTACTTGTCATGACCAACCACCACAGCAAGTTTGAAGATTCTATGCCAAGTCGTTTATTAGTTATCATTCGGAAACCATCGATCTACCGACCGACCAACCGACAGACCGACCGACCGACATGTGCAAAGCAATATACCCCCATTTTTTCAAAAGGGGGGTATAATAAATGTAGTCTGCTTACAAATTTGAAGGTAGACTGTTTTTATTTTTAATTACTAAGTAGATCCATACATGTACATACAATTACGGTAGTTGTTTGGAACCTGATGAAACTCAAATTCAGAACTACAGTCAGAAGTAGAGTTGTAAGCTGGGAAAGACATTTCAACAAATTGCTACCTACTTTCGCTTTTACACGACACAAACGTCTTGAGCAGACTCGGCGGTTACACGATACATAGAAGAGACAGTTGTTATTGACACTGGAATATAATTTGATTGAATATGTGTTGAAAACCTTCTATGGATAATACTTACTTTGATAAGCCGATAGAACCCCGTGTTTTTACGGTTTTACTTCTTGTAAGACTTAGACTTGTGTTGAGGTTGGGTGCCATAGTCAAAACACGCTGTTCGATGCGTGATAAATGTGTATATGGGATTTCTTTGACCTTGTCCTTTATGAAACTTCCTATTTCTAATTTTGAGTACGGGTCAAACGGAAATGACCGAATGCGATGCAAAAGGCAGTTTGATTGGCTGAAGATGTAGGTCTATATGCTAATCAGTTACGAATGTGTAAATGCAATCGGAAACCTCGGCTATATTCCTTCTGCTTTAGAATGCCAAGGTGTTGCGAAAACTACGGCAAAAATATTCGTTCGCGTCTTCTTCTTCTTCTTCCGATTAAAGTACAGGGCCCACTCTGGAGCATCGACGTACTTGGAGTTTATTAAAATTCAAGACTTTTAAAAAGTTTATCTTTGTGTAGATTAGTAGTAATTATCTCACACAGCGAATTATTATTAAATACATGAAGAGTAAACAAATACATGAACATTTTACAACCAAACTAGTGCAGACTTGAAGAAAACTATTTTGTCTTGCGCATGTTCACTAGACAAGTGAACTCGTTGCCGTAAAGAGACCGACTAGTATATGGCGTTTGAACGCCATAAAAACACTTTTAATAATTTTATATAACTTTTCTATTATCAAATTAGACTATCTACCCGATATAGAAACACTAAAAAACATGTGGTTGTTCTGGTCTTTCTGGTTGCAAAGTTTAAATAACAACCACTGACGACAATTTTTATAACACTAATGACATACTTTCCAGCACCAGTTTGTAAGGATTTCCCACTACCATAGCCACGAGTCCTCATCTCCTGGTCATACCAGTAATCTGTCTTCTCACTCATACGCTCTTCAAGAAATATCCTAAACATGTCTGTCTTCATTACCTGCAAAACCGAAGACCAGTATGTCTTAATTTTTATTGTAAACTGTTACACAGATGTCATCTGCAGAATAAAAGAAGCTAGAAAATTGTGTCTGTAAGACACAGTGATGCCCCCGTGGTCGTGCTTGCCTAGCTGCATGTCATTTGACCTTGACCTTGGGCTTGCGGGCAGCATGGGCTGCATGCGCAATGAAAATATGGATGGTGGTTTATGTGTATATGCAATTCCATGCCAATAGCTATAGTGGTTAGTGAGATATAAGACAACGAAAAAACTGTGACAACCAACTGCACGTACCAACTGCACGTAAAAGCGTGATGGACGGACAGAGAGACTGATGGACAGGTGCAAAACATAATGCCCCCTGACTATCGTCAATGGGGGCATAAAAACAAGAGGGCCATGATGATCATATATCACTCACCTGTGAACTGTAACACTAGATACAGGTGAACTAGTCACAATCATCGCTGGAAAATTAAAGTAGGATGAAAGTATTCTCCATATGATCACCAGAGGACTACTCCTGCCAAATACCATTGAAATTGGAAAACTGGTTTTGGAGAAGAAGATTTTTAAAGGTTCCGTACATAGTAATATAAGGAACCCCCCCCCCCCAACACACACACACACACACACTTTCCCCCCTGGTGGCCATGATTTTTTATAGCCATCAAATATCATTCAAATCTGACTACAAATTTTGGAGAAGAAGATGTTTAAAGATTTTTCTAAAGATTGTTCTAAATGGATCCGAATTCTTTGAGTAATTTTGATCGAGCATGATACGAAGTTCATTTATGTAAAGTTTGGTTACATTCTGCCTTGTAGTTTCAGAGGAGATGTAATGTAAAGCAATTGTTAACAGACGGGTAAATGGATTTGAAGATGAGTGATCACAGAAGCTTACCTGAGCATATTCAGGCGAGCTAAAAACTAAAAATGTGTCCATAGGAAAAAGACACGCCCACTTATATGTTACTATATGTTGTTTTAATAGCACATGAACACAGGAAATTTTGGCAATGGCAAATACTGTAGAACCATATCTATATTATATCATAAGCAATCAGAGCAGACCCAGATCAGATGGCTCACATAGGAGCCATCTGATCTGGGTCTACTCTGTTTGCAATGGTTTAGAAAGGCGTATTTATGGAATAAAGGGTTAAACCTTTTCCTGTTCTACGTCTTTTTTTCATATTTCTGAATATTGATGGACAAACTATTTATAATGAACTATGGAAGGTGGGTAAAACTTCACATACCCGCTCAAAGAACTGCCTGTCAGCATCTTTTTGTTGGTTCAGAAATTCCTTCTTATTAAAATGATAATCTCGTAGTTTGTATACCACACCCCTGTAAATATTATTAAAAAAACTCAGTTAATTCCAATACATGTATATAAAGACATATAAGAGAAGTAAATATTTGTTGGTTAACACTTTCCTTCATAACACCTTTTCACGCATTTGCAAACAGAGTAGACCCTGATCAGACGGCTCCTATAGGAGCCGTCTGATCAAGGTCTTTTCTTTTTGCTTATGAAATGATAATATTCTGACTCTACAGTTTCTACCAATACCAAAATGTCCTGTGTACTTAATTTTTTATGCCTTTATAAAAAGTTTAGCTAACTAATATTCATTCTGACATAAATATTCAACAGGGAAAGAGTTAACCCTTACAACGCTGAGTTTTCAAATGGACTCTTCCAAAATTCAAATAGGTCAAGCTTATAGTGAATATTTAGGGATGTTTTCTAAAGAAAAGTGTAACATGACAAACAGTGTAGACCCTGATGAGAGGGCTCCCCTAGGAGCCCTCTCATCTGGGTCTACACTGTTTGCAAAGGACATTAGTGACTCGGGTCCCGCACTGTAAGGGTTAAACAAAAGTCCACATTATTTGTCACTCATTTGAAGCAAGAGGACATTGCCTTCAAAACTGCAAACGGTACTGACATCAGACCCTGTTTTTCCAATGATGATCCAGAGATAAGAGGTGGATGTCAACCCTTTAACCCTTTTCCTGTTCTATGTTTATTTCAAATTTTAATACCTACTGAATATTCATGAACAAAATAGTAACAATGAAACATTGAAGGTGGAACATTGTAGCCATTTTAGAAAGCAAAGAAACAGAACTATTCAAATTCCACTAGCAAACAGAGCAGACCCTGATCAGACGTCTACTCTGTTTGCAAATGCGTGAAAACACGTTTATATGAGGGAAAGGGTTAATAAATATATGGTACGAAATAATGATTGTATCAATATTAATTAGCTAGATTTTTATTTTTTATAATGACATTGTGACGAGAATGATTTATCATGGCAGAGACTCTAGAATCATATCTACATTTATTTCATGAGCTAACATAGCAGACAGGAGTCATCTAATCTGTGAAAAGGTGTTTCTGTGAAGTAAAGAGTTAATCTTTTTCAAACAATCTTATTTCTCCAACAAACACATATTGTGACCACTCTTTAGAATCATCTTGAAGAAACAATTCTGAAAAGTGGGTTTGAAGGAGAAATTATTGGTTTTTGAAATATCAATGGTTTGTCATCTGGGCCTACAATGTTCACAAGAGTCAATGAAGCTCTAGGTTAGAGGGGTGATTTAAACATGTTTTTTTTCAACCCATTCCCGCATAGGCTTTTTTAAGATCCAACCACTTTGAATAAATCTACTGAAAAATAGCATTAACTAGAGAAAAGGAAAATTTTAGAATTTTGTAGTTTGAAACCATTGTGATAAATAGAGCATTTGCTCCTATAGGAGCAAGTGCTCTATTTATCACAATGGTTTCACAAAGTGACTTCTATAGAAGCGCCAAAAGGCGTCAATATGCGGGAATGGGTTAAATATGTTTTCTTCATACCTCTAATAACTCATATTTGTGACTTACTCACAACTGTGGGTAGTCACAACAAGGTCTTGATAAGAAATGAGGACTTTTGCATTTGAAACACCAATCTACACGAAAGTAGGCATATAATGAATGAGCAAGTTAAAGCTTTTCATACTGAGTAGACGCTATAGTTATACACTGTTGGGATATTTCCCACTGAAAATTTAGCACAGGAAGGGCTTGTAACATCTGAAATTATTAACCCTTTCCTTCATATAAACACCTTTTCACACATCTGCAAACAGAGTAGACCCAGATCAGACGACCCCTATGTGAGCTGTCTAATCAGGGTCTGCTCTGTTTGCGAATGGGATTTGAAAGATCTGTTTACTTAGTTTCTAAAATGGCTGCAATGTTCCACCTTCCATATTTCATTATTCTAAAACTATTTTATCTATGAATATTTAGTAGGTATCGAAATTTGGAATACATATACATGTACCAGTAGAACAGGGAAAGGGTTAAGTGTCGAATTGGACCTGTTTATACAATTCAGAGGAGAGGGGAGACTGGGTGAACACATATTTAGATTAAATACATTAAAAGTTTTACTGTACCTGAACAGATTCACCATCAGCTCCAGCCCTGCATATGTTATCGCTGCATTTAGTTCATTAACCTTTCTTATTCTAGTCGTTCTTAACTTGTCCATGTTATAACAAAATGGCCTGTGGGAAAAATAAGAGGAAAATTGTATCATGTTGCCTTGGCTTCTATTTAACCCTTTACTCCAAACTTGCTTGACATTCTTGATAATATTTTTGTAAGAAAACTCCATTTTGAAGCATTAACCCATTCCCTGATACTGACGACTTTTGGCGCCACTTTAAAATTCACTTTTTGAAATCATTGTGATAAATAGAGCATTTGCTCCTATAGGAGCAAATGCTCTATTTATCACAATGGTTTCAAAACTAAAAAATCTAAAAAAATCCTTTTCTCCAGTTAACACTCCTTTTCAGTAGACTTATTCGAAGAGGTCGAGTCTAAAAATAGCATATGAGGTAAAGGGTCAATCAGACAATAATCTTAATAGCAGATGAATTTTATTCAGTAATGTAAGGGTTACACCTTTGCAATCAGACTTAATCCAGATCAGATGGCTCCTGCAGGAACTGTCTGATCTGTGTCTGCTCTGCTTGCTTATGGAACAATAAAGATCTGATTCTACATCCTTTGCAATGGGCAAAAT
Organism: Azorinus chamasolen; assembly: GCA_963576725.1. Taxonomy (NCBI): domain Eukaryota; kingdom Metazoa; phylum Mollusca; class Bivalvia; order Cardiida; family Solecurtidae; genus Azorinus; species Azorinus chamasolen. Next base: position 35,781,117 of record OY755252.1, on the reverse strand, counting down.
TCCACCGTACAGTTGCCATTACAAAAGTAAGAGCACCACATGCGGGTGTCAATGCAGGTCTGTACAATTGTAGCCCTTGTGAAGATCATCAACTGTGTGAAGTTTCATAAGATTTGCATGAATACTAAAGAAGCAATAGTCAACCTTAAATTTCTGGATAACAACGACGACAACAACAATGTGGACGCCAGCGTTATGACAAAAGCTCATATTTTTTTCGTTGAAAAACAGACAAGATAAAAATCAGCTAATTAACATTCATACAGCAATTTCTCATTCAAATATGTATCAAATTAAGGGTTAACCCATTCCCTCATATTGACGCCTTTTGAAGCCTCTGAAAATATATTTTTTTGAAACAATCGTGATAAATAGAGAAATTTGCTCCACAATGGTTTTAAAACTACACAATTCTAAAATTTTCCTTTTCTCTTAACCCTTTACCCAATAGCCTATTTCTAGTTTTGAAGACATATGACCACTTAAAGCAGGTTGAAAGTAAAGCAGAATGCGCCTTAAGGCGCATTCTGCTTTACTTTCAGCCTGCTTTAAGCTACCACCTACTAGAATATAGAAACTATTTATGATGCTATATGTTCATTATTTTAAAAATTGGAACTATTTTCTTCAGCGGAGGAATAAATCAAACACGCTAAAAGCCGCTTCTATCAGGTAAAGGGTTAAATGCTCCTTTTTGGTAGAAGGTTCAAAGAGATGGGGTCTAAATATAGCCTATAGGTCAAGTCTAAATATAGCCTATGAGGGAATGGGTTAACAAGAACAGTCAATATTTAACCTTTTTGCTGATTAATATTTCTGTTAGAAATACTGACATTTTGAATAATAATTAGACCAGTTTTTATAATGACATATAAACACAGAAACATTTGGCTATGGAAGAAACAGCATCCCATAAGCAAACAGAGTTGACACTGATCAGATGACTCCTACAGTTTCTGATCTGGATCTACATTGTTTGCAAAGGCGTAGAAAAATTTCCTCTCACAGGTAAAGGGTTAACATAAACAGACATTATCTTACAGTTCAGCTTCTTGGAGTTCATAATGGAAACGAAATTTGGCACATTTGGCAGCAAACACCTTGGCTGCCTCTACTGGGAGATCCGGGATAGACTTAGCTTGTCCGTTATTCAAAGTGGTGTCTGGGTTGAGTGTGACAGTACCCTGGTCTATGTCCACTATCACCAATCCATCAACCTAAAGAATCATACAACTACAGGGATCAGAATTATATAGATAAAATGATTCACAAATAACCAGTCCTTCATTATAGTGATGAATAGTCAGATCAATTGCAGCCATTTTTAACCCTTTCCTCAATAAATACGCCTTTCTACGCCTTTGTAAACGGAGTAGACCTAGAGGAGCCGTCTAATCAGAGTCTGTTCTCTTTGATTATGACTTACTGGTAATACAGATCTAATTCTACACTTTCTGCCTTGGTTAAAAATTCATGTGTACATATGTTGTTATAAAACTAAGGCTTATTAATATTCATGATGTCATTAATTCTTACATGAATAATCAAGGATTAAAGGGTTAAGCTTACAGCCAACAGGACTCTAGCCCTTTACCTGATAGAGACCCCTATTAACCCTTTTCTTCATATAAACGCCTTTTCACGCATTTGCAAAGAGAGTAGACCCAGAATCAGATGGCTCCTATAGGAGCCATCTGATCAGGGTCTTCTCTGTTTGCTAGTGGAATTTGGGATATGTTTCTTTACTTTCTAAACTGGCTGTGTACAATGTTCTACCTTTCATATTGCATTATAACTATTTTGTCCATAAATATTCAGTAAGAATTGAAATTTGGAATAAGCACAAAACAGGGAAAGGGTTAATGCCTTTGCAAACAGGGTAAACCCAGGTCAGGCAGTTCCAGCAGGAGCTATCTGATCAAGGTCTGCTCTTTTTGCTTATGCACTAATATTGATCTGACTCTACAGTTTCTTCTATAGCCACATACCATCTAATCAATATTCATGATGTCATTATTTCCTTCATGAATACTCATGGGGTAAAAAGTTAACATAATTTATAGCTTTTGTTAGAGCCAAACATTTCAAATGAAACTGTATGTTGTGGATGCCAACTTAGACTCTTATAAATTATGAATCAAATTTAACCCTGATGAAGGCACTTTGTAGTGCCAAAACGTTGGTTGAGAAATAAACAGATAATACCATAATTATCTGCCTTGGTCATTGACGTTCAATCACTGAACTAAAACTGAAATCAAATTTAGGAAAACAAAATTGCACAATGATAGTGCATTAATTTTGGCATGCTAATATTTTGGTATGGTAATAAGCAATGTTCTCAAAGTTATGTAATTATTAAGAAACAAATTTAAATTACCTGTTCCACCTCTTGTTTATGGCGAGAGTGACAACCAAACATGAAGGTTCCCACTGCCTGTAGGTAGCCAAGGCCATTAGAGGGCAGCACTGTCACATATGTAAAACGCCACTTGAACGGTAAAATCAAATTCCGTACTGTCTGGAAGCATTCAGATACATATGTAAATATCTATATATTACAAACAAAAATAATTTTGACACCCTGATCACTCTTCCAGTAGAAACATGAGCAAACAATTTGGGCAACTTTAGGAAACACGTCACTAATGTCCTTTGAAAACAGTGCAGAGGGATCCAAAACTGATGAGAGGGATCCAAAACTGATGAGAGGGATCCAACAGAAGCCCTCTCATCAGGGTCTGCACTGTTTGTCAAGTTGCACTTTTCTTTTTAAACATCCCTGAATATCCACAGTAAGTTTGACCTGTTTTGCATTTGGAAATAGTCCATTTGAAAATTCAGGATTGAAATGGTTAATTCATAAGTTACACTATTGGAAAGAAGATAAACCCAGATTTGATCTGGGTCTACTCCATTTGCCTAAATATTGCTACAGATCTGATTATACTCTGTTTGTCATGGCAAAACTTAATTTGTTTAACCCTTTCCCTGATATAAATGCCTTTTCATGCATATGCAAACAGAATAGACCCAGATTAGACAGCTCCTATAGGAGTCGTCTGATCAGGGTCTGCTGTGTTTGATAATGAAATTTGATAGATCTGTTTCTTTACTTTCTAAAATGGTTACATTGTTACACCTTCCATATTTCATTATAACTATTTTGTCCATACATATTCATTAGGTATTGAAAATTTGACTAATTATAGAACAGGGAGAGGGTTAATATTCAATAATAACAACTGACATAAACGAAAAAAAAAAGTTATATGAATATTGACGAAGTAGAGTCAATAAATTTCAAAGAATGTAGTTTTGCACAAAGCCCTAAGTTAATCCATTCACTCCATATATATAATGTTTTATCCCTTTGCGATACTGGGTAGACTCATATTTGATCAGGGTTTACTCTGTTTGCTTATGATATTATATAGATCTGATTATACAGTTTCTGGTATGGCCCAACAATGCCATGTTCATATACTAATAAAGCTAACTAATATTCCAAAGTCAAAAATTCTTAATGAATATTCATGAAATAAAGGGATACATTATTAAACGTCTATAGGAAATCTACACACCTCCATCACAATGGTGAGTAAGGCATAGTTTGATGAGAGGAAGACAAGTCTCTCTTGTACTAGGACACAGGCCAGGATCTTGAGAAGCTCTTCAGTGTGGAAACACAAGAAGATCAGGTGAAGGGGGAAGTCTATCACAGATCTGTCTGGGTGGGTAGATGGCATTAGGGTCAATGGTAGCTGGCACAAGTTCAGCTCCTACAATAAAATTAGTCATAGTCACAAAAGAAAGAAGTTAAATAAATATGAAAAAAATATGAGCAGACAAAAGAATTTGCAACAAAAGATATCTAGACATTGTTGATAAAACTCGCCACTGCTACATTTCCAGTTGGAGAGACTGGCATGTGAGTGAGGATGAAAGCAAATTCTAAAACTCACCACTGCTACATTTCCAGCTGGAGGGACTGGCATGTGAGTGAGGATGAAAGCAAATTCTAAAACTCACCACTGCCACATTTCCTGCTCATGGAGGGACGGGCATGTGAGTGAGAACGAAAGCAAATTCTAAAACTCACCACTGCCACATTTCCTGCTGGAGGGACGGGCGTGTGAGTGAGGATGAAAGCAAATTCTAAAACTCACCACTGCCACATTTCCTGCTCATGGAGGGACGGGCGTGTGAGTGAGAATGAAAGCAAATTCTAAAACTCACCACTGCCACATTTCCTGCTGGAGGGACCGGTGTGTGAGTGAGGATGTAGGCAAACTCTTTCACAAAGGCTATCATCTCCTCTGGGTCTCTCTCTATACGGACTAACATACTGTAAAATAATACAAATAGACAGTAAAACCTCTCTAAACTGGACGTTCAAATTAGTATTAATGTTAGTTTGTAAGACAGGTAGCAGCTTAACCCATTACCTCATAGGCTATTTTTAGATACAACCTCTTTGAATAAGTCTACCGAAAAGGAGCATTAACTAGAGAAAAGGAAATGTTTTAGAATTCTGTAGTTTTGAAACCACTGTGATAAATAGAGCATTTGCTCCTGTAGGAGCAAATGCTCTATTTATCACAATGGTTTCACAACATGACTTTAACAGAGTCGTCAAAAGTCGGCAATATGAGGGAACCAGGGTTAATGTAGCTTAATGCCCGGTGAAAGTCATTCTCTAAAAGCTTTCTGCATAACTTTCACCCTGCATTAAGCAGCCATCTGTCTGAAGTATCTAACTTCTTTTCTACTAGAATTCCGGTTTAGAGGAGTTTTACTGTAACACTTTGTACACTAGCTGCAGTATCTAAGCTAGCTGCAAAGTAACTTGCCACTCATCAAGATCCATACTGTTTGTCACACTCTGTCAGACTTTATTTTTGAAAAGAAAGAAAGAGAAAACAAAAGATCTAAGTAATTCATGTATACCCCCAAATGGCAGTCAGTCTACAATTTGACATTTGACCTTAAAAAGTAACCCTGACCTTGACATACCAACCTGAAAATCATCACGGGTTATCTACTCATCACAGCCAACCTCCCTAACATATATGAGGTCCCTAGATAAAATTATTGGTGAGTTATTGATCAGAAACTATTTTCCCTACTGACTGACTGACCAACAAGTGTTGCAAGTAATATACAGTGCAACTTCTATGTGTCGACCTTCGATGTGTCAACTTTCTCGATCTTTCTTCAAAGTCCCGACATTTTTCCTTATATTTTCTATATGAAAATCAATTTACGTGTCGATATTTTATAAGTCAATCTTTTCAACATGTCGATCATGTTTTGGGGTCCCGTGGCATTGATCAAATGGACTTTTACCACATATGAGTCGATCTGCCAATTACCTGTGAACTTAGGCAACTTCCTCGGGGTGTTTTCACATGTTCGCGTGTCGCGACTGGCCAGAATAGATCTGTGCATGATTCACACCTTACGCATAATCAAGGGCCTCCGACATCTTTAATCCGTAGGCGGGGATGATTGTGTGGTTTAATTAAACATTTTATCGTAATTAGGTGAACACACACCGCCATAATTCTACTCTGTTTATAAAGGCGTTGACATGTGTACAGTAAAACTCGGTTATAACGAATTCCAAGGGACTGAAGGATTTACTTCGCTATAAACATTATTCGCTATATTGATAGTACGAAGTTCGCTATAAATTATGACTTTGACACACGACTGTTCAATATTTATTAAACCGTAATTCAGACATGTATGCGTAGCGATCAAACTCCCAAAATGCACATCATTCATCGTACAGCTTACTCTTTGTGGAAGAAATCGGTCATTTGCTTTTGAACGCACGTTGATGCTTGAAACTTGCCAAATAACTGTTTCATAAATGTCAGTGTTTAAAAAAATCAGGAGCATTTGGTCGTTGCTCCGATGTCCGATGCAAATTGGGTATAGCGGACAAAGACTCCGCGTATGTGGGCAGAGGCAAATATTCCTTATAGATCTGTGTCGTCATCGGTAGATTGTATTATTAGCGGAAAATGCTAAAATAATATGCGAACGGGGAGGGAATAACAAAACCAAAATACTTCAAGTATTTATTTTGAAAATAAAAAACGAACATCATATCTTGACAATGTTTAGCTATAACCCGTACTTTAAGTGCATATATATATGCCCCGCGGGTAGCGGTGTTTAATTATACCCTACCACCGTGAAGAATACATGCTTTACGGATCGCTTCACAGTTCGCCCCAACACTAGTGTGTGTTTTAACACTTATGTGACATGGTGTTAATCGTGCGAAATACACAGGTGCTTGAAGATAGTAGCAAGGTGAAAGTTCGCTTTAATGAAGGTATTTTAAAGTGTTTTGTGAATAATGGTACCGGAAAATCAGTTCGCCATAAGCGAAAATTCGCTCTAACCAACTTCGCACTAAACATTATAGTCTGTATAGAATTAATGAAGATATCGACCGGGGAACGAAATTTAGTTCGCTATAAGCGGGAATTCGCTTTATCAGAGTTCGTTATAAATAAGTTTTACTGTATTGATGGTGTAAAGGAAAACACGAGTTGGGACAGATCTGTGCCAGTGCTTAGATTTGTATTTTGTACATGTACAGTATGTCTTTATCTTGCATTGTAGTATTAATTGTAAGCTGAAAACAATTCTTAAATCATTTTGTTCCTAAATAATGTCGAGAAACTCAAAAGTTGGCTGTACAAATGTGTAATTATAGTTGTTTATGCTATGAACAACTGGAAACAAAACCAGAAGTTGATGTGTGCTATCATGAAACATTGTACGGCGTTGATATTTAATGTTTCTTTGCATTTTAGTAGTCTATTTGTGTTTTTTGACATAAAATATAATTTATACAACGTGTCTTGTGTTTTCGTTCAATTGTCTTGGATTTCTAGAAAGAATATCATGTAGACTTAACACGCATTCAGGCATGCATGCACTTCCGAGATTGAAACTGAAACTCATGTAAATGTTTGTTCATATAGATCTACTTTGTATGAGTCAACCTCTCGATAAGTCGACCTTTTTGCCATGGTCCCTAGAAGATCAACACATCAAAGTTATACTGTATCTCCTAGTTTTTGAAAAGGGAGCATAATGACTTTGAGAATTGTAAGAGAGGACACTTTTTTGCAGATGACAACTACTTGCAAATTAGCATGTTAATAACTCTTTCCTTCATGAATATTTATGTAGGAAAATCATGACATCATGAATATTCATAACCTGAATTTTATAATGGTGCGTGAATACAGGATTGTTTGGTCAAAGCAGAAACTGTAGAATCAGAACTATAACTATGATCCCATAAGCTAACAGAACAGGGTCCATGCTTATAAAGCTTTTAGTTGAGTCTGAGTTTTGTTCTCAAGCTTTTGATTGGTCAGATTTGAGTTCTCAAGCTTTTGATTGGTCAGATTTGAGCCAGAGGCTCAAATCTGACCAATCAAAAGCTTGAGAACGTACTCAGACTCAACTAAAAGTTTTATAAGCATGGGCCCAGATTGCTGATAAGACAGCACCTGCAAGAGCTGACTGATCTGGGTCTAATCAGTTTGCAAAGGTGTGAAAGGGTGTTTATATGAAGGTAGGAGTTAAACGTGAGTATAAGACAAAGATTCCAGAGCTACAGATAAAGGTGCATACCCAAATACTAAAATCATCATTTCTCCATCAAACCTACTTAACCCTATACTGTGACCACTCTTTAGAATCGTCTCAAAGAGACGATTCTAAAGAGTGGCCACAGTATAGGGTTTGGTGGAGAAATAAAGGAGCTATTCTTGAAAATGTTCAAATTTACGCATCTTATCTGGAGCTGTGCAGATCATCAACTTACCTAGATAGACATTCTTTCATCTTGGTGTAATATGGGAACTGTGATAAGGTGATACAGCAGTGGGGAACGTAACAGTACACCTTGTCACCGCTCTGATTCACTTGTGTACTTGTGTTGAACCCTGAGAGACTCATGTAGACATTGGACTGATCATCCTGGAAGACACCAATTACTCTCAATACTTCTGACACACAAACTTAGGCAAATAGTGCAGACCCAGATCAAACTGCTCATGAAAACTCTACATTACATGTATTTGCTGCTTCTTTAGTTCCATTTAGTCCTTTCCCTCATAGCAAGACCTTTTCACCCTTTACTCCATGAATATTCATGTAAGAAATAATGAAATCATGAATATGAATATTAATTAGATTAAGAGTTATAACTGCACAGGAATATTTGGCCAAGGCAGACACTGTAGAATCATATCTATATTATACCATCGGCAAACACAGCAGACCCTGATCAGATGGCTCCTACAGGAGCTGTCTGATCTGGGTCTACCCTGTTTGCAAAGGTGTAGACAGACGTAATTATGGAGTAAAGGGATAACACCTTTACATATGGCTGATCCTTTAGGAGCCGACTGATCTGTGTCTACTCTATTTGCATATGCGTGAAAAGGCATTTATATGACGGAAAGTTATCAAAATGATGCCAAATTGAATTACTAACCCTTTCAATGCTGAATATTCACAGTGGAATAACCCATCATTGTTTATTGGTAGAGTCCAAACAGTATACTCGAGTAAAATTTGCAAGAGAATTTTAAATGAAAAATGGTGCAGACCCTGATCAGAGGGCTCATCTAGGAGTTATCCGATATTGGTCTACACAGTCTGCAAATGAAAGTGAATTTGTTTCCCATCTCCAAAAGATTAGCATATCTTCCCTAAATATTCACATTTATAATATGCACTCTTAACTGGTTTGTAAATCTGAAAAAGTCAAACTGATTATCAATATGATGTCATATGGACTTAATTAACCCATTCCCTCATAGGCTATTTTTAGATCCAACCTCTTTGCATAAATCTACTGAAAAGGGAGCATTTTACTAGAGGAAAGGAAGTGTTTTGTTTTGAAGCATCATTGTATGAACAGCTTATGAAACATTTAGAAAGTTTACCTGTTCTATGACAAATGATCTGTAGAAAGTGAGACAGGCACAATACGACTTATTGCCAGATATGTCAGTCAGAACGAGGAAATGAGTTTGACTCTCTGGCATTGTTTTATGTAGCTTCATTCCATCTGCAAACAAAACAACATTTTAATGAATAAGTACCATGAAAACATACATGTATGAACTGAAAAGGAATATAACCCTTTACTTCATGTCAGAAATAATGATATCATGACAATTATGATGTTCTTATAATGGCATCATGAGCAAGAGGATGTTTTACAACGACAGAAACTCTAGAATCTGATCTATATTACTGGTATGTCTTAACCCTTTCCCTCATATAAACGTGTTTTCACGCATTTGCAAACAGAGTAGACCCAGATCAGACGGCTCCTAGAGGAGCCGTCTGATCAGGGTCTACTCTGTTTGCTAATAGAAATTGATAGATCTGTTTCTTTGCTTTCTCAAATGTATACAATGTTCCACCTTCCATAGTTCTTTATAACTATTGTGTCCATGAATATTCAGTAGGTATTGAAAGGGAAACTGGGAAAGGGTTAAGGCAAGAGATTAGATTCTGATCAGACAGCTCCTACTGCATGATCTTGTCTGATCAGTGTCTGCACTGTTTGCTTATGCAATAAAATAAATATGATTCTACAGTTTCTGCCATGGTCAAAAATTCCTTTGTTCAAAATGCTTTTATAAAAATACAGTTAATTAATATTCATATATTTATAATTTCTTATTAACCCTTTCCCTGATTAATATTCATGTAGGAAATGACGTCATGAATATTAATAAGATTGTTTTTATAATGGTATATGAACACAGGACATTTTGGCTCAGGCAGAAGCTGAAGAGTCAGATCTTCATTACACAATAAGCAAACAGAGCCGACCCTGATCAGGCGGCTCCCATAGGAGCCGTCTGATCTGGGTCTACTCTGTTTGCAGATGCGTCAAAATGCGCTTACATAAGGGAAAGGGTTAAATAAATATTCATGGAATAAAGAGTTAAGGAGATGATAAAAGGTTGGTTGAGAAGTGAGGGTGTTTTTTTTCTCTCAAATACTCTGTTTATCAAAAGCACTTCATTCACCAGGGAAGCAGAGAGCTGGTATGGTCCTGAGAACTTCATCACTGATGGGCAGTTCTGGGAGGGCTGAGGCTGTCATGATACTAGTCCCCCGTCTAACAGACACGTGACGAGCTAACTTCTTGGTGTACACCGATTTACTCCGCAAAGTCCTTTTGGGGCTGTACAAAACAAACAAAAGAAGTTGACTTGCCCTTAACCCTTTCACTCATATTGACGCCTCTGTAAAAATCACTTTTTGAAACTCCTCTAGTAAGTTTACACCTTTCATACTAAGTGGACTCTATAGCTATTGCTCTCTGATAATTCAGGGCTGAAAAGATTAAATGTTGGAGAAACAATGGTTCATATAAATTCTCAGGGACAAGTCGAGTTTCTCAGCATAAATCTGAATCCATACTGTAAAATTGATCACAGATTAAACTAGAACTATCACTAAAGGTGATTGATACCCCCACCCACCATCTTGTCAAAAGATCCAATATGACTTCAATACAAAAGGAAGTACATATAGCTCAATAATCCTCTCATCCACACTTGTGGAAAGAAAGTATTTAAAGTCCAATCAAGGAATGACTCGCATCACAATTATGTCACATACATCTACACATCATTATAAATGCATATGCAAAATTTGAGGTTCAATGGTGAAGAAATGTAGAAGTAGTACTTGAGAAGTTATGCTCTGGACAAAAAAATTATACTTATGAAAAGTAACAAAGTGGAATAAATCCCTCAAAAATGAATTTAGAGTTACAGTCCTGGTTGACTGCACATCCTCTCATCACCCTCTATCCATATGTAAAGTTTCACAGTTGTGCCTACAATACTTGAGAAGTTATGCTCTGGACAAAAAAAATACTTATGAAAAGTAACTAAGGGGAATAACTCCCTCAAAAATTAATTTAGAGTTATAACCCTTGTTGACTGCACATCCTCTCATTACCTCATAATGTGTACCAAGTTTGAAGACAATATCATAAACAGGTTTCAAGAAAATGGCATGTCCCAAAATATATCCCAATTGAGAGACAAAATATGAAGTTAAAAGGGGCATAATTCTGTCAAATTTTGTGCAAGAGTTATGAAACATGGAGAAGACAGGTGGTGGGAGTATAACTAATGATTACTTGTTATGCTGCAGAAACTTGTGTCTGGGGCTGGGGGAGGTGCAGGCACTCATTATTCTGTCCCTCTGTTGACCGGTATCTAAGGAGGGAAACTCTGCTGACGAATCCTGCAATTAAGAAAAAATGCTGACTTTCTGAAGTGGAATGGATCATCTTTGTTTAACCCTTAACTTTTTATGTCTTTGCAAACAGTGTAGACCCAGAACAGATGGCTTCTCTAGATGCCCTCTGATCAGGGATTGCTCTGTTTGCTTATCAAATGATCTGATTCTACAGTTTGTGTAAGGGTAAAAATTACCCTGTTCATTAGGTATTATTAAAACTTATAGATATGCGTAGTCATCATTCTTTACATGGAAATTCATGAGGTAAATGGCTAACTCTTTACTTGACAAATATTCATTCAAGTAACTGCTTTTAATGGATATACAGGTAAAATAATTTCGTATAAAAATATAATCTAAGAAATTTAGTACCATAGTAGAATAGAGGTTACTCATAACATATTAAACTTCATTCATTTAACCTCTTAACCCTTCACTCCATAAATACACCTTTCTACGCCTTTGGAAACAGAGTAGACTACAGGAACCATCTGATCAGGGTCTTCTCTGTTTGCTTATGATATAATATAGATATGACTTTACCATTTCTTCCATGGCCAAAAACTCCTGTGTCAGGTTAAGAAATAGTTCAGACCCTGATCAGACACCTCATACAAGAGCTGGATATTCAGCTGTCTGATCTTGGTCTACTCTGTTTACAAAGGCATATTTATTTCCTTGGCAAACAGAGGAGACCTTGATCAGATGGCTCCTAAAGTAGCAGTTTTATCTGGATCTACTCTATATGGAAAAGCATGAAAAGGCATCTCTACCAGGTACAGAGTTAATAAATAATTATTAGTCTTCAGTTTTTGCCAGAGTCAAGTCTCTTTAACCCATTCCCTTATATTGACGCCTTTTGATGCCTCTGTAAAAGTCACTTTTTGCTCTATTTATCACAATGGTTTCTAAGCTACACAATTCTACAAATTTCCTTTTCTCTGGTAAATACTCCTTTTTGGTAGAATTATTCCCAGAATTTGGGTCTAAAAATAGCCTATGAGGGAATGGGTTAAACATTCAGCTAATAAGTGTGCATATAGTTTATTTCTTAAATGTACTGTTGTACAGCAAGATCTGTCTTAAGCGGCCATCAATAATAGGTCTAATTTTGGGTGTGTAAGGCAGGTTATAGCTTAATGCATGTCAAAAGTAATGCAGAAAGCAATTACAGGACCTCTCAGCATTACTATTGCCCTGCATTAAGCAAACACTTGCTTTTTAAGACTATTTTCAATAAATTAATGGTCATTTATGACAGTATATTCATTAACCCTTTCCCTCATATAAACGTGTTTTCACGCATTTGCAAACAGAGTAGAACCAGATCAGACGGCTCCTCTAGGATATGCTCTGTTTGCTTATGATAATTCCTAGAGGAGCCGTCTGATCAAGGTCTGCTCTGTTTGCTAATAGAATTTAACAGATCTGTTTCTTTCTAAAATGTCTACAATGCTCCATCTTCCAGATTTATTTATACCTATTTTGTTCATGAATATTCAGTAGTTATTGAAATTTGGCCTAAATACAGAACAGGGAAAGGGTTAAACACAGACTATTTGTCTTTATCTATATACATGTACATAAAGTCTGAGCAACAAACAGTCTGATTCCTGACGAGACATTGAATTACTCAGCATCTCTTCTACATCCAACTTTTTGCGAAAAAGAAAATTTCGGCCGTAGTCTGGCAAACAATAGCCAAACTGTAAAACTGAGTACAGTAAAACCTCTCTATAACGACCACTTAATTACATCAGGTATTTTCTGTTAATGGCAGGTGGCTGCTTAAAGCAAGGTGAAGGTAAAACAGAACGCTCCTATAGGAGCCTTCTGTTTTACTTTCACCTTGCTTTAAGCAACCACCTGCCCAAAATACCAACTAATAAACACAATTTAGTGGTCGTTATAGAGAGGTTTTGCTGTATGCAACAGGTTGAAAAGCACCATGCAGTCCCTTGCATAGTGTCACTGTTATACTTTTCCATATTCCGGTGGGTAGTTGGAGTCTGCATGTGGGAATGGGAAAAAATTCTCCATGTCTGTAGCACTGATAGCTGAGAGGACTTGTGGATCATAGTCAGTTTCAAAGAGACAGTCAAACAAGTCACCATCAGGCTAAAAGAATGAGAATGAAAAAATATTACAAACCTCTGAAATACAAAGAACATGACATTGCATAAAATATATACATGTAGACCACCATAACCCTTTCTGTCATATAAACACCTTTTCAAGCATTTTCAAATAAAGTAGAGAGTAGATTGGGATGAGATATGGCTCCCAAAAGGAGCCGTCTGATCAGGGTATGCTCTGTTTGCTTATCGAATATGAAATGGCTAAAATGTTCCACCTTCCACATTTCATTATAACTATTTTGTCCATGAATATTCAGTAGGTATTGAAATTTGGAATAAATATCGAACAAGGAAATTGTTGAAGGAAAACGGCTGCTTAATGCATGGTAAAAGTCATGCTTGAAAGCTCCTCTGGGACTTTCAACCTGCATTAAGCTACCACCTGTCTGAAAAACCAACATTGATACTAATTTGATTTCCTGTTTAGAAAGGTTTTACCGTACTGAGTCTTTAAGAAATTAAGACAGATGTTAGCTTAATGTATTATCTATCTTAACCCTTTCCCCATTCTATGTTTATTCCAAATTCCAATACCTTCTGAATATTCATGTAAAAGTAGTTATAATGAAATATGGAAGGTGGATCATTGTAGCCATTTTAGAAAGCAAAGAAACAGATCCATCAAATTCCAATAGCAAACAGAGTAGACCTAATCAGACGGCTCCTCAAGGAGCCATCTGATCTGGGTCTACTCTGTTTGCAAATGCATGAAAACACGTTTATATGAGGGAAAGGGTTAACCCTTTACTCCATAAATATGCCTTTGCAAACAGAGTACTCAGATCAGACAGCTCCTATAGGAGCCAGCCATCTGATCAGGGTCTGCTCTGTTTGTTTATGATAATTTATGATATAGGTATGCTTCTGGTTAGGTTCTGTCATAGCTAAATATTCCTGTGCAATGTGCTATTACAACAAATTAATCTAATTAATATTTGTGATGTCATTATTTCTTGCATGAATATTCATGAAAGAAATAATAACAATTTGAGTATTTAGTTAGCTGAATTTTTACAATCTTATAGTGAACATAGGATGTTTTAACTTTAGCAGAAACTGTAGAATTGTCATATTTACCATCCCATAACTCCATAAGCAAACCATGATCAGATGGCTACTGAAAGAGCTGTCTGATCTGAGTATACATATAGTGAAACCTCTCAATAACGACCACTGAATTGCGTTAATTAGTTGGTATTTTGGGCAGGTGGTTGCTTAAAGCAAGGTGAAAGTAAAACAGAACGCTCCTATTATAGGAGCGTTCTGTTTTACTTTCACCTTGCTTTAAGCAGCCACCTGCCTTTAGCACAAAATACTTGATGTAATTTAGTGGTCGTTATAGAGAGGTTTTTAATGTACTCTGCTTGCAAAGGTGAGAAAAAAATATTTTTATCAGATAAAGGATTAAACAGCTATCATCTTTTTAAAAAATAAAACTGTTTATTCACTATGTGACTACTGTACATGTAGATGCAAACCTGAATGGTGGGCTGTAAACCTGTGTTATCGTCCATTCCAATCAATAGCATCACATCCACAAAGGCATTGGGTAGTTTGAAGGCAGAATCCATGATACCAGTGTGTGGCATGGTTTAGCAGTGCAATAACTTGAATAATTTAAGAGATTCTTCTTCAGTCTGAGTATCTGTGATTAAGATATAATACTAATCAAGTCTTACATACTACACCAAAGTAAAAGTGTTACATGAAATAATATAAAAGGTGAAATTTGATTATACATAATAACATAATAAATCAGTAAACTAGGCCGCATTAACCTGCATTGGATGGTTCAAGATAAGCATATAAGTTTTCTAGTACAGAAATTGTTTCTTGCTCAGACTACAATTGTGAAAGCTAATTTGTCTGTTTGTTAAAAATGCATTCAGGGTGTGTAAGAGTTTGAACCCTGATGAGCTATTTCGTGTCTCATCTGGATCCACAATGTTGCTGCTAGCTGGATAAGAGTTAATTCCTTTACTTGATGAATATTCATTTATTCCGTCATGAATATTAATAAGATTAATTGCTATAATTACACAGGAGTCATTGGTTAGGGCAAAAATGTAGAATCATAAATTTTATCTATATTTTATCATAAGCAAACACAGCAGACCCCGATCAGAAAGACTCCTATAGAAGCCGTCTGATCTGGGTGACAGGGTCTACCTTTTGCAAAGGCGTAGAAAGGGGTATTTATGGAGTACAGGGTTAAGAAATAATGACATCAAGAATATTTATTAGATGAATACTTATAATGGCATATGAGCAGATGGGAATGTTTGACCATGGCACAAAAGTTGTATAATACCTTATTTCCTTAATTATGGCTATCATAGGAGCTGTCTGATTTGGGTCTACTCTCATTGCAAAGGGTCACAAAGAGTCTCTAATAGGTAAAGAGGGATTATCAATTTTAAAAAAAAAACAATGGTAGATTAGCGAATATAATTTATGTGTCAAAATAAGTGATCATGCATGCAGTCAAGTAATGCAAGCAATTCCCAAACACCAGAAATAAAATACATGTTCTGGGTCTGTATCTGCCAGAGGAATTATCAATTAATATTTAAAACCTGTGACTTATTATTAACCCCTTACATACTCCATAAATATATATATGCTTTTCTAGGCCTATGCAAATGTAGTAGACCCAGATCAGATAATTCCTGTAAGAGCCATCTGATCAGGGTCTGCTCGGTTTGCTTATGATATAATATTGATATGATTCTAAAATTTCTGCCATGATAAAAAATCCTGTGTCCATGTGCTACTGTAACAATTAATCTAATAAAAAATCATGAGATAATTATTCTTCATCATCATCATAATCATCTTTGTTAATCGCCTCACTCTTGCTTAAGAGTATATTGGAAGAGTTTACAACATGCGCTACTGAAAGGGGAACTAATGACGATAATGTCATCTAAAAATTTCACTTTATACACATATGTATATTTAAAAGTTGATCAAAACAAGATCTGAACATTAGTGTAACTGTGAGGATAGATCAGCGTGAATATTCATGGAGTAAAGGATTAATTAAACCATAATTATATTCTGTATAAATTCACATTTGTCGAGCCACATCATACAGTTCAGAATTCCTATACAGAAGCCGTTTGATCAGGATCTGCTTGTCTTGCTTATGAAATGGTAATAGAACTGACTCTTAATGTACAGTATTCAACAGGGAAAGTGTTATATAACTCAACATATACACTTTTCTTGGCCTTTTGCAAACAGTAGATCCAGATCAGTTAATTGGGTCTGCTAAGTGTTTGCTTTTGATATAACATAGTCATGATTCTGCAATGGCCAACATTCCTGTGCCCATGTGCTAGTATAACAATTAATCTAATTAATATTCATGAGGAAATTATTTATTATATGAATATTTATGGAGTAAAGGGATAACTTATGATACTTATGTTGTATAAATTCACATTTGTCGAACCATATTATAGTTCAGAGTGCATTGAACCTCATTGTATGGAAATTATGCTTGTCCATACCCGTGAGTCACAATCACTATCAATGGTCTTGACACTATGAAGTGGGTGAAATCCAGAACATTAAATTCAGATGTACCAAACAGGTGAAGAATAACTAAACATAATGATAAATACAGTAATAAAGCTCATGTCAAAGTAATTACAGCAACTATATTTTGGGAATGAACGTACTTTATTCACTTGCAATAATCCCCTCAGATGACAACCACCCACTTCTTGGTCGAAAGCAATAAACCTGTGGATAATAAAGGTACACCTGGGCTAGTTTCGGTTTTGTAGGGATCATTCATTTAATCACAGTCCTAATCATGCATCTAAATGAACAGTTATAAGTAAATAAATAGTTTTTCAAGTTTTGAAGTAGAATATTTTCAGAAAATTTAGCGTTATTTTAAAATAATGAAACTTGTTTCCCATGTTTGCAAAACTAATATAGACTTCTCCCTGGATATATTCTATTTCCGGTTCCGCCACGTGAAATATCAAAACAAATCAAAATGGGTAAAGTTAGAAAG
This sequence comes from Azorinus chamasolen, assembly GCA_963576725.1. Taxonomy (NCBI): domain Eukaryota; kingdom Metazoa; phylum Mollusca; class Bivalvia; order Cardiida; family Solecurtidae; genus Azorinus; species Azorinus chamasolen. The sequence continues at coordinate 35,763,627 of OY755252.1, read as the reverse complement.
ACTAAGGGATTCAGACGTGGCGGTCTTCCTCTAGCTGATCAAGTCATTGAAGAGTCATCTGTACGTCCAACTGGTCGAACCAAAGTTAGAACGAAAGAGAAGGACGACGATGAGGTAAGGTTATTTCTTGTTTACACTGCTCCATTGTTTCGCATGAGTTCTCACATTATTTTCACAGATGTGATTATGAGATAACGTGGAGATTACCAGATAATCAGACATCAAAATAAGATTATTTTTATACTGGACAATCCAACAAAAAACGATAAACTCGGTAAATAAGCTGTAGACTACAGTTCTATGCCTCCATTTCATGATTTGCTGACATGTAGAACGGAACCCCATGTAGAACACAGCATGTTAAACTTCTAAATGGGATTCTCATGTTTTATAAAACCCATTAATTCATATCGTCATTGGAAATATTTTCGAACCTCACCATGCTTCCCAACTCTCACGATTTCGTCGGGAGTCTCCCGATTCAGAAGGCAAACCCCGACGACCCGGATTATTTGACTAAAAACCCGATTTGAAAAAAAAAATCAAAATTGGGTGTATTGAAAATTTGAAATCTTTAGCAGGTCAGAAAATCTTTTGTCTGCCCTTCAGAATTACCCTCACAAACGTGTCAAAGGATTAGCCCCAGGTGGTCCAGATGGTCTCCCTACTGTAAGGGGTTTCACAGATAGCAACTCAACCGTAAACATTTGATAACAAACAGCGCTTTAATCATCCATTTGTTTATACCAGAAATTTTGGTCATGATGTCGTAATCGGTCATGATGTCGTAATTGGCTATCCTAGTGATGCACATTCCAATATCGTTTGGTAACTTGGACAAAGACTTTATTCAATTATAACAGAAATTCTATTCTCATAATTAAGATATAAGACATAGAAATACTTCTCTGCTTCCATGTTAATGACAGCTGTGCTTGGCCTCGTTGTTTCAATGGGCAGAAACACTTCGAAATCACTTGACTGATATTCATGGAGTTAATTTGTGCACAAAGTTGCTTTTTCATGAATATAATTAATGATAAGGACACTAAAGATGTAATTAAAAACACCATGAAATATTTTCTACCATTTCATACCCTAGAAAAATAATTACAATATAATTTTGAAATGTCATTGGTTTTCGCGAAGATTGTTGATATGGGCTAAAACACGGACCCTTGACCTGTTCGGATTTTAACATTTCTTTGACTGCTCAATGTTTGCAGTAACTAACTTGAACTGACTAAAGTTAACTACTAACTCATAACCCCCTGAATGTTCAAAAGGACAATGCAAGTTCCTAATTAGCCTAGTCATTTTTTGTGTGTTTGATAATTAATTGCATAATTACAAACAGTGCAGACCCATATCCAAGGGGCTTATGTATGAGTCATTTGGTGTGGTTCAACACTGTTTGCATAAGTATACTTCTTATTCACAGGTACTCTGTATATGCCTCACTGGGGTTCAATGGATTAAGTCAGTAATTCTTTTGTTTTGTTATAATATTTAAAAAAAAAATATTATAATTATTCTTTGGTGCCTGGTTTGGAGAAACAGATTGATGTAACAAATTTAAACAATATTAAAAAAAGAAGCTGTGCTGTTTCCTTCATTTACAACACTATAAATAAATGTAGTAAAACAAAATCACTGAAAAATGCCGCGACGCGAAAATCTCCCTCTTGAAACCCCAAATCTCCCTCTTAGAAATCATGAAAAACCCTCTTGAGAGTCAAAAAAAGTTGGGAAGCATGCCTCACCTGCTTTCGAACCACTAATGTATTCATGAGTATTTCCTTTTATGTGCACACTATGACATCAAACACTTGCCTAATACACTATAACCCCAATCAGATAAAAAAAAGGCAGATTAGACCCAAAAAAATCTCTGAATTCTAATCTAAAAACATTATTGACAGGTTGGAAATATTCTTTTTACCCTTACACGGTTGTGATGTGAAACAGCCTACCAGCGGACGCAGTTCTTCAGCCGGATCTCGAGGAGTTCCGTAACATCTTAACCCCCTCCCTCATCTCAAACCGCCCCTGAGGCCTGGGATCAGTGTTTTTAGCTTCTTTGTTTTCACCTATTTTAACACCTGTCTCACTTTATTTCTCCTCTCTATCCTTCTTTTGAAATCTTGCTTTCACAACTTTTATTTGCTTGTAATCTTCACGACGCACAAACCCCTAATGCCGATAATACACGACAGGTGGAGTCCGGCATTATGGATAGATAGATAGATAGGCTTCAAATAACAGCAAGTGCTTTCAAGTCCAACATGGCTTAGGTGACCAAGTACAAAAATCTCTTTCTTTTTTATCTATCTATCTATTTATACTGCAGCACCCTCATGTTGAGTATTATGTGCAGCTGCGCGTCGGAGCAGATTAATAACAGAAAAAGTAAAAGTGATATAGAACAGGATGATTTACAGTTTAAAAAGTCTTGTTATTGATTAGGAAGAAGAATTATTGACAGTTTAAAACATGATAAAAACACTGCTTTCTGCTCTTAGCCAACCTGTCTTACACCACTGACTGCCTGCTTAAACTGATCCAGATCAGGTAGAAGGGCAATGTGGGATGGCAAGCTATTCCAAAGTATGATGGTTGCCGGAAAAAAGGAGAATTTGTAATAGTTTGCTGATGTGTGTATTTGTCGAAATGAGAGAGGATGCATGTGGCGTGTCAGTCTGATAGGATGCTGGAGATATGAGGGTGCTGGGAGGGCAACCAGGCCGTGGACAATTTTGTAAAACGTCACGAGTCTGGAGTCTGCTCGTCTGTCTTCAAGGGTCTGCCAGCCTAGTTCATGTTGCATTTTTGTAACACTCTCATAAGGAGAATAATTTCCTCTGACCCACCTAACTGCTCTCCTTTGAACCATATCAACCTGTTTAATGCTCTGTTGGGTATATGGACTCCAGACCACGGAGGCATATTCCACCTGTGGTCTGACGAGCGTCTTATATGCCATTTCCCTGACATCTTTGTTTGTGGTCCTGATGTTGCGTCTCAGGAAGCCGAGGGTTCGGTTGGCTTGCTGAGTTACGTAGCTAACATGGGCATTCCAACAGAGGTCTGAGCTTACAGTGGCACCTAGATATTTCTCATCCCTCACTGTCTCAAGGACCTGTCCATGCAGAGTATACTGGGTCTTGATGGGACATGCAGACCTGGTAATATGTAAGACATTGCACTTACTGGGATTGAACCGCATGTCCCACCGGTGTTCCCAGTCCTGTAATCTGTCAAGGTCAGCCTGGAGAGAGGCACCATCCTCTTCACTTGCAATGGTCAGGTAGACGGCTGTATCGTCAGCAAAGAGTCGTACCTGGGATTTTATATTAACGGGCAAGTCATTAATGTACAAGAGGAAGAGAATGGGACCTAGCACAGAGCCTTGTGGCACTCCTGACGTAGCTGGGACCGTGGACGATTCTACTCCATCTAGGACAACTGCCTGGGTTCTGTTGCTCAGAAAAGCCTCAATTCACTTGTGTGTTTTGCCTATTATACCGCAGGTTGTAAGTTTAAAAAGTAGCTTCGGGTGGTTTACAACATCGAACGCTTTACTGAAATCCAGTAGGATAAGGTCCGTTTGTAAACCACGCGAGAGCTTGCTGGCTATATCCTCAACAAGTTGGATGAGTTGCGTTTCACATTAGCGCTTTTCTCGGAACCCATGCTGCAGGTTGTACAGTATATTATGCCTTTTAAAAGTGATCTGACAGCTGGGATGCCACTATGTGCTCCATGGTCTTGCACAGTATACAAGTCAAGGAGATAGGCCTGTAGTTTGCAGGGTCACTCCTATCTCCCTTCTTGTACAATGGGCAGACCATGGCCTTGTTCCAATCACCCGGTACTACACCACTGTCATAGCTTTTCTGGAAGATGACCTGTACAATTGGGGCAATGGCATGGAGCAGGGTCTTCAAGACCACAGGCTTTATTGCGTCTGGGCCGGAAGCTTTATCTGGCTTCAATCCTGCTAGTAACCTGTCAATGCCACTGACCCCAAAAGTGATGTCTGGCATGTCCGGATGTCTGCTGCGATACTTAGAACAAGTATAGAATGGAATCGACTTGAAGAAAGTACCGTATTACAACCAGTGTGGAGAGCTTTAAGAAAGCTCTTCAACAGTGCTACTAAAGCACCTCTCTCTCTCTCTCTCTCTCTCTCTCAGTGCACAAATGCCGTAAATGGCCCTGAACTGTGTTTATTCAGATTCAGATAATTGTTGATAAGAAAATGGGCAGCTTTCAAAATCAATTTAAAAAAAAGAAGCGTAAATTTTACATGATGTTATATTTTTTTAGAGAAAAAAAATGGCCATTTGTACTATTGCCATCATTGCCCCTATTTAAAAATAAGTATAATTTGAGAAAATCCTTATTGACACTTCCCTTCCGAGTTTGTTGTGGAAATCCCAATAAACTATAGTATTATGACGCCGTAATCTTTATGATATACAGGGGTGAAAAATTTTCGCGAATGTTTTTAAAATATCTTTTAGGGTCACATTTAAGACTTTTTGTTCCCTATCACTTGTGACATGTCACTCTGAATATGTCTTTATAGGAAATGCGAGTCTTCTTTGAAAAGAGAAAAATAAACAACAAAGCTGAAATTTATTAGAATCTGTAAAAGCGATGTATTACAATAGTTTTTAATAGTTAACTTTTAACCTGATAAATCTAGGAAAATAACATTAATCAGAGCAACAGATAAAGGGGCACTGTGTAGAGATAGTAGGGAAACAGTTGATAGGCTTTAGACTGTGTGGCTTGATAGCTCAGTCGGTAGAGTGTTGGCATGGTAAGCCAAAGGCCTATGGTATAAGTCCCAGTCAAGTCACAATTTTTTCACAATGTTACATTTGGCTCCCAATATGAATAACCCACAGATTGATTTAAAATTATATGAAAAAGATTTGTAGTAATAAGAAACTTTGAGTAAGAATTTGGGATGAATTCTTGTGTGGATGGGGTTGCTCGGTTGTGTGTGGCGGGATAGAGATTGTGGTAAAACATTTGATAGGCTTTAGACTGTGTGGCTTGATAGCTCAGTTGGTAGAGAGTTGGCATGGTAAGCCGAAGTCTCTGTAGTCCCAGTAGAGTCACAACTTTTAATACGCCCGTTTGAAAAAAAAAGGGGACATATTATGGAATGGCTTTGTCTGTCCGTATGTCTATCTGTAACATCTGTAACTCAAATTCTGCTTTGTGGATCCTTCTCATATTTCACCACAATGTTTATCTGGACATGCTACAGTAGCATGGGTGTGTTCAGGTATGTATATCCAATGTTAAGGTCGCACAATTGGACTTAGAATTTACGTAAAAACTTAGCATTTGCGTTCAGCAAATATGTTAGCCTCAATTTATAAATGTTGAACAAGGCCTCAACAGTCGTATAATGGCATTCTTGTTCACATTTGTTACAGGTACATACCCTAATACTAAAATCGTCATTTCTCCACCAAACCCTAAACTGTGACCACTCTTTCTAATCGTCTCTTCGAGTATAGGGTTTGGTGGAGAAGAAAGGAGCTGTTGTTGAAAATGGTTAAATTTACACATATTATCTGGACCTCTGAATTTTTATGATAATATATGAACACATGCTAGTTTGTCTGTGGCACAACCTGTGGAATTAGACCTGTATTTGCTCCACAAGCAAACAGAGCAGACCCTGAATAGGCTGATTACAGGGCTCCTACAGGAGCAGTTTGGTTTTGGTCTACTCTGTTTGCAAAGATTTAACCCTTCTCTTGCTGAATTTTAAAACACATTTCTCCTTCTTTACCCATGCCCTGTTGTATAATTACATATATCTTCACTGTGTACATGTATTTCGCTGTGCAATCACTGCTGTGGAGTGCACTGATTGCACAACCAACTTGTAAATAGTGCAGACCCTGATGAGACAGCTCCTGCAGGAGCTGTCTCATCTGGGTCTTCACTATTTACAGGTAGGTATATTGACGTGAATAGCAAGGGAAGGGTTAAAAGGCATTTGACAAGTAAATGGTTAAGCCATCATGATCAAAATTTCAAAAACATGTGTTGATTGCTCATAGTTCATCATAACATATACTCCCTGTAGAGTACATAATTATGTAGTCCTTATTTAGTGTTTCATTTAGTGGAGACCCAGATAAGATGCATCACTTATGGTAATCCTTTCCTAATGAACATTTATGCATGAATTTATCATTTCATGAGTATTCACTTACTTTTATAGGTAAGAATTTAAAAGGGAATTGTGTGGGCTTAGACAAAAAATGTCAGATTAGATCTATATATAACTTCATAGACCATGTTTAGGTGCCATCTGTTCTGGATCTACTCTGTTTGCAAAGGATTAAAAAGGCATTTATTTAATGGAAAACATTAAAACATTTTTAAGAATAAATCCTTTTTCTCCTTCAAATCCTACGTTATGACAACTGTTTAGAATCTAGTGCATGTATTTGAATACTATGTACACACCTTTTACTGTTGTTGTGTTTAATGCTAAATACAAATTATTTGATTTGTGGTGAACTACATAAATTTGTGTATGTCTCTCTCCAGTTCGTTGATGACAAACTATCCAAGAAAATCTTAGAGCAGGCTAGAATACAACAGGAAGAATTGGAGGAGGAACATGGAACAGACAGGTTAGTGTGACTGTTTAAAACGTTTCCCTTATGAATATTTAAACAAGAATTCATAAGTTCATGAATATTCATGAACTGAAATTTATAATTAGTTTACCACAGAATAACAGGATTTCTTTTATCATGGCAGAAATTGTAGAATCAAATCTATATTATTCAGTAACCAAAACGAGTTTACCCAGAGTCTACTCTGTTTGCAAAGGTGCCAAAAGTTGTCTCTTTGTGGGAAAGGTTTAACAATAATCAAGGTCTGGATATTATTCTTTTGCAGCATTATTAGCCAGTTGAACCAGTAGGAAAGGAGTTACCTTTTTGGCTTTGATTTTAGGTTACAATTATATTAATTCCCTTTTTGGCTTTGATTTTGGGTTACATAAATTGCTGCCTATGTCCTGCAGGTTAGAGACATACCAGTCTTCTGGTGGTGATAGGTCTAGATTTATTCCACTCTAATGCAAATGCAAGTGTTATTCTTTACCTCATAAATATTCATGTTAGAAATAATAACATTGTTAATATTCATTAGCAGAATTTTTATTATGAACACGAGATACTTTGTCCATTTCAGAATTTATAGAATCATATATATATTATTTTATAAGCAAACAGAGCTTATTCATGAATATTCATTAACAAAATAGTTATAAAGAAATATGTAAGGTAGAAAATTGTAGACAGTTAAGAAATGGATCTATCAATTTCTATTAGTAAACAGAGCAGACCCTGATCAGACGGCTCCTCTAGGAGCCGTCTGATCTGGGTCTAGTCTGTTTGAAAAAGCGTGAAAACACGTTTATATGAGGGAAAGGGTTAAGGTCAAAGTTTCCCATCAAGTACAATGAATGGGTGAATCGACTTCCATGTTTAATGCACCTTCACATATCAAACAATACTGGCATGCTGTCCTTAGAATGCTCTTGTTTTGTAATTCTATGTTTATAAGGTTTGTCTTTTATAGGAAGAAAGAGAAGGGGCGGGGAAAGACAGTCAGTCTGGGTCCATCCAAGGGCAAAGGGTCAGAATCAGAGGACTCTGATTTGGAAGAAGATCATGGAGAATTCTACGAAACTATGGTAAGAGTACTTAAAGTTACGTCCAGAGCAACAGATAAACATGCATACTCAAGTACTAAAATCATCATTTCTAAACCACACCTTATGCTGTGACCACTTTTTATCCCCCACCAAAGGCAGAGGGATATAGTTTGGCGTTGTCCATTTGTCCGTCTGTCCTGTAGTGATATCTCCGAAATGGTTAAATGTTTTTCATTGAAACTTTGTTTAAATGTTTAATACTACAGTAAAACCTCTGTAACAGTCACTAAATTACATTAAGTATTTTGTATTAAAGGCAGGTGACTCCTATAGGAGCATTCTTTTTTACTTTCACCTTGCTTTAAGCAGCCACCTGCCCTAAATACCAACTAATTAACACAATTTAGTGGCCGTTATAGAGAGGTTTTACTGTAGGATAAAAGAATGTGGGCCTGCAAGTATCACTTACATTAACTTTGGATCACTGGAGTTATGGCTCTTTGTTTCCGAAAAACCTTTTTGTCTCATTGGTCTTCTAAGACGATTCTAAGGATTGGTCACAACATAGGGTTTGGTGGAGAAATAGAGAAGCTATTCTTGAAAATTTACACATTTTATCTGGACCTCTGTAAGAGACAAGTCTGTGCTTGCTAGCAGCACCCACATGATCACCTGTGCAATAAAACATGAGGATCCAACCATTGAAACATTCCAAATTGTAGTTCAGAGCTCCAGATAAGAGGCGCCTGGAGTACATTAAAACATCTTCAAGAATAACTTCTTTATTTCTCCACCAAACCCTATGTTTCTTTGAGACGATTCTAAAGAGTGGTCACAACATAGGGTTTGGTGGAGAAATGGCGATTTTAGAATTTGAGTACGCACCTTCGACTCCCCTGTAGCTCTGGTAGTTGACAACAATGTTTGCATATAACAGTTGCCACTAGCAGCATGTTTAACGATTAACACCATACTTGTGTCTTTTTATGCCATTGCAAACAGAGTAGACTCAGTTCAGATGGCTCCAGTAGGAGACATCTAACAAGGGTCTGCTGTTTGCATGTGGAATTATATACATGTAGATTTGATTCTACAGTTTCTGCCTTGGCCAAAAATGTCATGTGTACATATGGTATAAATATTCTTGATGTTTTTATTTCTTGGGATAAAGTGTTAAATTACAAGACTTTCTCACCTTTGGAGCTTGTTTACAGTAAACCCCCTCTAAACCGTATGTTCAATTTGGTATAAATATTGGTCTTGAACAGGTGGCAGCTAAATACAGGGTGAAAGTCATGCAGAAAGCTCCTAGAGGAGCTTTCTGCATGACTTTCATCCTGCATTAAGCAGCCATCTGCCTAAAAGTATCTAAATTCTTCTCAACTAGAATTTCGGTTTAGAGGGTGGTTTACTGTATATCAGCTGGATCATGAGAAAGGCCTTGCAATCAGTAATGGATCAGACTAGCTGTTACGAACATATGACCAGTGCCTTGACATTTTTGTTTTACTTCATTATCCAATATAGACTGTTTAGGTATGGCAGCTGGCATGTGTTTACTTTTGCACTGTCCCAATAAAACCTGTTATTGAATACCGTTACTATAAATAGTAACAAAATAGCCGTAGAAAACTTCAATACGGAGTCATGTGACCAAAGCCATAATCCATAATCGGCCCACGGTCTTTTTCACGTGCAATGCGTTGACGTTAGCAACATAGCTCTAGATCTAGATCTATTCAAACATGGCCGGAGAAAGGGGTTTGACGTCGTCTGTAAAGTTTATAAATACAATCGTAAAATTCTATTAAAAATCAATTTCTTTATTTGTATCGATTGGTACTACCTAACTATGTTTATGTTATTCAAAAATGACAGTTGTGACGTCATAATTTCACGTCATCCATCGGAAGTTCTCAAACAAACTTATAAGTTAAAACAGTGTAGTCAAAAGTAAAGTCATCGTTAGTGTTAGTGGTTATTACGTAGGACTGCATATTTTTCGACGGGGATTCGAATCCCCATGAAAGTATGACTATTCCTTCCTTATTTTTGAAAAATTATAGATCTCTAGATCTATGTCTGTGGTTTGTTGGGATGTTACATCTACTGTAGATTGTGTTGAAATGAATAGGTGGCATATAGATCTATCTAGTAAAATGTTAAAGGTATTCAATAAAAAGGTCAAAATATGGCCTGTGTGTGCCTTCTGGCCATAATGGCACACCTGGTGTCACAATAATATGGCACCAGGTGTGCCATTATGGCCAGAAGGCAAACCTAGGCCATATTTTAACCTCTTATTACTCTGAACAAACTGCATCTTCCTTTCATGGTAAATCATAAACTATGAAAACCAATATAACATCTTTGTTGGCACTAAACCATAGGAGGTAACTGCTTAACCCTTTCCCTCATATAAACGTGTTTTCATGCATTTGCAAACAGAGTAGACCCAGATCAGACGGCTCCTACAGGAGCCATCTGACCAGGGTCTACTCTGTTTGCTAGTGGAGTTTGAAAGATTTGTTTCTTTTCTTTCTAAAATGGCTACAATTTTCCATCTTCCATATTTTGTTATTATCATTTTATCTATGAATTTTCAGTAGGTATTGGAATTTGGAATGAACCCAGAACAGGGAAAGGGTTAAAGATCACTTGACTTCTGTAGGATCCATCAAATCAGGGTTTGCTTAGCTTTCTTATAGAATCATATGGATCTGATTTTACAGTTTCTGTCTTGCCCAAGAAATCCTGTTTTCATATACGGTACCATTATAATAATCCGGGTAAAAATATTCATGCTGTCATTATTTTTGACAGGATTCTTATTCATCAGGAAAATGGGTTAACACATTCTGGCACTTGTTTTTGTTTTAGCATGTAGATGAAGCAGATGAGAAAGCCTTGGAAACGTTCATGTCACACAACCCGCCTGTTAGACGAACCCTGGCTGACATCATACAGGAGAAACTTACAGAGAAACAGACAGAGATACAAAGCTGCATGACTGGTAAGATAGGCTGTCTTCGGTGTTGATTAGCTTTTATTATTATTATTATTATAATAATAATAATAATAATAATAATGATTAGCTTTTACCCTAATTAGTAATTACCTGAAGTGTTCAGACACCCAGTCTCGCCAAACCACCATTTTGTAAAGCTGAATACATGTAATTCCAAAATGCCAGTTATTGATGCCTTTAATCCATTCCCTCATAGGCTATTTTTAGACCCAACCTCTTTGAATAAATATACCCAAAAGGAGCATCAGCTAGAGAAAAGGAAAATTTTAGAATTTTGTAGGCCTGTAACCATTGCTCCTTATGAGCAAATGCTCCATTTATCACAATGGTTTCAAATTCAAGAAGTGACTATTACAGAGGCGTAGAAAGGTGTATTTATGGAGGAAAGGGTTAAAGTAGACTGACACAGTAGCAAATATTTAAGACCCTGATCAAACTTCTTCTTCAGGAGCAGTTTGATTTCGATCTGCACTACTTGCCTAAATGTGTTTGACCAAATGTTTAGAGTTTTTGATAATCTTATATTCTATGCAAATATTTTGAATCCAGATGAGGCGTCAAGTAAATTGGATTTAAACTGTTTGCATTTTGAAACCTATTCTTGCAAACAGTTACACAGTAGTTTCAGGTCAGATTGCTTCTGTAGAAGCCATCTGATCAGGGTCTACTCTGTTTGCTTATTGAATTATATACACATGTATACATGATTCCACAGTTTCTGCCAAGGTAAAAAAAGTCCGGTGTTCATGCATCATCATAAAAAAAAGTCAGCTAATAAATATTCATGTCATTATTTCTAACATGAATATTGAACAGGTAAAGGGTTAAGAAAAGTGAAAGAAAATTGAAATTCAAGAAACTACACAGCAGAGGATACTTTTTGCAGATGAAAACTGAGCTCGCAAATGTGTAATTATAATGAGTGAATGTGAGAAAATAATACTGATGTGTGATAGCCAGTATGGCATATTATAGTTTTAAACCTTTTCTCTGTTCAACGTTTATTCCATATTTCAATACCTACTGATTATTCATGGACAAAACAGTTATAACGAAATATGTACGATGGAACATTGTAGCCATTTTAAAAGTATAGAAACAGAGCTATCAAATTCCGTTAGCAAACAGAGCAGACCCTGATCAGATGGCTCCTATAGGAGCCATCTGATCTGGGTCTACTCTGAAATGCAAATGCGGGAAAAAGCGTTTATATGAAGGAAAGGGTCAAGGGGGAGATTGTGTGTCCTAAGATTAAGGTGTTTGATTTTGGTTCTTGCTTTTATCTTTTACTCCATAATCCAACCTTTTTTCATGCCTTTGGAAGCAGAGTAAACCCAGATCAGATAGCTCCTGTGTGCTTGTTTGTTACAGATGATAATTGATGCCATGGCAGTAAAATTACAAAGGCCTAGAAATGTGTGTTTATGGAGTAAAAAAAAAGAAAAAGTAAAGTACCTAGTTATAGTCTACTTTCAGTCTGAATGACCGCTCAGCTGACTGTACATTTAGTCATTGGCCTACAATATTGAGCACTGCTAACATATAGCGCAATCATGCAGCCACAGTACCGGCGAGTGACCATCACAGGTACCCATTTTAACCCCTGGATGGAGAGGATGTGCGGGTGGGAGACACTGAAAAGCGTCTCTGAAATTTCCGGGAGGGACCGGGATTTAAACCCCGGACCTCCGGACTGATAGTCAAGCGCGTTACCACTAGACCACCGCCACCTACCGTAAAGGATTAATTAACTTTATTTTTCCAGACAATGCCAGCGTGCAGATGGAGCAGATAGATGAGAGAGTGAGGAACATGTACAGAAGTATTGGCCAGATCTTACAAAGATACCGCCACGGAAAACTACCCAAAGCTTTCAAAATAATTCCATCTTTACGGAACTGGGAGCAGGTAAGGATATATATCTTCACAAGTAGTATGAATCCAAATGAAACAGTTTATAAATACTTTTACTTGATACGAATCAACAACTCATGAGAACTCCTCTTGTATAACCCTTTCCATCATATAAAAGCTTTTTCACACCTTTGCTAACAGGTTAGACCCAGATCAGATGTCTCTTCTAGGAGCCGTCTGATCAAGGTCTGCTCTGTTTGCGTATGAAATTATAACAGATCTGACTACAATTTCTACCAATACCAAACTATCCTGTGTGCTATGGCTGAAATGGGTACTGAGGTACCCAGCAGACAATTGCCCAGGTAGTCATTAATATTATAGATTACTCTATATCTTCCAGAAGCATAAGAAAGTGTTTTCCGTATAAGTGTTGTCTCAAACATGGATGCAGATGCTTAAAAAATGTGTGTTGTTTGGAAGTTTTTCATGTTTATTTCCCCCCCCCCCCCCCCCCCCCCCCCCCCCCCCCCCCCCCCCAATGTCCTTCATTTTGCATTTAGTTAGCAAATTTTTCCATGTTGTCTTGGAATAGACACTGCAGTATCAATTCTGCGTCTTGTTGGTATTTATGTTGTCATGTCTTGTCTGCTATAAAAATAACAAATGCTATCATATGATATTATTTGACATGGTAAATGTTTGTATATTTGTACAATTACAGTTGAACTTCGATAACTCGAACTTCAAGGGACCGTTCAAATTAGTTTGAGATAAGAGGAGTTCGAGTCATCCGATTTCTAATCTAAACATTTTCTCAGGGCCACAGCTTAATACAGGTCTAAAATAATGCTGAAAGCTCCTTACTTTACTTTAGACCTGTATTAAGCTGTCATATGTGTTTCTAGATACCTGTAGCGATACATTTTAGAGTGATTCTGTATTGTAAGTTTTGCAGGGACTGAACTTTTTGTTCGAGTTATCCCGAATTTCGAGTTATCCGAGTTTGAGATATCGAAGTTCAAATGTATGTTTGAAATACCTTGATCTCAATACATCTCAAGTGGTAGTTATGCATACAGATGTTTGTTTGAATGTTTCACAGATACTGTATTTAACGGAACCAGAGACGTGGTCAGCAGCAGCAGTATATCAGGGGGCTAGGATATTTACATCAAATCTCAAAGCTAAAATGGCGCAAAGGTAAGTTTTGCTCCAGGTTTCCATAAATTTTGTTGTCTTCAAATGCCTGGTTTAGCTGATCGACATCAAGGAACACTTTTCCTCCATTCATTTGTATGTAACATTTTTTATGCCCCCGTTGACGATAGTCAGGGGGCACTATGTTTTGCACCTGTCCATCCGTCCGTCTGTCTGTATGTCATGATTGTATGTGCAGTTGGTTATCACAGTTATTTCATTGTCAAGCACCACCACGGGGGTATGGCTGCGTCTTACAGACAAAATTTTCTAATTTAAGTCACATATTTGCATCACACTGTTCCCATCACATGACATACAGGTTTTCCAGCACACTGTTGTTATTTTTTTGTCTATTAGCAGATTCTATTAAGTATGTATTAACCCTTTATCCCTTTCCCTGTTCTGTGTTTTTTCCAAATTTCAATACCTACTGACTATTCATGGAAAAAATAGTTATAATGAAATATGGAATTTGTAACATTGTAGTCATTTTAGAAACTAAAGAAACAGATTTGCCAAGATTTATTAGCAAACAGAGCAGACCATGATCAGAAGGCTCCTTTAGGAGCCGTCTGATCTGTGTCTACTCTGTTTGCAAATTTGTGAAAATGCGTTTCTATGAGGGAAAGGGTTATACGACTTTGCAAACAAAGTAATCCCAGATTAGACAGCTCCTATAGGATCAGGGTCTGCTCTGTTTGCTAAGTGAATTTGTTGGATCCGTTTGCTTATGAAATAATATAGATATAATTGTACTATTCTGCTATGGCCAAAATTTCCTCTGTTGATGTGAAATTAACAAAAAACTATCTGAATCAATATTCATTATGTCTTTATTTTGTCATATATCAAGGTCAGAGGTCATATCGGGGGCATAATATTTCACAAACACATCTTGTTATAATGTAAAATTTTCAATGGGGATTTTTTTGCTTGACAAAAACAGTAGAATCAGATCTATATCATGTCAAAAGTAAACAGAGCAGACCCTGATCAGATGGTTCATATAGGAGTCAAATAGGATCATATAGGATGCAGATGCGTGAATAGGCATTTATATGAGGGAAAGGGTTATCAGATTCTCAGATTAGTAAACCTTTTACCTGTTCAATATTCATTTAACCCTTTCCCTCATATAAACGCGTTTTCACGCATTTGCAAACAGAGTAGACCCAGATCAGACGGCTCCTATAGGAGCCGTCTGATCAGGGTCTGCTCTGTTTGCTTATGATGTAATATAGATCTGATTCTACAGCTTCTGCCTGAGCCAAAATGTCAGGTGTTCATATGCCGTTGTAAAAAGTAATCTTATTAATATTCATGACGTCATTATTTCTTACATGAATATACAACAGAGAAAGGGTTAAGAAGATTGTATAGATATTAATGATTTGAGTCTTTATAATATCATTATTAGCATGGGAATGAATGGGAATTACTGACAATGGTAGAAACTCTGGAATCATGTCAAATAAAGCAAAACCAAGTTTCTCATCTATTGTAATCTTCTTTTAACCCATTCCTTCATATTGACGACTTTTGACGCCTCTGTAGAAGTCACTTTGTGAAACCATTGTGATAAATAGTGCATTTGCTCCTATAGGAGCAAATGCTCTATTTATCACAATGGTTTCAAACTACAAAATTCTAAAAATTTCCTTTTCTCTAGTTAATGCTCCTTTTTGGTAGATTTATTAAAGTGATTGGATCTAAAAATAGCCTATGAGGGAATGGGTTAAATGTCTTGGCAGTTCAGTGGAATTACTTAGAAAAAATATTTATTAGTATTCATTGTGAGTGGAGTCTAACATTAATATTCATTATTTATTAGTATTCATTGTGAGTGGAGTCTAACATTAATATTCATTATTTATTAGTATTCATTGTGAGTGGAGTCTAACATTCATCAGGTAAAAAATTGAAAAAGTGATGTTCAATGGCAATTAAGTTTTGATCATTTCACATTCTGTTGATTTTTGTTGAGCCCATTTGCAATCAGCTTGGCATAGTCGCCATAGTGATGGCTGGGTGTATGTGTGTATGCTCATGTGTGTGTCCAACCTATTTTATCAGGGTTATTGGTGTATTGTGCAAGGGTGGGTGGTCAATATATTTTGGCACATATGTTAATTCTGAGTAGTCAATATTTCTTGTATAAGAACCTGTACTCTAGCACCATTGTTTATAATTATCTTCCCTTTCTGATTGTTCATGCATAGCTGTGGTCTGGACTATAACTTTTTTATGCATGGATTTCAGTGTAATTTGGCACACATGTAAATATGTGGTGTACATGTAAAGTAACATTACATTTCCTAATTATCTCCCTTTCCAGATTGTTTTAATATATAATATTGTACTTGAAAAATGTTCTTGATGTGTGAGCATCTACTTTCTAAAATGGAATTAAAGAAATGATAAGTTAAACTGATGACAGTTAATGATTAACCCTTTACTCCATGAATATTCATGTAAGAAATAACAACATCATGAATATTAATTAGACTGTTATAATATCACATGGACACAGGAATTTCTTGCCATGGCAGAAACTGTATAATACGTATATTATGTCACAAGCAAACAGGAGCCATCTGATCTGAGTCTACTCTGTTTGCAAATTCAAAGAAAAGTATATTTATGGAATAAAGAGTTAAGATATATCAGTTATTTTGTGCTTTGCTGTATTTTACAGGTTTTTCAATTTAGTTCTACTACCGAGAATACGGGACGACATTGCTGAGTACAAGAGACTGAATTTCTATTTGTATATGGTATGTTATTAACCATTTTTCCTTCATTTAAATCTCTCCACACATTTGCAAACAGAGTAGACCCAAATCAGATGGCTCCTACAGGAGCCGTCTAATCAGGGTCTGCACTGTTTGCTTATGGAATTTGATAAATCTGTTTCTTTACTTTCTAAAATGTATACAATGTTTCACCTTCCATATTTCGTTATAACTATTTTGTCCATGAATATTCAATAGGTATTGAAATTTGGAATAAATATAGAACAGGAGAAAGGTTAACTCATCGCTTGCTATTCACGTCAATATACCTACCTGTAAATAGTGAAGATCCAGATGAGACAGCTCCTGCAGGAGCTGTCTCATCAGGGTCTGCACTATTTACAAGTTGATTGTGCAACCAGTGCACTCCACAGCAGTGATTGCACAGCACAATACTTGTACACAGTGAAGATATATGTAATTATACAACAGGGCATGGGTAAAGAAGGAGATTTATATTTTAAAATTCAGCAAGAGAAGGGTTAACCCCTTTTAATCACATACACTCATGACCTATCATTTACAAACTGTGTAGACCAAGATCAGACGGCTCCTAGAGGAGGCCTCTGATCAGGGTCTACCATGTCATTCAAAATCCTCTAGCAGGTTTAAACCTTTTATACTTAGTGGAATCTATGGTTAAAAACAGATGGGCTATTCCACTCTGAAAATACAGGGTTGCTTCGTATTAACCCTTTCCCTCATATGAACACACACATTTGCAAACAGAGTAGTCCCAGATCAGACAGCTCCGATAGGAGCCATCTGATCAGGGACTGCTCTGTCTGCTTTTGACATGATATAGATAAATAAATATATAAATTTGCTTGAACTGTTTACTTTATAAAATTTAAGCTTATATATATATTCATGATGTCATTATTTCTTTGATGAATATTGATCAGGGAATCGGTTAAGCAGACAGAGCAGTTTTTGGACCCATGTAGTTTCCTGTTTGTCCCTTGACTAGATTTCTGTGTAAGAAATGATTGGATAACCTTAGTTGCCAATAAATCGGTTATGATCAGAGTTATACATGTACTAAAATATCATTTCTCCACCAAACCCTATGTCATTCGAGACAATTCTAAATAGTGGTCACAAGTTCACAACATGGGGTTTGGTGGAGAAAAAAAAGATCTTATAAGGCTGCTTAAACCTTTACATGTTAAATATTTTTATTATAAGAAGTACGACCATCTTGAATATTAATTATGGTAGCTGAAATTTTTGTAATGGTATATGAACCCAGGCCACAGCAGAAACTGTAGAATCAGGTCTATATAATTATACAGTAAAACCTATCTATAACGACCACTAAATTATGTTAATTAGTTGGTATTTAGAGCAGGGGGCTGCTTAAAGCAAGGTGGAAGTAAAACAAAACGCTCCCATACGAGCGTTCTGTTTTACTTTCACCTTGCTTTAAGCAGCCACCTGCCTTTAACACAAAATAATTGATGTGATTTAGTGGTTGTTATAGAGAGGTTTTACTGTATAAGCAAACAGAGCAGACCATTGATCAGAATGCTGGTCAGAATGCCATCTGGCCTAGGTCTACTCTGTTTGCAAATGTGTCAAATATCCTTCAGAAAGCCCCATAAGGAGCTTTCTGTATAAATCTAATCATGCATTAAGCTACCACCTGTCTTAATGACTGACAGTTATACTTATTTAGGTGTTTTGTTTAGAGAGGTTTTGCTGTTTGTTTACTTTCAGGCTATGAAGAAAGCTCTGTTTAAACCTGCTGCTTTTTTCAAAGGTGTCCTGCTACCATTGTGTGAGGTAATGTATTTAACTTTCAATTTTTCACAGCTTTATCCCTCTAACTCATGAATATTCATTTAACCCTTTCCCTCATATAAACGTGTTTTCACGCATTTGCAAACAGAGTAGACCCAGATCAGACGGCTCCTAGAGGAGCCGTCTGATCAGGGTCTGCTCTGTTTGCTAGTGGAATTTGAAAGATCTGTTTCTTTACTTTCTAAAATGGCTACAATGTACAACCTTGCATATTTCATTATAACTATTTTGTCCATGAATATTCAGTAGGTATTGAAATTTGAAATAAACATAGAACAGGGAAAGGGTTAAGAAATACTGTCATCATCAATATTACTTTGAATTCTTTTACCGAAGCAGAAACTGTAAAATTTGATCTCTATTATTTCATAAGCAAACAGATCAGACGGTTCCTACATGTCTACCCTGTATTGGTAATAATAATCTCATTAATATTCATGATGTCAATAATTTTTAGATGAATATTCATCAGGTAAAGCATGAAAGTATTTTTTGCTTTAACCCTTCGCTTGCTATTCGCGTCAATATACCTACCTGTAAATAGTGAAGACCCAGATGAGACAGCTCCTGCAGGAGCTGTCTCATCAGGGTCTGCACTATTTACATGTTGATTGTGCAACCAGTGCACTCCACAGCAGTGATTGCATAGCGAAATACTTGTACACAGTGAAGATATATGTAATTATTCAACAGGGCATGGGTAAAGAAGGAGAAATGTATTTTAAAATTCAGCAAGCGAAGGGTTAATCCTTGAAATGTAAAAATGTTTGGATTGATTTCGTTTTGTAGGTTGGTAAAGTGAATATTAACTAATTGGATATGTTCCGTTTTTCAGGCAGGTGACTGTACTCTGCGAGAGGCTGTGATTATTTCAAGCATACTTACAAAAGTGTCTATACCCATGCTGCACTCAGCGGCGGCCATTTTGAAAATAGCAGAAATGGACTACAATGGTGCCAACAGCATTTTTCTTCGAACTCTATTAGACAAGAAATATGCTCTCCCTTACAGGGTGGTTGATGCAGTAGTATTTCATTTTGTAAGGCAAGTACTCCTAAATACCTTGGAAGAATAGGACTTAATATTGTAGGCCAATGACTCAATGACCAGGGGAGTAAATGTACAGTCGGCTGAACGGTCATTCGGACTGAAAGTAGACTATAACTAGGTACTTTTTTTTTTTTTTACTTAATCCTTTACTGTATAGGCTATTTTTAGATCCAGTCTCTCTGAATAAATCTACCGAAAAGGAGCATTTACTAGAGAAAAGGAACATTTTAGAATTGTGTAGTTTTGAAACCATTGTGGTAAATAGTGCATTTGCTCCATAAGAGCAAATGCTCTATTTATCACAATGGTTTCATAAAATGACTTTAACAAAAAGTAAAAAGTAAAGAGCTATCAAATTCCATTAGCAAACAGAGCAGACCCTGATCAGATAGAGAGGAATCGTTGATTATCTATACAGAGAGGCGAGATGCCAAGTGACATAGCATTTCACTGAATTCAACTTGTTTGATGCTGATTGTCTTAACTTTACTCCATGAATATTCATATTAGAAATAATGACAATGCGAATATTAATAAGATTAATTTTCAAAATGGCAAATTATATGACAAAGCCAAAACTGTAGAATCAGATCTATACTATTCCATAAGCAAACAGAATAGACCCAGATAGACATCTATAGGAGCTGCCTGATCTTGGTCTATTCTGTTTGCTGGGGGTGATAGATAGGCATATTTATGGAGTATAGGGTTAACTTAAGTGGTCATTGGTAATTTGTGTCATCTCTTCTCTAGGTTCCAGACTGACCACCGGACATTACCTGTTCTGTGGCACCAGAGTTTACTCACATTTGCACAGCGTTATAAGGAGGATATTTCCAGTGAGCAGAAAGAGGCTCTCATGGACTTGTTGCGTGTGCACACTCATGAACAGATCACAGCGGAAGTACGACGTGAACTTGTCAATTCAAGGTGTAGAGATTTGGAAGTTGCAGAGGGGGAGAGACAGACCGGAATGATGTTTGATTAAGTAGATTGTTACAGATATGCAGACATTAAGAATGTATTAAATTTTACAAAGTGAATTGTCAAAATAGAGTTTGAGTTATATATTTCCTTTTGTCCATCTGGTGTTTTATTTTGCTACAGAATACCCTTAGAATGCAAGAATAGCTTTAACCCTTTTTCTGTTGAATATTTATGTAAGAAATTTTGACGTCGTGAATATGTATTAGCCGAATGTTTATAGTGTAAAATTTTCAGGGGAATGTTTTGCTTTGACAAAATCTGTGGAATCGGATCTATATCAAGTCATAAGCAAACAGAGCAGATGGTTCCTACAGGAGCCCTCTGATCTGCATCTACTCTGTTTGCAAGTGCTTGAGAAGGTGTTTAGATGTAGGAAAAGGTTAAATTACAAATACTCCTTCCACCTGCACCTTTATGCATTTTCAGAGTAAACCCAGGTCAAGACAGCTTGTGTCAGCTCTTTTTACTTTAATTTGAAATAATATAAGATCTGATTTCCTCTATCATCAAACTTTCCTTTATCCATAATGCCTTTGTAAAAATGCAGCCAATTAACCCTTTCCCTCATATAAACACTTTTTCAAACATTATGTGTTCATATGCCAATGTAAATAATTCATCTTATTAATATTCATGATGTCATTATTTCTTACATGAATATATTCATGAAGGGATGCTAGTGAATACTGCTAACTCTGTAATATTCCTTGTTATGCAGAACCAGATAACACAGCTCTATTTGCTTATGGAATAATATACAAATGATTCTATGGCCATGGCTAAACATTCTTGTGTTCATATTTTAGCGTTATGAAAGTTAAGTCAATAGACATTATTTCTAACATTATGGTTCTTTTTTTTTTATGCCCCTACAAAGACATCTAAAAGAATTTGTCTGGGCTCTTTCTTGGAAAGCATTTGTCCAATCCACACCAAACTTTACACATATGTTTGTGGCCATTAAACCATGGTCAAGTTTGATAGCCATGTAAATCGCTTCAGTCGTTCAGGAGTTGCGGGCCTTTATTTGCAAAAATGACTTTAAAAATATATTGTCCGGACTCTTTCTTGGAAAGTGTTTGTGCAATCCTCACCAAACTTTAAAAATATATTGTCCGGACTCTTTCTTGGAGAGTGTTTGTGCAATCCTCACCAAACTTTACACACATGTTTGTGGCCATTATATTGTGGTCAAGATCGATAGCCATGTAAATCTCTTCAATCATTTAGGAGTTGCGGCCCTTTATTTTTAAAAATACTTAAAAAATATCTTGTCCGGGCTGTTGAAAAGTATCCAATCCACACCAAACTTTTACACACATGTTTGTGGCCATTATATCTTGGTCAAGATTGATAGCCATGTAAATCACTTTAGTTGTTTAGGAGTAGCAGCCCTTTATTTGCAAAAATGGCTTCAGTCATTGCATACATGATTATGGCCCTTACTTTCTGGGACAAAAAGTCTGAAATGGGGGCATCAGTGTCTTAAGGACACATTTCTAGTTATTTCTAAATAGTTTTATGGTACTCATGAGGACTGTTTGTTTTAATTCTCTGATTTTTATGGCCCGTTTGTGAAAGGGGCTGATACATATATTAACCCTTTGCCTGTCAATTAAGTCCGTCAATTACTTGTGTCATGCTTGACTCCAAAATCTGCTCGTAGTAACACTATATCATGGCTATTGTCATAGGTCATACCATTGCTACAACGACATATGTAAATGAAGGCAACTGTATCCTATCAATTATGTAAGCACATTTTCATGCATTTGCAAACAGAACAGACCTAGATCAGACCCATCTGCTCAGGGTCTGCTCTGTTTGCTCATGACATGATATAGATCAGGGCCCATGCTTATAAAGCTTTTTAGTTGAGTCTGAGCTCGTTCTCAAGCTTTTGATTGGTCAGATTTGAATTCTCAAGCTTTTGATTGGTCAGATTTGAGCCAAAGGCTCAAATCTGACCAATCAAAAACGTGAGAACGGACTCGGACTCGACTAAAACTTTTATAAGCATGGACCCTGATTCTATAGCATTTGTCCAAGAAAAAAGTTTCAGCTAATAAATATTAATTTCGTACATAAATATTGAACAGGGAAAATGTTAACTTATTCTCTTATCCTTATCCTACCAAAAAAACCACTCTTGATTTGAAGCACTTGTGATTCCTTCAAGCTTTTTCTAGAAACTTCTGTCAAACAGTTTGGATCCTGATGAGACGCCAAGTTGCATAGGGTCTTATCTGGATCCAAGCTATTTGTAAAAGGTGGTCAGGAGTAACTCTTACCTGGATGAATATTACTTTAACCCTTTACGCCATGAATATTCATGTAAGATGTGAAGGACATCATGAATATTGATTAGATTAATTGTTATAAAAGTATATGGACAGGGGAGGTTTTGGCCATGGCAAGAACTAGAATTATATCTATATTATACCATAAGCAAACAGAGCAGACTGATCGGACGGCTCCTACAGGCGAATTTATGTAGTAATTGGTTAAGAATTGTGCTTTAAGAATATTTATGGACTGAATTTGTCGAGCCCACCTGCGGTGAGCTCGACAATGTCTGCTCATGGTGGGTGTATGTTAGTATGTCCGTCCGTCCTGTTTTGTCTGGGCTCTTTGAATAGATTGTGAAATGACTTGGCATAAATGTTCCTCTAGAAGGTACAGTGTGTCGTGTGCAAAAACCAGGTCAGTAGCTGAAAGGTCAAGGTCATACTTGGAGGTCAAAGGTTAAAAACATGTACTTTTTTGCTGGGCTCTAACTGTGAACACCATGGATGGATTGTGAAATTACTACGCATAAACATTCCTCTAGAAGGTATGACGTGTCATGCAATAAAATCAGGTCAGTAACTGAAAGGTCAGTCATACTTAGAGGTCAAAGACATGGTTTTTTTTGCTTGTCTGGGCTCTAACTCAGAACTCCATGGATGGATTGTGACATGACTAGGTATAAATGTTCCTCTAGAAGGTATGGTGTGTCGCGCATAAAAACCAGGTCAGTAGCTGCATGGTCAAGGTTAAACTTACAGGTCAAAGGTCAAAACATGTATTGTTTTGCTTGTCGGGGGTTTTAAATCAGAAATCCATGGATGGATTGTGAAATGGCTAAGCATAAAAGTTTCTCTAGAAGGTATGGAATGTCACGCACAAAAACCATGTCAGTAGCTAAAAGGTCAATTAAACTTTGAGGTCAAAAGTCAGATTTCACAAACACAGTGTATGCCTATACTTTCCCTTTACTTGATATTCATGCTTTTGCAAAGTAGACCCTGATCAGGCATTACTATAGGAGCTACTTGATAAGGATCTGCTCTAACTTTTGCATGTACTATTGGTAAATGGCCAGCGGGTTCGACATAATGCCCGTGGGCATTCAAGTTATAATTACACATTAAAGAGGAAGTCCCTACAATGAACGCATATTTTCAATAATATCATTAAACTTGGTATTTGTTATGCTCTATCATTATTATGAAGATTGTCAATTTGAACTTATATCGAAAAATGCCCAAGTGATACAAAATAAACCGATTCATCAATATCTATAATTTTTGTTCTATAACAAAGTATTATCAGCCTTTTCCGTTCAAATTTTTCCGCGTATTGCCAATGATCACCCGATCCCTCCATTATTTACGTAACAGCTTTTCTCGGAAGTGGTTGGAGGAACTCGTAAAGTGCGAACAGAAATGAAACTAAAATCGAACCCGAATAAAACTGAAACATTGGTATAAAATCGGGATCTTCTATATCAAATACATGGATGTTTTACCATTTTCAATGCTTATTTGATAGGTTTTCTTGCGATATACTACTTTTCAGCATATAAACAAATGAGTTTTGTATATTTTAGGTATTTTTAAAGCGTGTCGAATGTAGGGACTTCCCCTTTAACAAGGACATGTTTTGACTGTGACAATCAGATCTATATTATTCCATAAGCAAACAATAGGATAGATCCTGGTCAAAAAGTCACAGAGAAAGGCTTCAAAATTCCAACAGACAACAACAACTAGAACTATCACTAAAGGTGATGAATACCCTCACATCAGTCACATGGCAGCCTTGATCACAAATCCAAGGGCTGATAACTGCGTTATGTTAGATACTGAAGGAATGCACATCTACACTTCTATCAACTTCCAATGAATTATGTTGAAAACTGCAGAAAAGGTTCACTAAACTTAATCCGCTAACAATACATTTGACAAAGTCCAGGGGCTGATAACTCCGGTATGTGTCATTAGATTTGGAAATAAATTATGCCATGCATATCTACACTTCATAGAGACCATGTGTACAAACTTTTGAGGCAATTTGTTGAAAATTGTAGAAGTTGTTTGTACTTCAAGTTCAAAGGTACCCATGATACAATATCTAAGTTCAAGAGCAGTTTAACTCCATATAACCTGGAGACAGGCAAACAAAAATTATGTCATGAAAAATACACTTCATAGAGGCCATGTATATAAACTTTCATTGAAATCTGTTGAAAATAAGTTGAATGAGCAGTTTGACACCATCTACCAATGTTATCGACCGATATGACAAGCCAGATTTGTATATGAAGTTTGAAGTCAATAGCTTTTATACGTTTGAAGTAATGATCCGGACAAGCCAGATTTTGACAAAAATAACAAAGGGAAAACAACTCCACAAATATTGAGGACAGAGTTATGGAACTTGTGCACTGCACGTGTGGCCAGTGTGGTCTATCTGTATATGAAGTTTTAAGTCAATAGCTTTTATACTTTGAAAGTTATGATCTGGACAATACACTGACATGTAAATGGTATGTCCCAAAAATTACAAGTTACCCCTTCGCTTGCTATTCACGTCAATATACCTACCTGTAAATAGTGAAGACCCAGATGAGACAGCTCCTGCAGGAGCTGTCTCATCAGGGTCTGCACTATTTACAAGTTGATTGTGCAACCAGTGCACTCCACAGCAGTGATTGCACAGCGAAATATGTGTACACAGTGAAGTTATATGTAATTATACAACAGGACATGGGTAAAGAAGGAGAAATGTATTTTAAAATTCAGCAAGCGAAGGGTTAAAGAGGGGCATAATCCTGTCAAATTTTACACAAGAGTTATGATACTTAAAGAAGAGTGTCTTGACATAACATTCATAATATGAAAATAATATAAACAAGAGCTGTCCGCAGACAGCGCACTCCACTTTCTTTAGTGCTGGATAGTGTAGTGGAAGTCTAAGTTAGAAAGGGCAGATAACTATAGCAAAATTAATTTTAGGGTTACCTGCCCTTGTGGAATTGATCCCCCTTGTAATAGTTAACACGCATACCAAATTTGATCAAAGATCTTGGACAGTTTCTGAGACATGGACCTTAACATAAAACTAAACCTACAATGAAAATTCTAAGTCGAAAAAGGGGCATAACTATGGCAAAATTAATTTTAGGGTTACCTACCCTTGTGAAATGGGTCGCCCTTGTGATAGTAAACCTACATACCAAATATCTTTGATGGTTTCTGAGAAATGGATCGTAACAAAAAGGTTAACCAACGCCGACGAGAGGGTCATGACAATACAGGGTGTCCCAAACAAGAGGGCCAGAATGGCCCTGACATCGCTCACCAGGCAATCAGAGGAGATGTTCAAAGTTTTCACTATATGTTTCTAGAGAAAACTAGCCACCCCTGGGGTGGGCCAATTTTGATCCAAGGGGCATAATTTATACAACTTTTGTAGAGGACCTGAACATGATGCTATGTGCCAAATATGAAAGCTGAGAACCTTCCAGTTTCTGAGGAAAATATTTTCAAATTTGACACTATATGTTTCTATTGCGAACTGGCTACCCCTGGGGCGGGGCCAATTTTGACCCCGGGGGCATAATTTATATAACTCTTGTAGAGGACCTGAACATGTTATGTGTCAAATATGAAAGCTGAGAACCTTCCAGTTTCTGAGGAGAAGATTTTCAAAGTTGTCACTATATGTTTCTATTGAGACATGGCTACCCCTGGGGCGGGGCCAATTTTGACCCCTGGGACATAATTTATATAACTTTTGTAGAGAACCTGAATATGATCCTATGTGCCAAATATGAAAGCTAAGAACCCTGTAGATTTAGAGGAGAAGATTTTCAAAGTTTTCACTATATGTTTCTATTGAAAACTGGCCACCCCTGGGGCGGGGTCAATTTTGACCCCAGGGGCATAATGTATATAACTTTTGTAGAGGACCTGAACATGATGCTATGTGCCAAATATGAAAGCTGAGAACCGTTCAGTTTCAGAGAAGAATATATTCAAAGTTTTACCATATATTTCTATTGAAAACTGGCTACCCCTGGGGCGGGGCCAATTTTGACCCCAGGGACATAATTTATATAAATTTTGTAGAGGACCTGAACTGGATGCTATGTGCCAAATATGAAAGCAGAGAACCTTCCAGTTTCAGAGGAGAAGATTTTCAAAGTTACACTATATGTTTCTATTCAAAATTGACCACCCCTGGGGCGGGGCCAATTTTGACCCCAGGGGCATAATTTATACAGATTTTGTAGAGGACCTGAACATGATGCTATGTGCCAAATATGAAAGCTGAGAACCCTGTAGATTCAGAAGAAAAGATTTTCAAAGTTGTCACTATATGTTTCTATTCAAAACTGGCTACCCCTGGGGCGGGGCCAATTTTGACCCCAGGGGCATAATATATATCACTTTTGTAGTGGACCTGAACATGATGCTATGTGCCAAATATTAAAGCTGAGAACCCTGTAGATTCAGAGGAGAAGATTTTCAAAGTTGTCACTATATGTTTCTAATGAAATCTGGCTACCCCTGGGGCGGGGCCAATTTTGACCCCAGGGCCATAATTTATATAACTTTTGTAGAGGACCTGAACATGATGCTATGTGCCAAATATGAAAGCTGAGAACCCTGTAGATTCAGAGGAGAAGATTTTCAAAGTTGTCACTATATGTTTCTATTCAAAACTGGCTACCCCTGGGGCGGGGCCAATTTTGACCCCAGGGGCATAATTTATATAACTTTTGTAGAGGACCTGAACATGATGCTATGTGCCAAATATGAAAGCTGAGAACCCTGTAGATTCAGAGGAGAAGATTTTCAAAGTTTTACTATATATTTCAATAGAAAACAAGGCACCCCTGGGGCGGGGCCAATTTTGACCCCAGGGGCAAAATTTATATAACTTTTGTAGAGAACCTAAAGATGATGCTATGTACCAAAGATGAAAGCTGAGAACCCTGTAGATTCAGAGGAGAAGATTTTTAAAGGTTCAAATTGTTGACGCCCGACGACGGACGACGACGGACGACGGACATCAAGTGATCACAAAAGCTCACCCTGAGCACAAAAGTGCTCTGGTGAGCTAAAAAACCGGAACCCTGGATCAAATGTGTATTTTAACAAATGTAACCGGACACATTAAAATATAAATAGTTACTATTGTAGATAAGTCATTTGTGCATATGTCTGCCAAATTTCTCATAAAAATATACATTGGTTTTAAAGATATGAGTATTTTAATGAATACACCTAAAATCTGTTTGAACATGATGTTCGTACATTGCATAGTCCATGCCTATCATGTTTAAAACGGATTTTTGGGTGTTTTCATTTAAATGCTGATATCTTAAACAAGAGGGCCAGAATGGCCCTGAAGCGCTCACCAGACAATCAGAGGAGAAGATTTTCAAAGTTTTCACTATATGTTTCTATAGAAAATTAGCTGGCCCTGGGAGGGGGTGGGGAGGCCAATTTTGAGAAGATTTTCAAAGTTTACACTATATGTTTCTATTGAAAACTGGCTACCCCTGGGGCGGGGCCAATTTTGACCCCAGGGACATAATTTATATAACTTTTGTAGATGACTTGATCATGATGCTATGTGCCAAATATGAAAGCTGAGAACCTTCCAGTTTCAGAGGAGAAGATATTCAAAGTTTTACTTTATATTTCTATAGAAAACAAGGCACCCAATGGGTGGGGCCAATTTTGACCCCAGGGGCATAATTTATGTAACTTTTGTAGAGGACATGAACATAATGCTATGTGCAAAATATGAAATCTGAGAACCTTCCAATTTCAGAGGAGAAGATTTTCAAAGTTTTCACTATATGTTTCTTTTGAAACTGACCACCCCTGGGGCGGGGCCAATTTTGACCCCAGGGGCATAATTTATATAACTTTTGTAGAGGACCTGAACATGATGCTATGTGACAAATATGAAAGCTGAGAACCTTCCAGTTTCAGAGGAGAAGATTTTAAAAGATTTCACTATATGTTTCTAGTGAAAACAGACCACCCCTGGGGCGGGGTCAATTTTGATCCCAGGGCCATAATTTATATAACTTTTGTAAAGGACCTGAACATGATGCTATGTGCCAAATATGAAAGCTGAGGACGATCCAGTTTCAGAGGAGAAGATTTTCAAAGTTTTCACTATCATTGCTTTTATTGAAAACTGACCACCCCTGGGGCGGGGCCAATTTTGACCCCAGGGGCATAATTTATATAACTTTTGTAAAGGACCTGAACGTGATGCTATGTACAAAATATGAAAGCTGAGAACCTTCCAGTTTCAGAGAAGATTTTCAAACTTTTACTACAGTATAACCTTGGTTATCCGACCCCTGCCTTTACCGACAACCTGATAAATCCAACAGCACTCTTTGGTCCCGAAAAAATCCTTCTTTATTCTATATGCTTAAAACCTGCTTTTAACGGAACCTGTCATATCCGTTATCCGACACTGTTTGGCGGTTCCAATGTGCTAAATGCTGCGTTTTTCACACCTGCATATCTGACACAATCTTTAAGTGGGATTGTGCATGCCTGGCTGAGCATCTGCTCACCTGATTAATTGAGCAATAATTATGGCCCTGACATTTTGGGGACTTGCTAAATCCATAATTACAGGTAATTATCATTGTGGTCATACAAATGAGAAAATGTAATTGTCTGAATATTATAATTTTTATATTATAGCCTTTACAGAATATAATTTGCTTTACTTATCCAGTCAGGTTTAGGCAATATTTTTAGTATTTTATATGTCTTTCAAAATGGACGGATTATCTTTTGGAATACAAAAGCATCTTGCAAGTGAGCCTGCATGTGCACAGACTCTAAACACACCAAAGAATAGTGTTAACTTTAGATAAAACATGGACTTAATTAACGAGTCTGAAAGCGTTTTATTGATGCAGTTCGAGTTGTCTTTGAAGTTTGGAATTAGCAGATCATCAGTGACTGATAATCTTAAAAGGAAAGCATTTTGTAGGGACCAATATTCCATTTGAGTGTAAATAAACACCAACAATATTCCATTTGAGATAAACATCAAGAGACAATGTTTATCCTTGTCATATATTTCACTTCCGTTGAACTTCTGGTTTTGCGTTGGTTGATCGCCTGACCCTGACTTTCCCGACACACTGTATCCGACAAATTTAGTCTGTCCCGAGGGATGTCGGATAAACCAGGTTATACTGTATATATTTCTATAGAAAACAAGGCACCCCTGGGGCAGGGCCAAATTTGACCCCAGGGGCATAATTTATATAACTTTTGTAGAGGACCTACAGATGATGCTATGTGCCAAAGATGAAGGCTGAGAACCCTGTAGATTCAGAGGAGAAGATTTTTAAAGGTTCAAATTGTTGACGCGGGACGACGCACGCCGACGGACATCAGGCGATCACAAAAGCTCACCCTGAGCACTTTGTGCTCTGGTGAGCTAAAAACAATGAATATGTTTAGACAGAATATAAACAACATATGGCAAAATGTTGTCTCTTAACTAAGCTACATGTGTATACTTCTGTTTTAAGTAAGCAATATTGACAGAAATATGATAACTTGCAGGTCTTAATCCCGGGTTCCGTTATTTTTGGGACACCCTGTAGCTCCACTTTTTGAAAAAGTGGAGCTAAAAATAAGTTTCAAGAAAAATGGCATGTTCCAAAAATATGTCCCAGTTAGGCCAGACAGAATATGAAGTTAAAAAGGGGCATAATTCTGTCAAATTTTGTGCAAGAGTTATGAAATGTGGAGAAGACTGTCACCACATAACACTTTTAAATTTGAAGGTGGTATCAAAAATAGTTTTCAAGAAAAAAGCAAAGGTCCCAGAAAATGTGACGAATGGACAACCGACGGATGGACGGACAGGGTGATTCCTATATAACCCCCACCACAGGTGGTGGGGGTATAATTACTTATGAGCAAGATAAGAATGGAAGATAAGAAAAAGAGGAACCAGCATAATGTGTCCTTCTTTATTCATCAGTCTTTAAAAGTAGGAACCAGCACAATGTGTCCTTTATTTATCAGTCTTTAAAAGAAGAACCAGTATAATGTGTCCTTCTTGGCATATTTCAAGTCCTAAAATTGTCATTTCTGCACCAGGTGTAGTTAAACATAGGCAACGGATAAAGGCCATATTCAAATACTAAATTTGCCATTCTGCACCAAACACTATATTGTGACTGTCTTTAGAATCGTCTCAAAAAGACAATAACGGATTTGGTGCAGAAATGGAAGATAAGGGAAGATACTCTTGAAAATAATGTTTAGTCTATGCATTTTATGTGTGAAGGTAAGCCATAATGCTGACAAAATTTTAATCATTTGTTTCTTGGTAAAGGTTATCTCTTTGCATGCTAAATAATTGTCATCTAACAAAGAGATAGTCATTGCTTAGTTTCTCAAATTTGTTTTCTTCCATTTCTCTTTAAGAAAATCAGTGCCAAACAGTGTGGATCCTGATGAGATGCACTAAGGTACTGGATATCTCATCTGATCAAAACTACCGTTTTATCACTAATAAATGCTCCCTGGGGAGCTTCCTGCATTGCTTTCAGTGTGCATTTAGCTATGACCTGTATTTTGAAAAATATTGATCTATTTAATTGTTACTTATAAAGTTTTAGTTAACCCTTTCCCTCATGTAAACGTGTTTTCACTCATTTGCAAACAGAGTAGACCCAGATGAGACGGCTCCTAGAGGAGCCATCTGATCAGGGTCTACTCTGTTTGCTAATAGAATTTGATAGATCTGTTTCTTTGCTTTCTAAAATGTCTACAATGGTCCACCTTGCATATTTCTTTATACATGTAACTATTTTGTTAATGAATATTCAGTAGGTATTGAATAAACATAGAACAGGGAAAGGTTTAATCTACTTATTTGTCAGATCCCCTCCCCCCGCCCCGAAGTATGAGGGCGTTTAATTGTGCAGGTTAGGAGATCGTAGTATTTGCATAGGTTATGAAACAATCCCACTAGCATTAAAAGGGATGAGGCCTTCATTCTCAATATATAGGTGTATTCCTTCCTGCTACCAAAGCATATCCCAAACGCTCTTTGAATCCATACTGTATAGCACCAAACAGGACTGTATTGTTTGTATGACTGACAATTGCATTCAGCGCTGGATTAGCTATTCCGACAATTTCCTCATGCAGAACTTTGTAGTTACCAACACCTGGCACAAACACTGACTCATAGGTTTGTGTCGTCAGTGATGAGCCAGCAAGTTGTAAGCCCGATATATCATCATCGTCCTTTACGATTAACGCTAAGAAATCTTGCGAGTATAAGTTGGAGTCTAATGCAATATTGTATTCACTTAGGAACTGAGTAAGGCTAGGAATAATCACGTATGCTGGATCACCAAGATTAAGATTGTCTGAGTCAGAACCATGTGCATATTGTGCTACTAAAATGTCTTTGTTAGAGGTGATTGAGATGGTAACTGAATCTCGGAAAGTCTCAAAGCGAGATTCTAGACTGGCAAGTTGAATATTGAGTGCTAATGTTCCGTTGGCATGCCAGAAACTTACTTCGGTGTCATCGTAAGGAGCTACCACACGTACAGAGAAATGAGGGCGGGGCTTCTGGTATGTCAGTAGGTAGGCTCTACGCAATGAGGTCACAGGTGGTATCTGTTCTATGAGATAGTCGCAGCGGCCAATGCTACTGTCTGGTACATTGGCACACCTGTGCCCAGCAAAAACCATTATGTTTTTATCAGCTGTTACTGTTGTGCTAGTTAAATCTACAGCGGAGTGATGAAGTAACTGGAAGCGATTTAGAACGGCTGAGACTGTCACGCCAGTTAGATGTTCGACAATTGCGACATTAGTATTATCCTCTAAGGCCACAGTGACACTCTCACTACTAGCCAGTGATGTTACTGAGGTTTCATCATGGGTGATAAGAATATGTTCTTTATTTGCGCAACTTTCTGGCAAGATAACCGTGCCTTCAGCTGAGTTCTGACGAGAATGGTGAAGAAACAGGTTTATTGGGTTGGTGCTGGTAATCTCGATACCTTTGTTGGCAGTTTCACCATCCTTTCCGCCAAGTTCATCCGCAATGGAAACATATAAAAATTTGGTAATAGATACGGTTTGTTGATAATTATATCTAGGAATGTTTATTTGTACATCTGTTGCTTGCGCGACGGTTCCATAGAGGAAAGGGTTGCCTTCATCGACCACATTCTTAAAGAACCCAAACAAGAACGATGTCCCAGATGATGAACAAGATTCTGTAATGGAAGAAAAAGGCCAATACTCTAAGTATTCGGACAAACAATTAAGCAATTTGCTCGGGATTTTTTCACTGCAATTTCAAGTGATCAACATAATGTTAAAATGGACTTATTTCAGCTTTACAACCCAATGAGAGTGGAGACTATGTGTCTAAATACTAAGGCAGAACAACAGATAAAGGTTTGTACTCAAATACTTAACTCATAACCTCATAGGCTATTTTAAGATCCAACCTCTTTGAATAAATCTACTGAAAAGGAGCATTAACTAGAAAAAAGGAAAATATTAGAATTGTTTAGGTTAGAAACCATTGTGACAAATAGAGCATTTGCTCCACAGGAGCAAATGCTCTATTTATCACAATGGTTTCTAACAGTAACTTTTCCAGAGGTGTCAAAAAGCGTCAGTATGAGGGAATGGGTTAAACCATCCTTTCTCTACCAAACCCTATGTTGTGACCACTCTTTAGAATAGTTTAAAAAAGAACTGTCTCTTCGAGACAATTCTGAAGAGTGCATCATGATCAGAACATGGGGTTTTGGTGGAGACATTAAGCAGTTATTCTTGAATAAAATTTCATTGTTTGCAAATTTATAAACTCTGAACAAGCATAGAGGACACAACATATAACCCTTTTACTAATGAATATTCACATGAGAAATAATGACTGAATATTAATTGGCTGAATTTCTTAAAAGCATTATTAACTCATTCCCTCCTAGACCATTTTTTGACCCAACCTCTTTGAAACAATCTACCGAAAAGGTGCATTAACTACAGAAAAGGAGAATTTTAAAATTGTGTAGTTTTGAAACCATTGTGATAAATAGAGCATTTGCTCCTATGAAGCAAATGCTATCTTTATCACAATGGTTTCAAATGTGACTTTTACAGAGGTGCCAAAATGTGTCACTAGGAAGGAATGTGTTAACACAGGGATTTTACATTGTGCCAGAAACTGTAGAATCGGATCCATGATATTTCAAAAGTAAGCAGAGCAGACCCCGATCAGACGGCTCCTATGAGCTACCTGACCAGTCTACCCTATTTATAAAAAGGGTCTTTATTAGGTAAAGGGCTACTAACCCTCTATCCCTGTGCAACATTCATGCAAGACATGAATATTTATTAACCCATTTTCACTTAGGCTATTTTTAGATCCTACCTCTTTGATTAAATCTACTGAAAAGGCACATTTACTAGAGAAAAGGAACATTTTAAAAAATTGTAGTGTTGAAACCATTGTGATAAATAGAGCATTTGCTCCTGTGGAGCAAATGCTCTATTTATCACAATGGTTTCAAAAAGTGACTTTTACAGAGGCGCTAAAAGGCGTCAATATGCAGGAATGGGTTAAGTAAATTAATATAGTGGCATATATATGTACACTGGATTCTTTGGTATTGCTAGAAACTGCAGTCAGATCTATTACAATATTGTAAGCAAATAGAGCAGACCAAGATCAGATGGCTCCTATAGGATCTGTCTGATATGGGTCTGCTCTGTTTGCAAATGCATAAAAAGTTGTTTGTATGAATGAAAGGGTTTAGGTAGCAAAATTTAATCCCTGTCATGATATACTTACCAACACAATAAGCACTGGTTGATGTCCAGTTCCCATTTTCCTGACACATGACTGAGGCCTCGTCAGTAAAGGCTGTAGATCTTGTATAGCCAGTGTTGCACTCAAGCTCAGCCGTGTCATTGACAATATAAGTCCTGTTGACGCCAATAACTCCATTGGTCACTGTTGGTGTATCTCCACAAGCTGGTGGAAGAAATGTACATGTATATTTCCAGAACTTATTTAACCATTTACTTGAATATTTATTAAAAAACTAGAACAGTTTTTGATACATCCCTGCGTGCAAAGAACAGAAAAGCAAGTAATTATTTAGACAATGTCTAAATAATTACTTGCTTTTCTGTTCTTTGAACAAATTGCATTGTTCTGTGCACACAGCACCTGGGTAAAAAAACTGACCAGAGGCTTCCTCATTTGGCCGTAGCAAGAAAGTTAGAAACCTTATATTATTCCATAAGCAAAGAGAGCAAACCTTGGTCACACAGCTGCTTCTGAATGCTTATAATGAACACGGAATATTGTGGCAATGGCAAGAATTGTAGAATCAGATCTATATTATTCCGTAAGCAAACAGAGCTGACGCTGATCTGGGTCTACTCTGTTTGCAAAAGCATTAACAAGAGTGTTCGGAGGAACACATGTGTCATTTACTCGCAGCTGACACAAAAACTGTTAATATCCTGGAGTGAAATCAGAACAAAGGGGAATAACTAAAAAAGTATTGCATGCAGAGTGATGGACCTTAGTTACATCAATGGTCCTCAATGAGAGGAAGACACATGCAATTTGAATGCTCTAAAATGATTAGTTTAGAAATGACAGCCAACAAAAGAAAGTGTGACGGACAGACAGATCAACAGACAGGCAGACGAAGGAAAAGTGATCCCTAAGTGACACACAGCAGGTGACACATAAAGCATATCTAATGAGCAAAAGGTTAAGCAGCCACTACTTTTTCAGACTCAGTTTTTAATGCATGTTTAACCCCTTTACTCAATTGATATTCCAGCAAGAAATAATGACAGCATGAACATTAATTATACATAGACACAGAAATGGCAGAAATTGTAGATTCATGTGTATATTATATCATACGCAAACAGAACAGACCCTGATGCGGGTCTACTCTGTTAGCAAAGGCATATTCATGGAGTAAAGGATTAAAGATGACTGATGTTATTTTTTCAGACTCACTTTTACATGGATGTTCAAAATGTTCTGCTCTTTGTTATAGTGTAATCATTGATAGCTAGCAATCTTAACCAGTGTAATCATTGATAGCTAGCAATCTTAACCGGTGTATTCATGGATAGCTAGCAATATTAACCATGGTATTCATGGATAGCTAGCCATCTTAACCAGTGCATTCATGGATAGCTAGCAATCTTAGCCAGTGTATTCATGGATAGCTAGCAACCATAGAAAGCTAGCAATCTTAACCTATGTAATCATGAATAGCTAGCAATCTTAACAAATGCAATCATGGATAGCTATAAAAGCCACCTTAACCAGTGTAATTATGGATAGCTAGCAATCTTAACCAGTGTAGTCATGGATATCTAGCAATCTTAACCAGTGAAATCATGGATAGCTAGCAATCTGAATGAGTGTAATCATAGATAGCTAGAAATCATGGATATTTAACAATTTTAACCCATGTAATCATGAATAGGTAGCAATCTTAACCAGTGTAATCATGAATATATAGCTAGCAATCTTAACTCATGTAATCATGGATATCTAGCAATCTTAACTTATGTAATCCTGGATAGCTAGTAATCTTTACCAGTGTAACCATCAATAGCTAGCAATCTTTTGGAGCTGAAAGACCGATTTTCCTACTAATTTTAATGCCCGGTTTAGAGGGGTTTATTTTGATGGCTGTACTTGATTAGCAGTTTCACAAAAATATTTCACGAATAGGATGTAAGTGAAAGCAGATCTGAGTTTGAATGAACATCATCATCTCAGCAGGTCATCATCATCTCAGGAAGTCCAGAATTTGTAAAAGTAAGTGAACGTAAATTCAGCCAAGAGGTCCAGATAAGATGCATTAATTAAAACATTTTCATGAATAGGTCCCTGATTTCTCCACCAAATCCTATGTTGTGACCACTCTTTAGAATCATAACCTCGAAGAGACAATTCTAAAAAGTGGTA
Source organism: Azorinus chamasolen (assembly GCA_963576725.1). Lineage (NCBI taxonomy): Eukaryota > Metazoa > Mollusca > Bivalvia > Cardiida > Solecurtidae > Azorinus > Azorinus chamasolen. The sequence continues at coordinate 35,726,876 of OY755252.1, read as the reverse complement.
ACAGCTGATAATGAAATGATGATTCTTTAGTATTTGAATTCACGCTTTTATCTATTGCTCTGATAAAGACATTTGTAAACTTTTAAAACTTACCTCGAATACAGTAGGCAGAGGTGGTTGTCCAATTTCCATTGCTTTGACATGTGATTGTAGCTGCTGTGTCATTCAAGGTGGATCTTACATATTCAGCGTCACATGATAGCACAGCTATGTCATTTACCAGCAGTCCTGATTCAGGGATGTAGGAACCATTTAAAGCTGAGGGAGGATTAAAGCAGGCTGGAAAAGAAATTTATTTCCTTACAATCTATACAGTAACCCTTTACTCCACAGAGATGCCCATTGGTGCTTATTCAAACAGAGAATAAGGCTCTTACAGAAGTTGTCAGATCTGGATCTACTCTGTTTGCAAAGGTCTTAACCCTTTAATCCTTAAATATGCCTTTGCAAATAGAGTAGACCCAGATCAGATGGCTCCTATAGTAGTCTGCTCTAATTGCTTATGATTCTACAGTTTTTGCATGACAAAAACAACCTGATTCCATGTGCTATTTTATAACAGTTAATTTGATTAATATGCATGATGTCATTATTTCTTACATTAATATTCATGGAGTAAAGGGTTAAAAGGTGTACATATGGAGTTAAGGGTTAAGCCTGCAGGAGCTGTGTGATTAGGGTCTGCTCTGTTTGTTTATCTATTTCTACAGTTTCTGCAATGGAATATGTTCCCTTGTTCATGGATACCATTATAAAAAGAGCACTGCATGCAGGTGCCGATGCTCGTCTGTCGTGGCATTTTAAGGTTTTGTTTCCTAAGCAGTGTGTCCTCTATTTATATTCACAGGAGGTTTCTGGAAAGCTTGTGATTTGAAGTTGGGGATACAACGAAAAAGTTGGAGGTTCAATAATTATTGTTAGATAGTAAAGTTTTGAACCCTTGAATGAAACACCTTTTAATGATGATATGCACTTTACACTTTAGTGAACAGAGTAGATCTAAATTACCAAATTTTGACATTTTATGTTGAAATTTGGATAAATCCAGTGATGAATTTTGCAACTTTGACATACTGTGCACTTATGTAAAAGGGCATCATTCATTTTATTTAAACAAATATTCATTATATAAAATGGGTTCATATCACCAGATAAATCATATCACAAGATTTCAATTACAAGATATGTAAAGTTACAATACCATGAGTAAAAACAGCAAAATTTCTGTCCACCATACTTTTACCCAATTCCTAGTTTGGAAAAGGTATTGGCAGTATCCAAGGTTGACCTGCTTTTTTCAGTTTTTGCCAAACTTGAGAGAAATAAGACTATCACGACATGAATTTGCAGACACTGATCAGGTAGTTCCTAGTAGTCAGGAACTGTCTGATCTGGGTCTACTGTTTGCAATCGCACAGAAAGGCTAATTTATGGGTTATAAAGGGTTAAATCTTTGACTGTGGGAAATGAGTGAACTCCTAGGAGTCCTCTTATCTGGGGTTACCTTGTTTGCAAATACTAGTAAACCCTTTACCTGCATTCAAAGGGTTGACATAGAAGTTTACATTATTTTAAACCCATTCCCACATATGCTATTTTTAGATCCAATCTCTTTGAATAAATTTACCGAAAAGGACCATTTACTAGCAAAAAGAGAAATTTTAAATTTGTGTAGTTTTGAAACCATTGTGATAAATAGAGCATTTGCTCCTATGGAGCAAATGCTCTATTTATCACAATGGTTTCACAAAATGACTTTTACAGAAGGCATCAGAAAGAATAGGTTCTACTTACTCCGTATACAGTATGCAGATGTTGTTGTCCACTGACCATCACTCCCACATGTGATTGTTGCATCGGAGTCATTTGAAGATGATCTTACAAATCCATAGTCACAGGATAACAAGGCCGTGTCATCCACCAGAGTGCCCGAGTCTTTCACAAACGAACCATTCATAGCTGACTGGGGTTCTCCACATGCTGGAAAAATATGTAGACCTTGACCTCTGGATAGCTCTTAATTACTACTATCTGACCTTGACCACTGGATAGCTCTTAATTACTACTATCTGACCTTGACCACTGGATAGCTCTTAATTACTACTATCTGACCTTGACCTCTGGATAGCTCTTCATTACTACTATCTGACCTTGACCCCTGGATAGCTCTTAATTACTACTATCTGACTTTGACTTCTGGATAGCTCTTCATTACTACTATCTGACCTTGACCTCTGGATAGCTCTTCATTACTACTATCTGACCTTGACCTCTGGATAGCTTTTAATTACTACTATCTGACTTTGACCTCTGGATAGCTTTTAATTACCACTAACTGACCTTGACCTCTGGATAGCTCTTAATTACTACTATCTGACCTTGACCCCTGGATAGCTTTTAATAACTACTATCTGACCTTGACCTCTGGATAGCTCTTAATTACTACTATCTGACCTTGACTTCTGGATAGCTCTTCATTACTACTATCTGACCTTGACCTCTGGATAACTCTTAATTACTACTATCTGACCTTGACTTCTGGATAGCTCTTCATTACTACTATCTGACCTTGACCTCTGGATAGCTCTTAATTACTCCTTTCTTTTCATACATGTTATAACTTTGGACATTATTACCAACACTTAACCCCCTCTTTTAATTAAGCTATGGAAAAGGAACATTTATTAGAGAAAAGGATTTTTCTAGAACTTTGTAGTTTTGAAACTGTTGTGACAAATAGAGCATTAATCTTATGGAGCAAATGATCTATTTATAACAATGGTTATTGAGAGTGATTTTCACAGAGGCGTCAAAAGGCTTCAATATGTGGGAACAGGTTAACCCTTGCCCTGTTATATGTTAATTCCAGAGTTCAATACCTACTGAATATTCGTGGATAAAGTGGTTATAATGAAATATGGAAGGTGGAACATTGTAGCCATTTTAGAAAGTAAAGAAACAGAACTTTCAAATTCCATTAGCAAACTAAGCAGGCCCAGATCAGATGGCTCCTATAGGAGCAGTGTCTACTCTGTTTGCAAATGTGCAAATAATGAAGTAAAGGGTTAACCCATTCAGTCCTCGTGATGACTTTATGATTACATTTGCAAACAAACAGGATCCAAACATTTTGACACTGATCACCTTTCTTTAAATAAATGGGAGACAAAATGCCCATTAGATATAAACCCTTTACTCAATGAATATTCATGTAAGAAATAATGAATTCATGAGTAATAATCATGTTACTTGTAATAACAGATACAGGAATGTTTGACCATGACAGATACTCTAGAATCATATCTATATGGAGTAAGGGGTTAAATAGGCAATCATTTGGACAAATGAAAGATTCCCAGAGCTGAATGGATTCATAAACAAACTAGAATTGTTTTTGATACAAATCTGATGTCTCCCACCCATGTAAAAATTTCAAAGTACCATAACTCTGCAGAAAATCATCGAACTGGTACAGGAATAAGATATGCACAACTAGGCATGGTGCTGATCAATCCTATGAAGTTTCATGAAAATCCAGTTTACGGTTTTGGAAAAACGTGTGGACAAATTAAAACCGGACAGATGTACTAACAGATGGATGGAAGTCGCCCACAAAAACAATATGTCTCCACAGTATACTGGGGGCGACATAAATAGAAGATGTTTAATTCTAGGTGTTTAACCATTTTGCATATGAATATTAATTTAAGAATTCATTTCTGTATGATTATTCTTGGACTGAATGTTTGTAATGACAAAATAACAATGAAAGTTTTGGCTGTGACAGAAACTTCTGAATCAGATCTATATCATAATGCAAACCATACGCAAATACAGTAGAACCTGTCGTAACCCTTTTCTTCACATAAACGTCTTTTCATGCATTCGCAAACATAGTAGACCCAGATCAGACAGCTCCTGTAGGAGCCGTTAGATCAGGGTCTGCTCTGTTTGCTAATGGACTTTATAAGTTAGATCTGTTTCTTTACATCTACAATAGTCCTCCTTTCATATTTCATAACTATTTCGCTCATGAATATTCAGTAGGTATTGAAAATTGGACTAAATATAGAACAAGGAAAGGGTTTGGTAACTTTGAATTGATTGAGTTCAGAAATCTTGAAAAGCAGGTGGATGTTTAATGCAGGGCAAACGTAATGCAAAAAACTCCTGCTGGAGCTTTCTGCATTACTAATTTGACCTGCATTAAGCTACCATCTGCCCTACAGACACATAATTAGACCATTTTGATGTTCGCTTAAGACAGGTTCTACTGTAGAGCAGACCCTACAGTATGTCTAACCTGGTTATACCAAACAGATTCTGATCTGACCAAGTCAGACATGGTTGTATCTGTGGTACAACCTGCCCATACATCTGGTACCACCAGTTCTGATCTTAATCCTCTACTCCATAAATATGCCTTTTTATGCCTTTGCAAACAGATTTGACCTGCTTTGAAATTCATTAAGCCATTATAATAATTCTCACATGAATATTTAATAGAGAATCGAGTAAACTTACTTCTTAAACATGTTGCACTTATGGTGCTCCAGACACCACTGCTCTCACAGGTGATGGTCGCCTCAGAGTCATTTGTTGTTGACCTCAGGAACCCAGAATCGCATTGCAGGACAGCTGTGTCATTCTCGGCAATTTGTTGAGAATTAGATGCAAATGTACCATTCAATACTGCGGGTATTGCTCCACATGCTGGAATAATTCATCAATAAATTAAAGAACTTTAGTGAGCAAGCCCACAACCCCCATGCCACCACATAGGTAAAAATGGTTCCCAATGACAGATTCCTCTGAAAATCAAACTCATCCAAGCTTTTTTATGACAATTCTTAAAGCAAGTTTGAGATAAATTGGTCAAGAAATGAAAGCACTTGATGAGAAACAATGTATTAGGATACAGAAGGATGGGTCAAAAACTATATACAGTAAAACCTTTCTATAACGACCACTAAATTGTGTTAATTAGTTGGTATTTTGGGCAGGTGGTTGCTTAAAGCAAGGTGAAAGTAAAACAGGAGCATTCTGTTTTACTTTCACCTTGCTTTAAGCAGCCACCTGCCTTTAACATAAAATACTTGATGTAATTTAGTGGTCATTATAGAGAGGTTTTACTGTACCCTGTGCAAAGGAAGTTGGGTGGGGTATAATTAATTTCTCTTGGCGTCTCAGCAGGATCATAACTACATGGCACACTTCTTATGTTTTAGAGAAACTGAAAGTACAGAAAAAACTCTCTATAACGACCACTAAATTACATCAAGTATTTTGTGTTAAAGGCAGGTGGCAGCTTAAAGCAAGGTGAAAGTAAAACAGAACGCTCCTATGGGAGCGTTCTGTTTAACTTTCACCTTGCTTTAAGCAGCCACCTGCTCTAAATACCAACTAATTAACACAATTTAGAGGTCGTTATAGAGAGGTTTTACTGTAATTCCACTCTGTAAATTAACCCTTTACTCCATGAATATTCATGTAAGAAATAATGACATCATGAATATTAATAAGATTAATCTGTTACAATAGCACATGGACAGAGGATTTTTTTAGCCAAGGCAGAAACTGTAGAATCAAATCTATATTATATCATAAGCAAACAAAGCAGATCCTGATCAGACAGCTCCTATAGGAGTTGTCTGATCTGGTTCGATGATCTACTTTGTTTGCAAAGGTGTAGAAAGGCGTATTTATGGAGTATAGAGTTAAAGCAGATGACATTGTATGCTGATGAAAATTTTTTAGTGCCTAAAGATTTCAACATATTCAAGAAACTTTGGTCCAGGATACAAAATTTTAAGATATTCTGAAACTTTTCAGTCTTTGCACACTAGTGGCGAGACCACGTACCGTGACAACCTATTCTATTAAAAACAGTTTGGATCCAGATGAATGCTGCATCTCCTCGGGATCACAACTGCTTGATGCTCTGACCATATTTTTACAAAGAAATGAGAGAATTTTTTAAGAATTGAAGCAGACGACAATTAATGCAGAACAAAAAGAGTTAAATGAAAATGAGTCAAACAAATTTTGTAATCAAAAGTTACTAAATAATGAATGGTTTAACCCTTCCCTTCACATAAATACAATCTTCTGTAGGAGCAGTCTAATCAGGGTCTGCTCTATTATGACATACTATAGATCTGATTCCATAGTTTTTGTTTATAAAAAATTTCCCTTAAGTTAATTTAGTTTACATCATAAAAAATCAGCTAATTCATATTCATGATATCATCATTATCTACATGAATTCCTTACCCTTAGTCCAGTCCATTTTTTTAAAAAATCAATGCCTACCCTATTTACCTTACTTAAATACAAATAAGAAGTAGGAGAGTCTAGTAGAACGAACGATCAACGGCTGTAGTAGATACGATTTTATTTCAAACCAACGTTTCGCCTATACAATAGGCTTCATCAGGGATGATTTTCAAAGGTGATATGTGACATGAAGTATAAAAAAAAAATACAAATAGTGCAGACCCAGATTAAACTGTTCCTAATGGAGCACTTTTTGCTATTTTGTCAGCCTATTTCACCCCTTTTCCTGATGGAGATGCCTGATTTGCTATTTTGTCAGCCTAATTCACCCCTTTTCCCAAATGGAGATGCCTGATTTGCTATTTTGTCAGTTTAATTCACCCCTTTTCCCCGATGGAGATGCCTGATTTGCTATTTTGTCAGCCTAATTCACCCCTTTTCCTGATGTAGATGCCTGATTTGCTATTTTTGTCAGCCTAATTCACCCCTTTTCCCGATGGAGATGCCTGATTTGCTATTTTGTCAGCCTAATTCACCCCTTTTCCCCCGATGGAGATGCCTGAATTTGCTATTTTGTCAGCCTAATTCACCCCTTTTCCTGATGGAGATGTCTGAATTTAATTTTTGTATCAAAAATACAAAATACCAGAAGGAAATTTATTGTCATGTATAATGATAACGATTATCTGTAACATTAGCAAATGCAGACCCTGATCAGACAGTTCCAACATGATTTGTCTGTTGTCTGATCTGGGTCTACTCTGTTTGTAAAACCATGATATGGCAGAACTAGAAAACTGACTCAGTCAGAGAGGGCCCTGCAGATGATCTCTTGTTGAATATAGCATTTTTGATAAATCAAGGGCAGGTAACTCTGAACATGGTGATCTCATTCAACCCAAAAACTATAAGTGTCTCCCTTTCATAATACTAAGCTTATGTATGTAATATGAACTAAATATGTGAAAAAATGTTTGAGTTATCACGTCACATCAAAACTGTTGACAAAAGTTGATGGCATTTTTGATGAATCAGATATTAAATTCTAGACATAGTGATCTGATTCAACCCCAAAACTATAGGCGTTTTCCTCTGATGATACTAGGTATATGCCCTTAATATGAAACCAATATGTGTTTGAGTTTTTGCGTCCCATCAAAAGTACTGACAAAAGTAGATGGCATTTTTTATGAATCAAGGTCAGATAACTCTAGACATAGCGATCTGATTCAACCCAAAAACTATAGTCATCTTCCCCTGATGATACTAAGCATATTCCCTGAATATGAAACCAATATGTGAAGTACTGTTTGAGTTATACCCTTAACCCTTCTCTAGCTGAATTTTAACATACATTTCTCCTTCCTTACCCATGCCCTGTAGTATAATTACATATATCTTCACTGTGTACACATATTTCGCTGTGCAATCACTGCTGTGGAGTGCACTGGTTGCACAATCAACTTGTAAATAGTGCAGACCCTGATGAGACAGCTCCTGCAGGAGCTGTCTCATCTGGGTCTTCACTATTTACAGGTAGGTATATTGACGCGAATAGCAAGCGAAGGGTTAAGGCTTTACTCCATATAGGTATGACTTTAGAGTTTCTGTCATGGTCAAACAAGTTTCTGTCATGGTCAAACAATCCTGTTTCTATGCGCTATTATTACATGTCATGTAATATAATTATTATTCATGAATTCATTATTTCTCATAAAAGTGGCCTTTCCCACCTTTGCAAACTGAGTACACCCAGATCAGACATTTAAATGAATTCTTCATTCAAAGTCCAGTTATATAGAGTATTTTACATGCATGTTTCTGTTCTAGTTTGTTGATAGAACTCAGAGAGAATAAGTCTTCATTTTTGATGAATCAAGGGCAGATAACACTAGACATAGTGATCTGATTCAACCCAAAACCTATTGGCGTCTTCCTCAGGCTCTGGTGATACTAAGCATATGCCTTTAATATGAAACCAATATATGAGGTACTGATTGAGTTATCCCATGACATCAAAAGTGTTGACAGACGGACGGACAGAAAATGTAATTCCAATACTGGGTTCCTGCATTTTCAATGCAGGGCCCTAATAATTATCAATACAAGGAATAAAGTTGGATACATTTAGTTTATAGAAACACTTACTTCGTATGCAGTATGCACTTGTATTGCTCCAATTTCCACTGTCTTCACATGTGATTGTTGCCATGGAAGCATCATCTGTTGACCTTATGTAACCAAGGTCGCACTGAAGAGTGGCTGTGTCATTGACAAAGTAGGTGGAGTTGGCTACAAATGAAGCATTGGCAGCAGATGGAGGTGCCCCGCAAGCTGACAGATAAACAGAAGAATATATTTAGTTATCATACATTGACTTTTCTTAACCCTTATCATAGTGATTGTAACTTGCAAATATAGATCTACATTATTTCTATCCCATTTTTTCATAATACAGATTTGATTCTGCAATTTGTCTGAACAAAATGTCATGTATTCACATGCCATTATAGAGTATAACCTATAATAATTCATACAGATGAAGCCATTATTTCTTACATGAACAATGAACAGGGAAAGGGTTATGTGTTTAGCTTAGACTGGCTTTACTGTACTTACTTAACTCTTTCCTCCATAGGCTATTTTTAGACCCAACCTCTTTGAAAGAATCTACCCAAAAGGAGCATTTACTAGAGAAAAGTAAACTTTTAGAATTTTGTAGTTTGACTTTTAGAATGTTGTAGTTTGAAACCATTGTGATAAATAGAGCATTTGCTCCTATAGAGCAAATGCTCTATTTATCACAATGGTTTCAAGAAGTGGTTATTACAGAGGCATAGAAAGGCGTATTTATGGAGGAAAGGGTTAATAGACAGACGGCATCAATGACTGTTCATGCCCCTTTGTGTACTTACTTAATAGGCAGACAGCATCAGTGACTGTCCATGCCCCTGTATGTACCTAATAAGTAGACAGCATCAATGACTGTCCATGCCCCTGTATGTACTTACTTAATAGGCAGACAGCATCAGTGACTGTCCATGCCCCTGTATGTACTTACTTAATAGGCAGACAGCACCAGTGACTGTCAATGGCCCTGTATGTACTTACTTAATAGGCAGACAGCATCATTAACTGTCCATGCCCCTGTGTGTACTTAATAGGCAGACAGCATCAGTGACTGGCCATGCCCCTGTATGTACTTAATACACAGACAGCATCAGTGACTGTCCATGCCCCTGTGTGTACTTACTTAATAGGCAGACAGCATTAGTGACTGTCCATGCCCCTGTGTCTTCACAGGTTATTGTCAGCTCAGACTGTACTGTTGAAGAGGGAGCATAGCCGGAGATGCAGGTCAAGGTCGCCTCATCATCGACAACGTTTGTTCCATTTGATTCAAATTCTCCATTTTCTACAGATGTTAGGTTTCCACAGCCTAGAAAAATTACAGAAAATATATATATATTAGTTCATGGAAAGACTGCAGACAGTGTAGAATATCATGGAAAAATACCAACCAGAAAAGTGATGATTCTATTCATATAAAGTACTAACAGGTGCTTAACCCATTCCCTCATATTGACTTTTGACGTCTCTGTAAAAGTCACTTTGTGAAACCATTGTGATAAAAAGAGCATTTGCTCCTATAGGAGCAAATGCTCTATTTATCACAATGGTTTCAAACTACAAACTTCTAATGTCTTCCTTTTCTCAAGTTAATGCTCCTTTTCGGTAGATTTATTCAAAGAGGCTGTATCTAAAAATAGCCTATGAGGTAATGGGTTAATGTCAATCAATTATTCATAATCCTTTCTCTGATGAATATTTATGAAAGAACTAAAGACATCATGAATATTTATTATACTGGTATATGAACACAGGATGTTTTGGCCATGGCGGAAACTCGAGAATCAGATTTAAGTAATTCCATGTAAAAACTCTGTTTTAAAGGGCTAGTAATTAACCCTTTCCCTGTTCCATGTTTATTCCAAATTTCAATACCTACTGAATATTCATGTATAAAATACATGTAGTTCAAATGAAATATGGAAGGTGGAACATGGTGGTCAATTTAGAAAGCAAAGAAACGGATTAATCAAATTTCATAACAGAGCTGAACCTGATCAGACGGACCCTATAGTTGTCTATATGAGGGAAAGGGTAAAAAAAACTCTTTTGACCTGTACTTAGAAAGAATTTCAATGTTTCTAAACTCACTTCTGATACAGACAGCGGAGGTAGAGGTCCAGTTCCCACTGTCTTCACACGTTATTTCTGCCTCAGAGTCAACAGCAGTAGATCTGAGAAACCCTAAATCACATGACAACACAGCTGTGTCATTTACTAATGTTCCAGCATCCTTGACAAATGTGCCATTCAAAGCAGCAGGAGGCTCAAGGCAGGCTGAAACAGATAATCCAAACTTAATACAAATGCAAATCAGTCAGATAAAACAATATCATATTTGAACAGCTATTACAAAATATCAATAGTGATTAACCCTTTACATCATACATATTCATGTGTAACAGGCGGGGTACAGGTACTGGGTGAAAATCAGTAAGCTGTTCGGATAGCTCAGTCTGTAGAGCACTCGCCCTGTAAGTGAGGGGTCCTGCATTCTAGCCCCGGTCTGGCTGCATGTTTTTCACCAGTCTCGTTACAGTTGGCGTCCAACTTGAAAATCGGACCCTGTGCACGCCCATGATTTCTTTGCAGATTCGGTGAGAATCTCGGGGAAAAAGGGGGAGTAGTGTAACAGGCCGGGTACAGGTACTGAGTGAAAAGCAGTACATGTAAGTGGTTCGGATAGCTGTCTGTTGAGCACGAGCCCCGGTCTGGCTGCATCTTTTCACCAGTCCTGTTACACATGTAAGAAATAATGATATCATGAATATTTATTAGCTGCCTTTATAATGGTGCACGAACACTGGCTCTTTTTAATTAATGACAGAAATTGTGGAATTGCATCTTTATAATTTCATAAGGAAACAGAGCAAACCCTGATCCATCTGATCCAGGGCTCCAAGGTTTGCTGTCAATGTTGAACTGTCAGAGTGGAACAGCTCACCAGTGTTTAACTATAGAGTCCACTCAGTATGGAAGGCATAAACTCACTACAGGATTTTGAATGATAAACCGTGCATACTTGATTTGGGTCTGCATTATTTGCAAATGACAGTGCATGCATGTCCCACATTAAAAGGAGCTTTCTGTATTACATTTTACCTGCATTAAGCTACTACCTACCTTACAGATCCATGATTTAATCCCTTTTTGATGACCGCTTAACCCTTTCCTCCATAGGCTATTTTTTAGATCCAACCACTTTAAATAAATCTACCGAAAAGGAGCATTAACTAGACAAAAGGAATTTTTTTTAGAATTTTGTAGTTTGAAACCATTGTGATAAAGAGAGCATTTGCTCCTATATGAGCAAATGCTCTATTTATCACAATGGTTTCCTAAAGTGACTTTTACAGAGGTGTAGAAAGGCATATTTATAGAGGAAAGGGTTAAGACAGGTTCTACTGTACATTGTATATTGAGTAAAGGGTTAACCCTTTCCCGGATAAACAGTTATGCATGAACTGATCATTCATGAATATTCATTAACATAACTTCCATAATCCATAGGGTCAGATTTATATAAATCCATAAACAAACAGAGCAGACCCTGAGGAGCCATCTGATCTAGGTCTACTCTGTTTGCAAAGGCATTAAAAGGTGTTTATATGAAGAAGAGGATTAATATTTACTTACTTCTTTGGCATAATGCATTTGTAATGCTCCAGTTTCCACTACTCTCACAGGTGATGGTTGCGTCAGAGTCCAGGGTGACCGATCTCAAAAATCCGACATCACACCTTACTACAGCGGTGTCATCTTGTAACATGTCCGTAGAGTTGGTGTCAAAAGTGCCGTTCAAAACTGTTGGTAGCATTCCACAGGCTGCAACATAGATAATACCGTTTCAGAGTCATAAATAAAGAGGCATATGTGTAACAAACAAGAGTGTTCGGAGGAACACATGTGTCACCTGCTCGCAGTGGACACAAAAACTGTTAATATGTTGGAGGGCGCAAATGAGAACAAAGGGGAATAACTCAAAAAGTATTACATGCAATGATGGACCTTAGTTACATCAATGGTCCTGAGAGGAAGACAAAAGTGAAATTTGAAAGCTCTATAATGATCAGTATAGAAATAACAGCCATAAAAAGAAAGTGTGATGGACAGACAGACAGACAGATGGACAGACAGACAGACAGACAGACAGACAACGGAAAAGTAATCCCTATTATAAAGTGACACACTGCCTCTCGACAGGTAACATAAAAATGACAGAATGATTAGATGCATTTTGATAATAGCCTATGAACACATGCACTTTTGGCCATGGAAAAAACTGTAGAAAATCATTCCATAAACTGCTTTGTTTATATGAGATGATATAGATAATGCAGGAGCTATCTGCATTATTCTCATCCTGCATTAAGCAACCACTTGCATTTAAAGTCATCTATGTTTATTCAAACAGTGGTCACCATATGGAGGTTTTACTGTCCTTGGATTGTGATTGTGTTAACCCTTCGCTTGCTATTCATGTCAATATACCTACCTGTAAATAGTGAAGACCCAGATGAGACAGCTCCTGCAGGAGCTGTCTCATCAGTGTCTGCACTATTTACAAGTTGATTGTGCAACCAATGCACTCCACAGCAGTGATTGTACAGCGAAATACGTGTACACAGTGAAGATATATGTCATTATACAACAGGGCATGGGTAAAGAAAGAGAAATGTATTTTAAAATTCAGCAAGAGAAGGGTTAAATTTGCATATGTTGATATGATTCTACAGTTTCTGCCTTGACCAAACATTTCTATTTTCATCTGCCATTATAAAAACTAATCTAATTAAGATTCATGATGACATTAACCCTTCGCTTGCTATTCGCCTCAATATACCTACCTGTAAATAGTGAAGACCCAGATGAGACAGCTCCTGCAGGAGCTGTCTCATCTGGGTCTGCACTATTTACAAATTGCTTGTGCAACCAGTGCACTCCACAGCAGTCATTGCACAGCGATATACTTGTACACAGTGAAGATATATGTAATTATACAACAAGGCATGGGTAAAGAAGGAGAAATTTATTTTAAAATTCAGCAAGCAAAGGGTTAATGGTTATTTTTTACATGAATATTCATGACAGAAAGGGTTAATATTCATGTCATAATTTCTTACTAAATGTTGATGAGGTAGAGGGTTAAGTCTTCAGAAGACTTTCTGATCTCTGGTGTTAGCTATTGGTGGGGGTGGGTTGTTCTAATGCATGTACAGTAGAACCTGTCTTAAGGGGCCATCAAAAAGGGATCTAATTGTGGGTCAGGCAGATGGTAGCTTAATGCAGGTCAAAAGTAATGCAAAAAGTACCCCCTTTAGGATTTTTCTGCATTACTTTTGCCCTGCATTAAGTAACCATCTGTTTTTGTATTCTTTGCGAAGCAATAGAATACAAAGGTGGCGTTCCACAGCCTAACCCATGGTACCCTTGCCGGCCTGACAAAATAGTGCAATTTACTGACCTGCATTCGATGGATACAAAGGGTGTTTAATAAAGTGGTATTCGAAACCAATCGTGGTATACTATATCCAATATGAAAATGCCTCGTAACATAAGCTTCCGCTTAGTATGTGCAAAAATCAACAGAACCGACAAAATATAGCAATGTGTAAGAAGGGCGCATGGATATACAAATATCAGTCACATAAAGAAATCACGTGATCATAACATGAATGAAAATACTCAATGAATAAAGAAGCGCGAGTCGGATGACTTTATGCAAGCGATTAGGTAATCACGCCCATAACTGCAAGTGGTCAGTGTGGTAATAAGCATAGTGGGAAACGGCTGAAGTGTCAGTTGCAACTGTATTATCAACAGGAAAGATAGTTAATCCCTTCCCTTATAGGTACGCAATTCCATGCCAAAGCGAATTAATGTCGCCCCGTACTTCATTCTCAGTGTTGTTATACCTTCTGATCCTTCGAGATCATGAATTTCAGTACTTCTTGTTTTGAAAATTGAATACCGCTTAAGCCGGTGCTAGGGGGCATGAGCAGTGTTGCACTTTCAATTACTGTTCATGAACAGACTCAATAAAACCGAGTCTGCAATTTTCTCTTTTTGTGTTGCAATTTTTGCTCTCGGGGGATCACCTCCCTTCAGAATTTATTCGATATCAGATTGATACCATGCAAAGAATACTGCAGCGTCTACAACGCTTTGATTTAAGACTGCTATGTTAAAAAAAATGAGTTGCCACTTATAACAGGTTTTACTGTAGATCTGCAATCATGATGTTTCATAACTAGTCTTGTAAACACCATCAAACTTACTTCTGATACAATTAGCAGCTGTTGATGTCCAATTGCCATCATTCTGACATGTTATCGTAGCCTCTGTGTCATTTGTAGTGGATCTTATATAACCCAAATCACATGACAGTACAGCCATGTCATCCACCAGCAACCCGGAGTTTGCGATGAACGAACCATTTAAAGCCGATGGTGGGTTGAAGCAGGCTGGAAAACAAATACAAGCATTTACTATTTTATACTGAAATTTTCATTTAAATTACTGGTATCGACATATCTAAGTAAAAGTTTCATTTAAAAACATTTAAACCCTTTACTTCAAGAATAATTATGCAAGAATATATTACTACATGAATATTCATTGACAGGTTCCTAAACATGGGAACTTTGACCTTATCAGAAAGCTACTAGAAGATCTGTCTGATTTTGGGTCTACCCTGTTTGCAACGGTGCAGTTTTGTCTCTGTGTTGTAAAGCGCTTATTAATGGAAGTTTTAGAAACAGTACTAATCATCAGGAGGCTGATCAGATGAATAATCAACAGGGAAAGAGTTAAAATATGAAATAAGAAAAGTTCATTGCCATGGCAACAGTTGAGAATCAAATCTGTACCATATATGCAAAAAGACCAGACAGTTCCAACATGAGCTGTATGATCTGGGTCTACCCTGTTTGTAAAGGAGGGAGTATCAAATAATGAGATACTTACTTCGGGTACAATTTGCAGATGTTGACGTCCATTGTCCATTGCTTTCACAGGTTACCATAGCATCAGTGTCATTGGTGATTGATCTGACAAATCCTTGGTTACATAGAAACACAGCCGTGTCATTGACCAGGTACCCAGCGTCCATTTTAAAGTAACCATCTGAGACTGAGGGTAGAGAGCTGCAACCTGAAGTAAAATAAAATCCCAGTTTAACTCATCTGTACTGACACTTTACCTAATAACGATACCTATTGAATCTTTTACAGAGTTAACCCAGAAGAAATGCAGCCATCTGAACAGGTTCTGCTTTGACTATTTATGGAATTATATACAACTGATTCTATAATATTGCAGAAGCTCAAACCTTCTGTGTTCATATACCATTATTAAATTTCATCTAATCAATATTCATTATATCATTATTTCTTACCTGAATATTCATGAAGTGAGGTGTTAGCAATGTTTGATAAATAACTTTCATCTGTAAAAAACCCTGTCTCTGTCTAACTTGCAGTGTTCCCAATAAATATTGGTTGAACAGGCCAGTGTCAAAGAGACTTTTCATGGGGATCTGGCTATATTTCAATTAATTGTTTTCTTTTTATTTCTTGATGGATTTGAACAGGCCAAAATCTGGTTTGAATCGGTCATTTTGGCCACCGACCAGTTCTTATTGAGAACAGTATGCTACAATTATCAAAGTTATTTGTTCATCTGTTTCTCTTAACCCCTTTACATAATATTCATAAATATTTCTTCACGCAAACAGAGGATAAAGGCATGAAACGGCATTGATATGAGGGAAAAGTTAACCCTTTCCTTCATAGAAACACCTTTTCATGTCTTTGCAAACAAAGTAGACCCAGATCATATGTAGGAGCCATCTGATCAGGGTCTGCTGTTTGCTTATGAAATTATATTATTTCTGACCACAGTTTCTATCAATACCAAACAATCCTACATGTACATATGCCATTACAGTGCTCCCTCTCTACAACGACACCCTTAGGGATATGAAGATTGTATGTGTTGTTCAGAGGGAGTTGTTATAGGGAGGGAAAATCAAACATAATTGGCTTGTTTGCAGATCCCCAGATAAGGTGTATTTCGAGAACTTAAACCGTTATGCCTCAATCAAACCCTATGTTGTGACCACTCTTTAGAATCGTCACAAAGTGATGATTCTAAAGAGTGATCACAACATAGGGTTTGATGGAGGCATAAAGAAAATATGATGGAAAAAAGTTGTTTCTGGAGCCTTGTTGTTTCGGAAACAATGACATGCGTTGTTGTAAAGAGGGAATCGTTATTGAGAGGGCCGTTGTAGGGAGGGAGCACTGTATAATCATTCAGCAAAGAAATATCCATGATGTTGTTATTTCTTACATGCATATTGAACAAGGAAAGGGCTCAATCAAAACCAGCCTTTACACTTTGCACACAGTATAGGAACTTATCAATCACTGATTGTGCGACAAACTGTGTAGTATCTGATTAGAAACTACATTTTAAATGTTGTGGTAGATCAGGTTCTTCACAAATTTCAAAGCCTGACTGTTGGTTTTCTTAAAGTTTGCTTTACTGACTTACTTCGTTGGCAGGTTGCATTTGTGGTACTCCAGTTTCCAGAGCTTTCGCAGGTAATGGTTGCTACGTAATCTTGATCCACAGACCTTAGAAATCCAGAACCACATTTTAAAACAGCTGTGTCATTTTCAGCCAAGTCCACAGAGGTAGTTTCGAATGTACCATTTAATACTGATGGAAGTCCACCACAACCTGAAAAATATAACACATGTTTTAGTATTTCTAATAAATGCCACCAGGGATGTTACATTTTTTAAAAAGGAGTTTCTTGCATTTTGTACACATGTTGTTGCTTAATACAGAATGAAAGCAATGCAGAAAGCTCCAATGGGAGCTTTCTGCATTGCTTTCAGTCTGCATTAAGCTACCACCTGTATGATGAAAAGAACTACATATCTTTATTTAATAATTATTATATAAAGGTTTTAATTGTTTTATTTATATAATTAGTTTTCCCCCAATAGTAAGGGGACATTAATTAGAGTGGTGGTGGCTGGGGGGTGGGGGGTGGGGGGTTTATCAGGTAAAATATGGTATATCCCCTAAATATTAGAATACCAAGTACATTTTGTAGTTTGTAAACCATATACTCTATGAATATTCAAGAACATTAATGACATCATTAATATTAATTAGATTACTTATCATAACAGTACATGGCCACATGAATTTTTGGCCATGGTAGAAACTATAAAATCATATATATTATTATAGCAGAGCAGACCCTGATCAGATGGCTCCTATAGGACCTGTCTGATCTCCATCTACACGGTTTGCAAAGGTGTAGAAAGGCATGTTTATGGAGTAACGGGTTAGCCCTTTACTCCATGAATATTCATGTAAGAATTAATGACCAATAGTAGTACAGCTGAATCTGTCTTAAGCAGCCATCAAAATGAGGTCTAATTATGGGTCTGTAAGGCAGGTGGTAGCTTAGTGCAGGTCAAAAGTAATGCAGAAGCTTTCTGCATTACTTATGCCCTATATTAAGCAACCATCTGCTTTTTAAGACTCCTATGTTCAATAAGAGTGCCAAAATGTCACAATATACGCCCGTCAAATGTCTGGAAGTTGAAAGGCCATTATTCCATATCAGGTAGTATAAAGTAAGGGGAGATAATTGTGGAGTGTCAAAGGCAATCTTGCTGGTTATTGTACTTGACTCAGACATTATGGTATTATACTTGCTGACAAAGTTTAAAAAGGATTGAATTGCATTTGTTTGAGTTAGAGAGCGGACAAGCAAAATTTAAGGGACGGACAGATGGACGGATGGACAGTGCCACGACATAATGCGTCCAGTCTGAAGACGGGCGTATTAAAAGGTTTGGATTACATTAATTTGAGTTAGAGAGCGGACAAGCAAAAGTTCAGGGAAATTCATAAAGTAAGGGGAGATAATTCTGGAGTGTCTGGGCCAATCTTGCTGGTTATCGTACTTGACTCAGACATTATGGTAATATACATGCTGACCAAATTTGAAAAGGACTGGATTACATTAACTTGAGTTAGAGAGCGGACACGCAAATGTTAACGGACGGATAGTGCCATGACATAATACGTCCCGTCTGAAGACGGGCATATAATAAATTAATGGTTGTTCATGGCAGGTTCTACTACATATGAACAAAACAATTGCAGCATCCTGTCAATAGTTTCCCCACAGCCTGAATGAGTCAGAAATTTTTCAAAATTACAACAGATTAAAATCATTTTCTCAGCAGGTAAAACATTAAGAAATTTAAAACTGCCTAAAACCTACTTATTATACAGAATGCAGAAGTTGAGGTCCAATTTCCATCACTTTGACATGTGATTGTGGCATCAGAGTCATTTGAGGTGGATCTAACATAATCGACGTCACATGACAGAACAGCAGTGTCATCCACCAGTAATCCAGAGTTAGCGATGAAAGACCCGTTCAAAGCAGATGGAGGGTCATAGCAAGCTGGAAAAGAAATATTTTAATGTACAAAAGCCCATTAAAACATTCCTTATATTGATGCCTAAGAGGGAATGGGTTAACCCTTTATAACAGAGAAGACCCAGATCAGACGGCTCCTAAGGGATCCCTCTGATCAGGGTCTGCTCTGTTTGCTAATGGAATTTGAAAGGTCTGTTTCTTTACTTTCTAAAATGGTTACAATGTTCTACCTTCCATATTTCATTATATCTACTTTTCCTATAATAATTCAGTAGGTATTGAAATCTGGAATAACGTAGAACAGGGAAGGGGTTAATTCTGTTACCTTTGCAAACTGAGTAGACCCAGATCAGGCAGGTCTTAAAGGAGCTGTCTGATCATGATCTGCTCTGTTTGCTTATAGAATTATATAGTACTACAGTTTCTGCCATGGTAAAAAATTCCTGTGTTCATATATCCATTATAAAATTTCAACTAATAAATATTCATGACAGTTATTTCTTACATGAATATTCATTAGGTATAAGGTTACCTTGTGATAAAGAACTAAAAATAATTTGTTTTTCGCCATTTTATGAAAATTGTTTGAATAAAAAATATGATTCTTGTCAAAGATTGATAAGACTTATTCTCTCCAGTTCTATCAACAAACTAGAACAGAAACATGCATGTAAAATGCTCTATATAACTGTACTTTGAATGCAGAATTCACTTAAATGTCTGATCTGGGTTTACTCTGTTTGCAAAGGTGGGAACGGGCACTTTTATGATGGAAAGGGATAAAGGGAACAGATGACACAAAATTCAATTCACCCTTTCAACACTATGGACCAATTCGTGATGATTGCAAAGAGTTCAGATCTAAACACAGTAGAACCTGTCTTAACCCATTACCTCATGGGCTATTTTTAGATACAACCACTTTGAATAAATCTACCGAAAAGGAGCATTAACTAGAGAAAAGCAACACTTTAGATTTTTGTAGTTTGAAACCATTGTGGTAAATAGAGCATTTGCTCCTATAGGAGCAAATGCTCTATTTATCACAATGGTTTCACAAAGTGACTTTTACAGAGTCGTCAAAAGTCGTCAATATGAGGGAATGGGTTAAGCGGTCATCAAAAAGCAGTTTAATTATAGGTCTGTAATGCAGGTGGCGGCTTAATGCAGTTCAAAAGTAATGCAGAAATTTCCTATAGGACCCACTATTACACCCCTTGTTGGTAGTTATTTTAGAGGTGTTTTACTCTACTTACTTCTCAGACAGGAGGCACTAGCTGTACTCCAGTCACCAGTCGGCTCACAAGTGATAGTTAGATCTGTCTGGTTTGTTGAAGATGGTACATAACCAAAGTTACACTTCAATGTAGCCTCATCGTTAACAGAGTTTGTTCCATTAGATTCAAACATTCCATTATCTACTGATGTTGGATTCCCACAGCCTAGAATATAAGGGTAAAATCAATTATCTACTGATGTTGGATTTAGCTGCCATGAATGTGAGGATAACTGATAAAATCCATTATCTACTGATGTTGGATTCCCACAGTCTAGAGTATAAGGATAACTGGGTAAAATCAATTATCTACTGATGTTTGGGCTTAGCAGCCATGAATGTAAGGATAACTGATAAATCCATTATCTACTGATGTTGACTTTCCACAGCCTAGATCTGTGTCTATTCTCTTTGCTACACAGCCTAGATCTGTGGCTGATCCGTGTCTACTGTTTGCAAATCAGCAGCCATTTGAGCTGGGTCTACTTTGTTTGCAGATGCGTTAAAAGACGTATTTATGGAGTAAAGGGTTAAGCAACCACTGATAGGTGCCATCTGATCAGGGGCTGCTGTGTTTGCTAACGGATTTAAATATAGATCTGATTCTTCAATTTCTGCCATGACCAAAACTTCCTGTGGTCATGTTCTTTAATGAAAAATAATTTAATTGATATGCATGATGTCTTTATTTCTAATATAAATATTAATCGTGTAAAGTGTCTCATTATATATGTATCTTGTAAACTACCTTGAATGCAGTAGGCAGAGGTTGTTGTCCATTGTCCATCATCCTCACATGCAATAGTTGCTTCTGTATCATTTGTGGTTGACCTTAGGAAACCTGAGTCACATGACAGTACAGCTGTGTCATTTACCAGAGTGCTTGTGGCAAGGTTGAAAGTAGCATTCAATGGGGCAGACGGGGCTCCACATGCTGAAAATAGAGAAATAATATCTAGATCTAACACTTTTGCTTTCTTCTACAGTAAAATCCTTCTAAACCGGATTTCTAGAACTGAAGAATTTAGACACTTTTAGACAGGTGGCTGCTTAATGCAGGGTGAAAGTTATGCAGAAAGCTCCTAGAGGATTCACCCTGCATTAAGCTGCCATCTGTCTCCAGAATATCTGACAAGGAATCTTGCATTTTCAAGTTTGATCCACACACCCGATGGGTAATTTTTTTTAAGGGAAAGCCAGTTACAGATATAGCATGTGCATACTGATTCAACGAGATGGTATTAAAACTTGGTAAATGCATCTATCTGTGTCAAAAACCATTTAAGGATAAACAATTTAACCCTGTGCTTCATAAATATACATTCAGCAAAACTGCTAAACCATCACCTTATGCTTTATCATATTGTAAAGGATGAGATAATGTTTCTGACAATTTACACGTGGACCACGTGTAGAAAAAACAGTTTAAAGCCTGCATTCAGGCTTGACTTTCCCAGTCATTAGACAGCAATTAAATTTGTGAAAATCAGTAGGAAACAGGGTAGGGACTATATGCTGAAAAACTGAAGACTGTGTGAAGTACTTTTCTATTTAAAATAGAAAGTTGAAAGTGACGGTTTAGCAGTTTTGCTATGTGCAAATATTGAGAACAGAGAACTGTGCAGAACAAGCCCAACACTTACACCTAAGACAGGATGCACTAGTTGTCCCCCAGTTACCGTCACTCTCACAAGAAATGGTTGCTTCAGAGTCATTGGTCGTGGATCTGAGGAAGCCAGATTCACATGCCAGTACAGCTGTGTCTCCTACCACCATGTCGACAGAGTCGGTCTCAAACGTACCGTTCAGTGCTGCTGGTACAGTACCACAAGCTGCAACAGTCATTATTTAACTCTTAATACATGAAGATGCCTTCCGACACATTTGCAATAAAAGTAGACCCAGATCAGACAGTTCCTATAGAAACCGTTTACAAAGTAAACCCAGATCAGATGACTCCTATAGGAACTGATTGCAAACAAAGCAGTGTAGGGTCTGCACTATCTGATTATAAAATATCTTGGATCTAATTCAATATACCTACTGGTATAGCTATTTATTGTATATCACAATATGAAATAATAATCTAACCCTTTACTAAAAAGTATGCCTTTCTATGCATTTCAAATAGAGTGGCCCCAGATCTGACGATGCCTGTAAGAGCAAATTAATCAGGGTCTGCCCCCACCCCCCAATGAAAAATAACAAATATATGGATTCCAATACAATGTATTCATCTAACTGTAAAGTATATTTAGCAGCTTTGTTCCCATCAGATTTATGTCGTTAAGATAAAATGTCATTATATAGACAGATAACTATAATGAATTTTCAGAAAATCTGGCTATACCCTTCACCCTTTACCTCATGAATATTCATGTAAGAAATAATGTCCATCATGAATATTAATCGCTTGAATTTTTTATAATGATATATGAACACATGAATAATTATAATTGGTCATAACAGAACTCCATAATCAGATCTACATAATTCCATCACCAAACAAAGTAGAGACTGACCAGATGCTCTCTCCTACAGGAGCTGTCTGATCTAGGTCTGCTCTGTTTGCAAGGGCTTTAACTCATTCCCCCATAGGCTATTTTTAGATCCAACCACTTTGAATAAATTTACCTAAAAGGAGCATTAACTAGAGAAAAGGAAAATTTTAGAATTTTGTAGTATGAAACAATTGTGATAAATAGAGCATTTGCTCTTATAGGAGCAAATGCTCTATTTATCACAATGGTTTCAAAAAGTGAATTTTACAGAGGCGTAGAAAGGCGTATTTATGGAGGAAAGGGTTAAAGGCATTTATATGGAGTAAATGATAAATTGATTACTGAGCAACTAGGATGACATGTGATATTATTCATTATCCAATTTTCTTACTTCTTAGACAAATGATATTTGTTGAGCTCCATTTTCCATTGGATTTACAAGTGATTGTGGCCTTGTCATCCTTTCTTGTAGATCTGACAAATCCAGGGTCACACCGTATTATAGCAGTATCATCAACAAAGTTGGCACCAATTATGTCATAGGTGCCATTGGCCAAAGCAGGTGGCTCACCACAATCTGAGGGGGAAAAAGCCATTATGAAAAGGGTGATTAAAAACATGTTTGAGGTCTGTTTTCCTTAAATGTTTTATCTTGGTCAAATAGACATGTGAACTATTGTGTTGGAAACAAAACATTCTGCCATGAGTTTGTGTAATAAGAACATTTCAAAATTGTGATCTACTGCAAGTTGGAATTAGAACTATTGTGTATAGCAGTCACATTTCTGCAATATTAACTATTATGTAACAAAAGAATGTTTCTGCAATGTGAACTATTGTGTACAACAGTAACATTTCTGCAATGTGAACTATTGTGTAAAACAGTAACATTACTGCAATGCCAACAGTAACTATTGCGTAACAAAGGAATGTTTCTGCACTGTGAACTATTGTATATAACAGTAACATTTATGCAATGTTAATTATTACGTAAGAAAGGAATGTTTCTGCAATGTGAACTATTGTGTATAACAGTAATATTTCTGCAATGTTAATCATTGCGTAACAAAAGAATGTTTCTGCAATGTGAACTATTGCGTACAACAGTAACATTTCTGCAATGTGAACTATTGTGTAAAAACTAAAAGGAAGGAACATTTCTGCAATGTGAACTATTGTGTCAAAATGAAGGAACATTTCTGCAACGTGAACTATTGTGTCAAAAGGAAGGAACATTTCTGCAATGTGAACTATTGTGTCAAAAGGAAGGAACATTTCTTCAATGTGAACTATTGTGTCAAAAGGAAAGGAACATTTCTTCAATGTGAACTATTGTGTCAAAAGGAAGGAACATTTCTACAATGTGAAACATCATTTCTGTAAAATGAACTACTGACAGAAACTCGTTTAATATAATGAATATTACATTTGCTAAAGCTTGTGTCATATTATTATAGTAGACTCGTTTCATAAAATAATTTTGAAATGAAAACTCATGTAAGATCCTCTATTTCTACAATGTGAACCTTTGAGTTTGCAAAGAAAAAGAATAAATCTGCCATACAAACATGCTGTGTATTAAAATAAATAATTTCTACAATGTGAATGAAAGTACCATTCCTACTGTAAGTTAAAAGATTAACCTGTTACCTGTTCAGTATTCATGTAAGAAATAATGACATGAATACTTATCAGCTTCATTTGTATACAAAATGTAACATTTTTCAAGAGAAATTTTGCTTTGACAAAAACTGAAGAATCAGATCTATATCATGTCAGAAGCAAACAGAGCAGACCCTGATCAGATGGCTCCTTTAGGAGCCGTCTGATCTTGGTCTACACTGTTTGCAAATGCGTTAAAAGGCATTTATATGGGGGAATGGGTTATGTATTCAGCACAAGTAAAACAGACATACTTGTCACACAAGAAGCATTCACAGATGTCCAATCGCCCGTGTCTTGGCAAGTTATTGTCAGCTCTGACACATTAGATGTTACAGTATCATAGCCAGAGTCACAGGTAAGTGTCGCTGTTTCCCCAATTGCATTTTCTCCATTCGGTACAAAGTCCCCACGGCTTGCAGATGGAGGGTTTCCACAACCTTTGTGTAACAGAAAAAGATAACTATCAGTTATTTTGATTAACCCATTCTCTCCTACTAACACCTTTTTGCATGTCTTTAAAACTCATTTTTTGAAACCATTGTGATAAATAGAGCATTTGCTCCTATAGGAGCAAATGCTCTATTTATCACAATGGTTTCAAAACTATGCAATTCTAAAATTCTACTTTTCTATAGTTAATGCTCGTTTTCGGTAGATTAATTCAAAGAGGTTGGGTCTAAAAATAGTCTAGGAGGAAATGAGTATAACTATATATAGAGTAAAATCTTGGTACAATGACCATCCAAATAGGTCTAATTTGGGGTATTTAAACTTTGTCATTTATGAGTGAATTGGATACATCATGAATATTCATTAACTAGATTTTTATAATGTAAACTTTTCAAGAATGGTGTTAGGGTTTTTTAAAAATAACTGTAGGATAAGAATTATATGGTTCCATAAGCAATCTTAGATCAGACAGCTCCTACAGGTGGCATCTGATCTGGGTCTACTCTGTTTGCAAAAGCATATAATGTGTTTATGTGAGAGAAAGGGTTGGCTTAACCCTTTCACTCATATAAATGTGTTTTCATGCATTTGCAAACAGAGTAGACCCAGATCAGACGGCTCCTAGGGGAGCCGTCTGATCAGGGTCTGCTCTGTTTGCTAATGAAATTTGATAGATCTGTTTCTTTAGTTTCTAAAATGGCTACAATGTTTCACCTTGCACATTTCTTTTTAATTATTTTGTCCATGAATATTCAGTAGGTATTGAAATTTGAAATAAACATAGAAAAGGGAAAGGGTTAAAACAGGACAAACATTATGCAAAGAGCTTTAGTAGCACGTTTCTACATTACTTTCATCCTGCATCAACACTTTACCTAATGAACATTTATGCATGAATTGATCAATTCATAAATATTCATTAACTTATTTTTTATAAGGTTAAAATTTAGAAGGGAAATTTCGACTTAAACAAAGTTGTAGGAAAAGATCTATATAATTGCATAGGCAAACAGAGCAGACCCTGGTCAGACAGATGCTACAGGATCTCGTCTACACTGTTTGCAAAGGAGTGAAAAGGCATTTATATGAAGGATGGGGTTAAGCAGTCCCTTGCTTCAAAAGATACCCAGGTTTATTACAAAAGCTGTCCATTATAGAAAGGACCTATTTCGTACAATTATATTATTCCATGGAAAGAATGGAAACTGTCTCCTGTTGTTTTGTATTATATTAATCTAATGATACAAAACTTTCATCTTGTCATCTCTCAATGTGAGTAGTCGCCAGTGCTAAAATTATTTGTCAAAGTTGATTAGTGAGAATCACAAATTATTTATAAGCATTATAACTGCAATTTATTTATACTATATTTCAACAAGAAAACATACCACAGGCTGCTAAACTTTCCGTCCAGTTGCCACCACTCTGGCAAGTTATGGTGATATTCTTTGAGGTGCGGGACAAGCCACTGTCACACTTGAGGCTGGCTGTGGCATTGACGACTAAAGGCCCGTCTGGTGTGTAAGTGCCATTGGTAATAACAGGTAGGTTTAGGCACCCTGTTTACAGATAGCATCATTATCAATTACATGCATACACAAAAGTCTCTATACTTAACCCTTTCCCTGTTCTATGTTTATTACAAATTTCATTACCTAATGAATATTCATTGACAAATTAGTTATAATGGAAGGTGGAACATTGTAGTAATTTTAGAAAGAATTGAAACAGATCTATCAAATTCCATTGGCAAACAGAGACCCTAGGAGCCGTCTGATCTGGGTCTACTCTGTTTGCAGACACATTTATATGAGGGAAAGGGTTAACCCTTTCAAATCAATGCCAAATGTTTAGAGTGAAACAGTCCATCAGTGTTTAACTATCAAGTCCACTCAGTTTGAAAAACTTAAACTTGCTACAATACATGGTTTTGAATAAAAAAAAAAATAGCGCAGACCGTGATTGAAGGGCTCACCTAAGATCTAGGTCATCTCTGGTTAACCTCTTCCATGTTAAATATTTATGAAAAAATAATGAATATTTTATAATGGTACAAGTACACAGGAATTTTGAAACTGTACAGTCAGATCCATTATAATTTCATAAGCAAACAAAGCTGACCCTGATCAGACAGCTCCTATAGGAGCCATCTGATATGGATCTATTCCATTTGCAAAGAGGTGAAAAACCATTTAAATGAAGGAAAGGGTTAATTTAAAGATGTTAACCTATTCCCTCATAGGCTATTTCAGATACAACATCTTTAAATAAATCTACCAAAAAGGAGCATTATCTAGAGAAAAGGATTTTTTTTTAGAATTTTGTAGTTTGAAACCATTGTGATAAATAGAACATTTGCTCCTATAGGTAACTTTTACAGAGTCGTCAAAAGTTGTCAATATCAGGGAATGGGTTAAAAGGCCTATCTATGGAATAAAAAGTAATGTAAACTTGATTGGACATACTTTCATAGCTGTACTGATCAATAAGCTGCTGTATCCAGCTAAGGTAGACCGTTATATCTGAGGCTGCCATGAGCAGGTTGCTACAGCTACCCTCCGAGTTGATACCAATTTGGGTGATGACGTCATTAAAGGTGCAAATGATAGGTGCACCCTCATCTCCCTGTGAAAGTATAAATATTAAAACATTATCTATTCCCACTCTGTGAAAGTATAAGTATTAACCCTTTATACTCCATGAATATTCATGTAAGAAATAATGAAATCATGAATATTAACTAGATTCATTTTTATGATGGCACATGAAATTTTGGTCATGTTAAAAACCTTAGTCATATCTATATCATTCTATAAGCAAACGGACCAAACACTGATCTGACAGATCCTATATATGAGCCATCTGATCAGGGTCTACTCTGTTTGCAAAGGCATATTTATGGAGTAAAATGTTAAAAAAATAATTATCTCTTGTCACTCGGTGATTCAAACTTTTGTGAAGCTACTGACTGAGCAGTGTGTAGCTTGGACCTTGATTAAATGACTAGTTACTCGACATCTCATCTGGATAAACGCTGTTTGAAAATTCAAGGCAGGTTGCACTTAACAAGAGAAAGGTTAACTCTTTACTCCATAAATATGCCTTTCTACAGATTTGCAAACAAAGGAGACCCAGATCAGATGGCTCCTGTCTGATCAGGGTCTGCTGTTTGCTATAAATGATATGATATATCTCATTATGTGCCAGTGCCAAAACTTCCTATGTCCATATGCTATCTAATTAATATTCATCATTTCTTACATAAATATTCATGAACGGTTAACGGCACTTGTTACAACAAATCAACTATCTTTAATCCTGTTCATTTATTCCAAATCCTTTACCTTATCATGAATACCAATCATGAAATAATTAATGCACGGGTACTGATAAGCTGAATCTTTGATCATAAACAATGAGAATATTTGAACAAGGCAGCATGTGAAGAAACAATTGCAAACAGAGTAGCAGAATGTGCAGAAACAATTGCAAACAGAGTAAACTATTGTCTATCCCTGTTTCAGGTTTAGAGTTTGGACTTAATTGCTGTTTTTTTTCTTCAAGTAAACAACACACAAACAGAAGAATATTTAGTTTGCAGACAAAATATCTCATCAAAAGTCATATGAAGCTTTTACTAGTAACAACAACTATATATAAAATACCATTCGTATTCAAAGGAGGCATTCCAGTAATCATTAACTTTCATTATATCCTTTCCTTGAGCTGAGTTGTCTAACAAGACCGTCAACCTCTCTGCTGTCATTGGCGCGGACCTTACTTTCAATTTTGAAAACGGTGTCATAATCTTTGCTATATCGTATTAATTCCAACGGGTATGCAGAACACGGATCCATGTTAAAAACTACTTTGTTTTATGTTAGGGATTTCATATTCTTTGAAGCATTAATTGGTTTTAGTTCTTCGAAGGCTTTTTATATTACCTTAATGAATTATTCACATTCAACTATGAAGCAGTTGTCAGGATATTGTCACGCCTCT
The DNA here is from genome assembly GCA_963576725.1 of Azorinus chamasolen. Lineage (NCBI taxonomy): Eukaryota > Metazoa > Mollusca > Bivalvia > Cardiida > Solecurtidae > Azorinus > Azorinus chamasolen. Next base: position 35,698,099 of record OY755252.1, on the reverse strand, counting down.
GGTAACAGAGGTCAAATTTATGTTCTGGACTTCACTCTACCGTGAAAAATATGGATTACATTTAAAATCCGTGATAGTACCGATACAACAGTTAGATAGATATCTATAATAAATATCTGGACTATGGCGTTATGTAAAAGTAATCATTTCTTAAACAGTCAACAAAAGTTACATCTGGTACAGGGTCAATTCCAGTAACGGATATTAGACCCCCTAGGTAAGTTAAATTGGCGAGTCGACATTCGATAATGAATGATAAAATATTGTCTCACCTGTACATGCTGTCATCGGTAACATATATTTAGATTTCCATCACGCTTGGTGATCGACAGTCAAAGGCAAAAAAAATCATACTTATGCCATCATTTATGAAAACTAGTCAAGTTTTTTTTCGGTAAGACAGCGTGGCAACACCATTTTTTCTACAAAAATAGGCCTATATACTTTTCTATCAATTAAGTATGCACGTGTTTCGTAATTCATGATTCAAAATTGAATAAGAACATGATATCCTGTTCTTACAATCTACCAACAACTCTCTAATGACTTGTATCTGAAATACAGCATGAATTTTGAAAACAGATGAAAATAGGGCCTACTTTAAAACAGGAATGGCTGTCAAAACTACTAGAAAAACTGCCCTGAATGGAACACTTGAGGCAACTCTAAATGTTAGTCGTTTGAAATAACGTATCTATAAATTATACATGTACATTTTTTAGAGTTTTTAGAATTCTGTACAAATGGAACAAAATTTGTAGTTTGTTTCATGGAAAGTAGAAGGGAGGTGAAAACAATTAGGGAATAATTCATTGAATTGCGAAAGTTTGATATTAAACTACTCGTGTCGCCAATGATATTTAACTACGTTGTTAGATAAAAAATTAGCGCGTATTAATAGTTTCCTGATCTAGATCTACTCTGTTTGCTTATGAAGTAGGACATGCCTAATTATACAGTCAGTCCCGTGGCTTAACATTCCTGTGTTCATGCCATTAAACTTCAGCCTATGAATATTCATTATGTTACTATTTCTTACATGATTATCCATGGAGTAAATGGGTAACCTTTCCCTCATATACACGCCAATTAACGCATTTGCAAACAGAGTAGACCCAGATCAGACGGCTCCTATAGGAGCCGTCTAATCAGGGTCTGCTCTGTTGGCTAATGGAATTTGATAGTTCTGTTTCTTTACTTGTTAAAATGGCTACAATGTTCCATCTTCCATATTTCATCTTAACTATTTGTCCATGAAGATTCAATAGGCATTGAAATTTTGGAATAGACATATAACAGGGCAATGGTTAAATAGTAAATGGTTAAATAGTAAATGGTTAAATACGCACCTTGCATGCCTTGGCCTTACTGCCCTGTCGTTTGGAACGGAAACATATGTGATTCGTGTCATTGTAGTTACTCAATCCCGAACATTCGGAATCTTCGACTATTCGCAGTGTTAGCTTGTTCTTTCTTTTCGTTGGGGTGCCCACGGCTGTATAATGTACAGAAATACTTCACTACAATAACTACTAACGTCATAAAAAGTAAAAACTCTAAAATACCGTATCATTATTGATCTTTAAGATAGGTGGCAGCTTAATACAGGATGAAAGTCACGTAGAAAGCTACTCTAGGAGCCACCTGCCTAAAAGTGTCTAACTTTTTCTGTACTAATATTTCTAATAACCAAGGTTTTTATTTGTAATAGATTTGCAAACAGATTGGTTCCAAGCTATATGACACTTTGATCGTTTTCTAAAAATATAATTGATAAACCATTTGAAAAAATGAGACTGACGATATTTTCTGCAGTTAATTACTAAAATACTGTACGTTGGACCTTTTAAAATATATACTGATAATTGGAAGAAAATCATAGTACATATTATCAGCACCCCAAGTTGTTGGACACTCATAGGATCATATCTGTTTGAGACTCTGTCATTAACTCATTCTCTCCTAGACTATTTTTAGACCCAACCTTTTTTAATAAATCTACCGAAAAGGAGCATTAACTAGAGAAAAGGAAAAATCTAGAATCTTTTAGTTTGAAACCATTGTGATAAATAGAGCATTTGCTCCTATAGGAGCAAATGCTCTGTTTATCACAATGGTTTCAACATGTGACTTATGCAGAGGCGTAGAAAGGCGTATTTATGGAGGAAAGGGTTAAGGGTTAGTTCACAGCTCACCGGTTTCACCAAAGCCAGTGATGACGCATGTGTCTTTGTTTTGGATGATGTCATCAATGGACGTATCTCTTAAGTCTGGCACCACCCCTAAGTTTTTGGGGCTTGTGTTTACCGCCACAGGCAGCCTCACTAAAGCTACATCATTTTCTAGTGTGTTGTTGTCATAACCTGGGTGCTGAAACAACAGGGGGAATAATATAAAATTAATATATCCGTATCATATGATCTAATGTAAAAACGACTATTATATCTACTTAGGCCAATAGTGCAGACCCAATCAAACTTCTCCTGATTCAAGTGAAGGAGACGTTTGATCAGTCTACACTGTTTGCTGCTAGATGTATGACAGTCTAGTGTAAAACTGTGTCATCTAAATATTACATCGACCTTTAACCCACAGGGGACACTTGTAATACTGAATACAGTAAAAACCTCTCTATAACGACCACTAAATTACATCAAGTATTTTGTGTTAAATGCAGGTGGATGCTTAAAGCAAGGTGAAAGTAAAACAGAACGCTCCTACAGGAGCGTTCTGTTTTACTTTCACCTTGCTTTAAGCAACCACCTGCCCAAAATACCAACTAATTAACACAATTTAGTGGTCGTTATAGAGATGTTTTACTGTACTTCTATGCATCAGATAATCCGATCTTATGCAGAACTGTATTCAAGGTATCTTGGCATATAGCGAATATATAAAACAAGGGAGCCAAGATGGTCCTTAATCGTTCACCTGATTACAATAGATTTAAGATTATAGCTGGGTAGCCAAGGGATGGGGTCAATATTGACATAAGAGACACTATTTGAACACTGTTGATTGTGGATCATGAGCAGTGGTTCTTGAGAACTTGTAAGATTTTCAAAGATTTAGAATATTGATTTTATCAAGACAATAATTCTGACAAATCAAGATTGGGCTAAAATTGTACCCTCTAGAGTGATTTTTCTATGATTTGACTTAGTGACCTACTTAAACACTCATCTGAGATTTTATCAAGACAATCATTCTGACTAAGTTTCATGATGACTGGACAAAAAATATGTGACCACTAGAGTGTTCACAGGGTCTTTTCTACTGTTTAACCTAGTGTCCTAGTTTTTGACCACACGTGACCCACTTTCACATGCGTCCGATTATTTCATCAAGACAATCATTCTTATATAGTTTCATGAAGATTCGACTACAAATGTGACCTCTAGGGTGTTCACAAAGTTTTCTACTATTTGACCAAGTGCATTAGTTTTTGATCCCACATAACCCACTTTCAAACTCGGCGAGGTTTTATTATGACAATCATTCTAACCAAGATTAATGAAGACTGGGCTAAAATGCGACCTCTTGTGTGTTCACAAGGTTTCCCTACTATTTGACCTAGTGACCTGGTTTTTTACCCCACGTGACCCACTTTCGAATTCGTCGGAGATTTTATCAATATAATCATTCTAACCAAGTTTCATAAAGATTGGACTAAAATTGTGACCACTACAGTGTTCACAAGCAAATTGTTGACGACGCATGACGGACGTCAGACATTCAAGTCTCCCAAAAGCGCACCCTGAGCTCTGCTCAGGTGAGCTAATACCGAGTTTTGTAATATTAACTAGATCTTGCTGACCTACCACAAAGAACGTGTCTGGCGTGTAGAATAGCTGGCCGTCATTATTGTTATCAACGAGCGTGTCCCCCAACACTATTTGGTACTCCGACAGTGTGCTGCAAAATTACAGAAAAAGAAAAAAATACTAAATCCGTGATGAACACATTTCAGTGCAATTCACTAAGATCCTATTCTGTCATGAAGCATCTAACATAAGTGAAATTCACTGCTAGTTCCGAAGTTCATGATTAACCCATTCCCTCATATTGACGCCTTTTGGCGCCTCTGTAAAAGTCACTCTTTGAAACCATTGTGATAAATAGAGAGCATTTGCTCCGTTATTTTGCTTCTTGTGCGCAAATGCTCTATTTATCGCAATAATTTCAAAACTACACAATTCAAAGTGTTTCCTTCTTTCTAGTGAATGATCATTTCAGTAGATTTATTCAAAGAGGTTATTGGATCTAAAATAGCCTATGTAATGGATTAACCCTTTCTTTCATATAAACGCCTTTCCCGCATTTGCAAACAGAGTAGACACAGATCAGACGGCCCCTATAGAAGCAGTCTGATCAGGGTATGCTCTGTTTGCTTTTGGCATGATACAGATCTTATTCTACAGGTTTTATCAAAGCAAACAGTTTCCTTGAAACGTTTACATTAATAATCCAGATTATAAATATTCATGGTGTGATTATTTTTACATGAATATTGAACAGGGAAAGGGTTAAGAAACATCTGTGTTTTAGCCCTTAGCCTATAGAGAAAACAAGAGTGTTCGGAGGAACACATGTGTCACTTGCTCGCAGCTGACACAAAAACTGTTAATATGCTGGAGTGAAATCAGAACAAAGGGGAATAACTCAAAAAGTATTGCATGCAGAGTGATGGACCTTAGGTACGTCAATGGTCCTCAAATAGAGGAAGACACACGTGAAAGCTCTATAATGATTAGTTTAGAAACGACAGCCAAAAAAGAAAGTGTAACGGACAGACGGACGGACGGACAGACAGACGGACAGACAGACAGACAGACGACGGAAAAGTGATCCCTAAGTGACACACTGCCTCTCGGCAGGTGACACAAAAATGATACATGCATCTACTAAAACTATGATCTGCTACAATTTTTGTTCAGGTTCAACTCATTGAAATATTTTAATGGCTTGCCGCTAGTCCAACAGCTTCGATCTTGATGAGTGTGTCATGTCAAGTTAACTCATTCCCTCCTACAAACGCATTTTACGCCTCTGTAAAAGTCACTTTATGAAACAATTGTGATAAATAGAGAATTTGCTCCTATATGAGCAAATGCTCCATTTATCACAATGGTTTAAACACTACACAATTCTAACATTTTCCTTGTTTCTAGTAATCTCTTGTAGGAGCCGTCTGATCAGGGTCTGCTCTGTTTGCTAATGGAATAATATAGACGAGGCTGTACAGTTTCTGCCATGGCCAAACATTCCTGTGCCCATGTGCCATTATAAAAAGTAATCTAATTAATATTCATAATACAATTATTTCTCACATGGAAATTCATGGAGTAAAGGGTTCAGGCTAACCCTTCTCTTGCTGAATTTTAAAACACATTTCTCTTTCTTTACCCATGCCCTGTTGTATAATTGCATACATCTTCACTGTGTACAAGTATATCGCTGTGCAATTACTGCTGTGGAGTGCACTGTTTGCACAATCAACTTGTAAATAGTGCAGACCCCGATGAGACAGCTCCTGCAGGAGCTGTCTCATCTGGGTCTTCACTATTTACAGGTAGGTATATTGACGTGAATAGTAAGCGAAGGGTTAAATGTGTTGCATGGTTTTGTAGACGAAAATTACTTAGTGTCGCAAGTGATAATCTTGGACATGCTTTGGGAATCCATGGGTACAAACTGAACTTTACGCCTCAAAGAAAGCTTTTTCGAAAGTACGTGTATTGATCGATTGTCGACTAACATGGATTCTGATGAGATTCCGCAATACTTGATGTATTAAGCGGGTCCTCCTACTGTCGATGATTTATTCAGATTGACCCGTGTCGTGTAAATTTCCATTTAATTCTAACTAACCTTTATTCCATCAATCGCAAGCTAATTTGCACAACTTTGCAAACAGTTTGGATCCAGATGAGACACCGAAAAACTCACCGTCTCATCAGGATCCAAACTGATTGGCACTCGATCAATAGTTTCAATTGAAAACAAATTTTAGTCAAAATTGCAACAGTTCCAACTTTGAGCAGACATTATTTTTATGGTTTAAGATCGTGACACAGAAATATAAATTTTAATGTCCATTCAAGTAATTAAAAAATTCAAATAAATAAATTGAAAACTGATAAAATCTATCCGTAACGGCTGTTTACCTTGTTTATGAGGTCATGGAGGTTACATCATCGCGTGTGTGTTGTCGCCTAAAGTGATAATGCCGCTATAGGCAACAGAAATTGTTTTTGCAAAGGAACATTATTCAGTGTAAAATGGTCGTAAAATTAATACACGCAATTACCAACAATGACCAACAATTAACTGTTGTCCTCTATCCTGGCGATCGCAAAATAGCTCACATTTGAAAACAGCTTGGATCCAGATTAGACGTCGAGTAACTCTACAGCTTGGATCCTGATTAGACGTCAAGTAACTCTACAGCTTGGATCCAGATTAGACGTCGAGTAACTCTACAGCTTGGATCCTGATTAGACGTCAAGTAACTCTACAGCATGGATCCAGATTAGACGTCGAGTAACTCGGCCTCTCATCTGGATCCAAACTGTTTGCATAGGTATTCACTCATCCGCCCATAACAGGCTTAAGGTTAAAAGTACAAATACAAAGGACATCCGAACATATGTCCTCGTGTTTTGCATTTTGCACACCGTATGGATCCAGAATATTTACAATGTTAACTCTCTCCTTTATATAAACGCCTTTTCACGCATCTCAGAGTAGACCCAGATCTGTCGGAACCTATAGGGGCCGTTTGATCAGTGTCTGCTCTGTTTGCTAATGTAATTTTATACACATGCTTCTTTACTTTCTCAAATATCTGCAATGTTCCGCCTTCCATATTTAATTATACATGTAACTATTTTGTCCATGAATATTCAGCATGTATTGAAATTCGGATTAAATATGGAACAGAGAGATTAGTAAATTTTCTGTGTTCCGGTTTTACTGGTTAACTACTGGTTAACTGAGTTTTACTCGTTCACTTAGTTTTACTTGTTCACTTAGTTTTACTGGCTCACTTAGTTTTACTAGTTCACTGAGTTTTACTGGCTCACTTAGTTTTACTGGTTCACTGAGTTTTACTTGTTCACTGAGTTTTGTTAGGGCACCTAGTTTTACTGGTTCACTTAGTTTTACTGGTTCGCTTAGTTTTACTGGTTCACTTAGTTTTATTGGTTCACTTAGTTTTACTGGTTCACTGAGTTTTACTTGTTTACTGGTTCACTGAGTTTTACTTGTTCACTTAGTTTTACTTGTTCACTTAGTTTTACTGGCTCACTTAGTTTTACTAGTTCACTGAGTTTTACTGGCTCACTTAGTTTTACTGGTTCACTGAGTTTTACTTGTTCACTGAGTTTTGCTAGGGCACCTAGTTTTACTGGTTCACTTAGTTTTACTGAGTTTTACTGGTTCGCTTAGTTTTACTGGTTCACTTAGTTTTATTGGTTCACTTAGTTTTACTGGTTCACTGAGTTTTACTTGTTTACTGGTTCACTGAGTTTTACTTGTTCACTTAGTTTTACTTGTTCACTTAGTTTTACTGGCTCACTTAGTTTTACTAGTTCACTGAGTTTTACTGGCTCACTTAGTTTTACTGGTTCACTGAGTTTTACTTGTTCACTGAGTTTTGCTAGGGCACCTAGTTTTACTGGTTCACTTAGTTTTACTGAGTTTTACTGGTTCGCTTAGTTTTACTGGTTCACTTAGTTTTATTGGTTCACTTAGTTTTACTGGTTCACTGAGTTTTACTTGTTTACTGGTTCACTGAGTTTTACTTGTTCACTTAGCTTTACTTGTTCACTTAGTTTTACTGGCTCACTTAGTTTTACTGGTTCATTGAGTTTTACTGGCTCACTTAGTTTTACTGGTTCACTGAGTTTTACTTGTTCACTGAGTTTTGCTAGGGCACCTAGTTTTACTGGTTCACTTAGTTTTACTGAGTGTTACTGGTTCGCTTAGTTTTACTGGCTCACTTAGTTTTACTAGTTCACTGAGTTTTACTGGCTCACTTAGTTTTACTGGTTCACTGAGTTTTACTTGTTCACTGAGTTTTGTTAGGGCACCTAGTTTTACTGGTTCACTTAGTTTTACTGGTTCGCTTAGTTTTACTGGTTCACTTAGTTTTATTGGTTCACTTAGTTTTACTGGTTCACTGAGTTTTACTTGTTCACTTAGTTTTACTGGCTCACTTAGTTTTACTAGTTCACTGAGTTTTACTGGCTCACTTAGTTTTACTGGTTCACTGAGTTTTACTTGTTCACTGAGTTTTGCTAGGGCACCTAGTTTTACTGGTTCACTTAGTTTTACTGAGTTTTACTGGTTCGCTTAGTTTTACTGGTTCACTTAGTTTTATTGGTTCACTTAGTTTTACTGGTTCACTGAGTTTTACTTGTTTACTGGTTCACTGAGTTTTACTTGTTCACTTAGCTTTACTTGTTCACTTAGTTTTACTGGCTCACTTAGTTTTACTGGTTCATTGAGTTTTACTGGCTCACTTAGTTTTACTGGTTCACTGAGTTTTACTTGTTCACTGAGTTTTGCTAGGGCACCTAGTTTTACTGGTTCACTTAGTTTTACTGAGTTTTACTGGTTCGCTTAGTTTTACTGGCTCACTTAGTTTTACTAGTTCACTGAGTTTTACTGGCTCACTTAGTTTTACTGGTTCACTGAGTTTTACTTGTTCACTGAGTTTTGTTAGGGCACCTAGTTTTACTGGTTCACTTAGTTTTACTGGTTCGCTTAGTTTTACTGGTTCACTTAGTTTTATTGGTTCACTTAGTTTTACTGGTTCACTGAGTTTTACTTGTTTACTGGTTCACTGAGTTTTACTTGTTCACTTAGTTTTACTTGTTCACTTAGTTTTACTGGCTCACTTAGTTTTACTAGTTCACTGAGTTTTACTGGCTCACTTAGTTTTACTGGTTCACTGAGTTTTACTTGTTCACTGAGTTTTGCTAGGGCACCTAGTTTTACTGGTTCACTTAGTTTTACTGAGTTTTACTGGTTCGCTTAGTTTTACTGGTTCACTTAGTTTTATTGGTTCACTTAGTTTTACTGGTTCACTGAGTTTTACTTGTTTACTGGTTCACTGAGTTTTACTTGTTCACTTAGCTTTACTTGTTCACTTAGTTTTACTGGCTCACTTAGTTTTACTAGTTCACTGAGTTTTACTGGCTCACTTAGTTTTACTGATTCACTGAGTTTTACTTGTTCACTGAGTTTTGCTAGGGCACCTAGTTTTACTGGTTCACTTAGTTTTACTGAGTTTTACTGGTTCGCTTAGTTTTACTGGTTCACTTAGTTTTATTGGTTCACTTAGTTTTATCGGTTCACTGAGTTTTACTTGTTCACTTAGTTTTACTGGTTCACCTAGTTTTACTGGTTCACTGAGTTTTACTGGTTCACTTAGTTTTACTGGTTCAATGAGTTTTACTGCTTCACTTAGTTTTACTGGTTCACTGAGTTTTACTGGTTCACTGAGTTTTACTGGTTCACTGAGTTTGGGTCCTGACCAGATGCCTCGTCAATAAACATGGACTATTTCCGAGGAGAGCCTCTCTTTCATTTGCATTTAGGTTAACATTTCCAGTAGACGTCTGACAAGGCTTCGAATTAGTTGCACATTTTTAAACGTAAATATTATTAAACCTTCACCTTATAAATATTCATGTAAGACAATATGACATCATGAATATTAAACTAGCTGATTTCGAATAATGCCATATGTTCCCAGAGAATCACAGCCACGACAGAAACTGTCGCATCTATATCAGTCAATACTCATACAATATAGAAACTGACATGACAGCTCCTACAGAAGCCGTATGATCTGGGTCTACTCTATTTGCAAACTACGCAAGATAAATGGTTATAAGATACAATTATAGTTAGTTTGTTTGTGTTGATTAACGTCTGTTTCTTCTAACTATGGGCTAATTGGACGCCCCAGAAAGAGGAGAGAAGATAGAGAGACACCCGGGCACGATGCACTGCTCTTATTATCGACAGAATTTCTCTGATTCTATTGGATCTTTTAGATGCCCAGTGTAAAGCATTGACACATTTGACCTCGGTTTAAAGTCTCGTCCGAAGGATCGAACCCGAGACCCCTGGTACAGTAGAACCTGTCTTAAGTGGCTTTCAAAAAGAGACCTCATCATGGGTCTGTAAAATAGGTCGGTAGGAGCTTTCTGCATTAATGCGTTCCTGCTTTAACCCTTTCCCTGTTCTATGTTTATTACAAATTTCAATACCTACTGAATATTCATGGACAAAATAGTTATAACGAAATATGGAAGTTGAAATATTGTAGCAATTTTATAGGAAGTTAAGAAACATACATGTATCTATCAAATTCCAGTAGCAAACAGAGAAGACCCTGATCAGACGGCTCCTCTAGGAGCCGTCTGATCTGGGTCTACTCTGTTTGCAAATGCGTGAAAACACGTTTATATGAGGAAAAGGGTAAAGCAGCGATTTACTTTATCAAAACCGTTATGTAATGGTAAACCCTTTACCCAATAAGAGATAGGGAAAAAGGTGCGTACCCAAATACAAATGTACTAAAATCGTCATTTCTCCACCCAATCCTATATTGTGACCAATCACAGTATAGAGTTTGGTGGAGAAAAAAGACGATGTTCTTGAAAATGTTGAAATTTACACATGTTATCTGGACCGCTGCCCGTTACAGACTCTATAGAGTAAATCCAAATTAGAAGGCTCCTTCAGATCAGGGTCCGTTCTGTTTGCTTATGGAATTATACAGATCCAACTATACAGTGTCTGCTAATACCAAACGAGTCTGTGTTCATATGCCATTTTAACTCTTTTGGCGCCAATGTCGCCTGTTGGCACCATTGAAAACAGTGTTGTCCCAGGTCAGATCATCTGACCTGGGAGTTCACTGTTTTCTGCATTATTTTAGCCCAATCATACAGGTTTTTAAAAACAAATGTTTTACTAATATACCTTTGTTTTTAGCTTAGAATTATATTTAATATGAAATTATTATTGCAGACGACACTTTTAAATTTGGCGCCAAAAGAGTTAAGTTCCCATACATAGGAAACAGGCAAACACTATATATCCAACTAAACTGGTATGCACTGGGGCATTGCCCTGGTGGAGGAGTACGACAAGGCGTAGTTACCTGCCGCATCTCTTTAACCCTTTCCTTCATATAAACGCATATTGACGCATTTGCAAGCAATGTAAACCCAGATCGGACGGTGCATATAGGAGCCACCTTACCAGGGTCTGCTCTGTTTGCCTTTGACATGATATAGATCTGAGTGTATAGTTTTTGTTGTCAAAGCAAAAACGTTCCTTGAACAGTTTACATTATACAAAATCAGCTAATAAATATGCATAATATCATTATTTCTTACATGAATATGAAACAGGGACAGGGTTAATAAACTGACGCACGTGATGAAGAATATTAACATGGTCTTCTTTGTGTACCTGGAAAACTTCAACTTCTTGGTTTTGGGAGATCCAATGAGTTTTCACTCCACGGATTTCAGTTTACTCTCTGCGTCATAGTAATATGAGATTCAGGTTTCATCACAAGTCATCAATCTACCTCGAAGTTATACCTCGTTAAAATAGACGTGTTCATGGCCACACTGTTAACCTTCTTCTCTGCTGTAAGCATGTTGTGTATCCATTCTGTATAGACTTTTGGCATAAGTAAATGACCATGAAGGATGGTTCCCGTGGAACTTTTCTCCCCTCACCAGTAGAAACCTGCCTGTTTTCCATTATGACATGGACCTTATCAGTGTTTTCTTGGAAGGCTGTAGTTGTCGGCCAGCCAGGGCGGGGTCATCTTCTATACTCTGGCTATCATGTTTAATCCCCCGTCCGTCGTTTGACTGTGGCATACGATGGGACAGAGTCTTTATACACAACTCACAAGCGCTCATTGATCCATTCTGGCAACCAGTTCACTCCACAGCAGTGATTGCAGAGCGAAATACTTGCACACAGTGAAGATATATGTAATTATACAACAGGGCATGGGTAAAGAAGGAGAAATGTATTTTAAAATTCAGCAAGAGAAGGGTTAAAAAACAATATACAATATGGGAGTCACGGGGTTAACACATTCACTTATAAGCTATTTTTAGATCCAACGTCTTTGAATAAATCTATCGAAAAGGAGCATTGTCTGGAAAAAGATAAATTTTAAACTTGTGTAGTTTTGAAACCATTGTGATAAGAAGAGAATGTGTTCACATGGAGGAAATCATCTATTTATCACAATTGTTTCAACAAGCGACTTTCACAGAGGCGTCAATATGACGGAATGGGTTAAATAAATGATACAGACAGGGCTTGTTACTTACGGGTCTTCTAAGCACTGGGCCGCTGTCAAGACCCATTCTTCTGCCACGAGGGAGCCTGAACACACAAGGTTTCCCTTGTATTCTATCCAAGTTACGAAAGGATATTCGTTAGTTCTTGCTTTTCTTGCTTTAAAAATTCTTGTTGATATTGATCGCGAATCCACTGAGACAACCAGAATGGCTGTTAATACTGTTATGGCACTTCCTGGAAATATACATAGCATATTAGATAATACAGTAAAACCTATATAAAACGAGCACTATATAAACAATGTTCAGTTTTATATGTCAGTTCATTTATTTCAAACCTTAAATTTCCTGAATGAAAATAAAACGCCCGTTTATTTTAATAACCTTGTGTGTCTTTAAAAGCAGGTGGTTGCTTAATCAATGACGAAAGAATGTAGAAGGTCCTTGATTTCCAGATCTAGAATTAGACCTATTTGTTTCGTAGTCGTTTTTGATGGGTTATAATGTAAACGGTGATTTGCAACAATATAGATATACCCCCAAACGCCTACGAGCATTTCGAGGCGATTCTAATCAATTGCGACAAGATAGGGATTGGCTAGAATAAGAGATTGTGGTAGAGCGGTATGTACAGCTCTGCTGCTCTATCCAAGATTGTGGTAGAGCGGTTTATACAGTCCTGCCGCTCTATCAAGATTGTGATAGAGCGGTATGTACAGCTCTGCTGCTCTATCCAAGATTGTGGTAGAGCGGTATATACAGCCCTGATGCTCTATCCAAGATTGTGGTAGAGCTGTATATACAGCCCTGATGCTCTATCCAAGATTGTGGTAGAGCGGTATACACAGCCCTGCTGCTCTATCCAATATTGTGGTAGAGCGGTATGTACAGCCCTGCTGCTCTATCCAAGATTGTGGTAGAGCGGTATATACAGTCCTGCTGCTATATCCAAGGTTGTGATAGAGTGGTATATTCAGCCCTGCTGCTCTATCCAAAACCTCTTTATTCTTAGCGAAACATAAAATGTCCAAATAAGAAAGGACTTAGAGGAGAAATATTTTACGCTTTCGCTGACAATGTCGCATCTGTGATTACCTATGCAAACGGTTTGAATCCAGATGAGACGCTGAGTAACTCGACGTCTCTTCAGAATCGAAACTGTTTGTTACAGTGGCTGTTTTTGAAACAAAATGAAGATTTTTGTGGGGGGTTTTTTTTGAAAAAAAAGAAGATTGTAGCAGACGAAAAAGTTTACAGACGACACAAGTTGACAGTGAAATAATTAACTTGGTTTTCTACAAGCTCCTCTTATTTACTAACAACTATGAAACATATACATCGAAACGAATAGAGTTGTCTTCTTTATTGATTCAAATTGTTTTATTTGGGTTTCCCTTCCTTCTGAGAATCCCTATGCGTATTTATAGATCATTGCCAATAGAGAAGAAAAAATCCACGAACTAAACATACAAAGAACCATTCAAGTCACTGGTAGAGTTTTCCACGGTGGTCTGCTTTGTTTGCTTATGACATAATATAGACTTGACTCTACAATTTTTTGCAATGGTTTTCTAACTTGAATATTCAACAAAGAGAATGGTTCAAGAAGGAAACACTTTGCATTTTGTGCTGTTCGTCAGTCAAAATGGCTCCTATTGTTTTTTTTCTGTTCATTTATGTATGTGAACTCTCTTGTTTTTTGAAAATGTTCTTGCAAATTTAAGAATGTAAAAACAAACTTGAATTGTAAATGAGTTCATAGATCTCATTTTCTATGTATAAAGCTTAAGAACAAGTGCTTCTTTCCCCTCTCTGTTTGTCTGTATGTATGTCTGTATATCTGCATCTATGTCTGTCTATGTCTCTCGCTGTCTCTCTGCCTGTCTCTCTGACTCTCTGTCTCTGTATCACTCTGTGTCTGTCTGCCTGTCTGTCTGTCTGTGTTTGTATGTATGTTTGTATGTCTGTCTCAGTCTCTGTGTCTCTGTATCTGTCTGTCTCTTACTTTAAATTCGAAAATAAAACAACAAAAACACATAAACAGCAGATGAAACTCATGACCTCATTTTGACTGACATATAACAATTATTTGCTATTTAAGGTTACTTGAACAAGATTTCTAGTTACTTGACAGATTCGCCTTTTGACGTCTTATGCAAACAATGCAGACCCATATATGACGTCTCTTGTAGGAGTCATATGATCAGTATCTATTCTGTATGCCATATGGAATAATATAGATCTGATTCTATAAGTTCTGTTGTAGCCAAAATTCCTTCGTTGATATGACATTATTAAATCAGCTAATATAACTATTCGTGTTGTTATTATTTCTTCTTACAAGATAAAGTGTTAATTTGTATGGTTTAGGACATATATTAAATTTTCTAAAACGCTTCACTAAAATAAATGAATCTCCTACAGCATTGTCGAATATAATTATATATTATCTGTGCTCCCCGACTTACCTAGAAATGAATAATATTCCATTTTATATATAATTTCTTTAATTGCACAATGTCGGACTTTTTTCTTCCTTTATAATGATGTTAGTTTCTTGTGTTACTTGTTACTTAGCAATATATGTATAAATAAGTTCTCAATATATGTATAGATAAGTTCTTAAGTTTCTTATGTTCTTTTAGTTACTTGCTGGAAAATCGTCCCGTCCAACCTTATATACTAAGGGAGAAAAAGCCAGAGGCAACAAATTTTAACGTACAATTCAGTGAATGTATGTACAGTAAATCCCCCCTAAACCGGAATTCTAGTGGAGAAGAATTTAGTTACTGTTAGGCAGGTGGCTGCTTAAAGCAGAGTGAAAGTCATGCAGAAAGCTCTTAGAGAAGCTTTATGCATGACATTCACCCTGCATTAAGCTGCCACCAGTCTCCAAGGCCGAAATTTATACTAAAATGAACGTCCGATTTAGAGGGGGCAAAATTACTTTATAGCAAATCTTTATCAATCCTTTGGTACTTTTGACGCACGTGTAGGGACCGTCTGACCAGGGTCTACTCTGTTCGCTAAGGACTTATATAGACCTGATTCTGCAGTTCCTGTCATGGCAAAATAACTCATGTTCACGTGTTCATTGTAAACATTCGCCGGTTAAATATTCGACTTATACAGTACAAAAAGTAGTGTAAACTTTATTCTTTGGGGACTTTCTGCATTAATTTCGCAAACAGAGAAGACCCAGATTAGACAGCTCCTGTAGGAGCCGTATGATTAGATTCTGCTCATTAGGTAAATTTATATAATCACACAGTCACGTGTACAGTCATTATTTCTCACATGAATATTCATGAGGTAAAGGGTTATTGAATATCCACGTAATCGACAATGAGTTTATGTGCTCATGGGATGGGAATATTAACCCAACTGGGAGTGGAGGGAGGGCGTTTAACGCGATGTTTATGTTTTTACTCGGCGCCTCATCTGGATCCAAACCCTTTACATAGGTAATTACTCACCCCAGTAACAGGCTAAAGGTTAAAACATTAAATACAATAAAATTTGGTTAGCGTTGATCAATTGTGCTATTTCATAATGCATATTGTCATAGGTCAAGGAATTCTGGCAAGTGCCGCTGGCAAAAGCCGGTTTACGCATTAAAAAACTGTAATAGGTAAACTTTGTTATGTAAGTACATTTCGAAGTGCAAAATATTTGAGTCATCACGAGAAGTTTTAATTAACAATTTATCCCACGACTTTTACGCCTTTGCAAACAGAGTAGACACAGGTCAGGTTCTGCTCTGTTTGCTTATGGAACAATATAGATCTCATTCTACAATTTCCGCCATGACCAAAAATTGATTTTGTTAATAAAAAAATCAAAATCTAATTAATATCCATGACGTCATTATTTTTTTACATGCCGGTTAACAGTTCAAATGTTGTTTTGCTGCTCGACCATTTTGGAACCATTTTCGTCCCCAAACTAAATTTTGTTTCGGAAGCTTATCGTCTGCTTATAGTTTCAAAGTAGAATTTTCTTCAAAACAAACTCCAAGAATATTATTATTGTGGCAAACAGTGTAGATCCTGATGACACAGCGGGTTACTTGATGTCTCACTTGGATAAAAAAAAACTGCCTGTTAAACTTATTACACATTCGCCTATGGCGGCGATTTAAGATAAACAATACGTCCACGCATGTACATAAATAAACAAAAACAAGTGAACTCATTAGTGACCAAGGCGTCCTTTAACCCTTTAAACGCCTTTTCACGCATTTGCAAACAGAGAAGATCCAGATCAGACGCATCCTAGAGGAGCCGTCTCATCAGGGTCTGCTCTGTTTGCCAATGGAATTTAATAGATCTGTTTCTCTACTTTCTAAAATGGCTACAATGTTTCACCTTGCAAATTTCATTATAACTATTTTGTCCATTTATATAAAGTAGGTATTGAATTTACACTAAATATAGAACAGGGAAAGGGTTAAGAAGGACATAGGGTAATCAGTGTAGACCCTGATCAGAGGGCTCCTGATTGCACTATAGGGTTTAATGAACACATGCAACACTGTTGTAACTAAAAGCTATGGGTGAAAATCGGGACAAATCTTAGCAAACAGTAACATACAGAGCTCCGGATAAGATGCGTGAAGTAAATTGTTTTCAGGAATAACTTCTTTATTTCTCCACCAAACCCTATACTGTGACACTCTTTAAAATCGTCTTGAAGAAACGATTCTAAAGAGTGGTCACAGTATAGGGACTCGAAAGACGATTCTAAAGATTCGCAGTACAGGGCTTGGTGGGAAACTGACGATATTTTGAGTATTTGGGTACGCACCTTTATCTGTAGCTCTGGGTGTGAATACATACAAGATGACGAGTACCTTGGTGGCTTATCAGGGCGTACATCCCCTACTATTCGCATTGCAATGAACAGAAGTGGAAGAAAGCAGATGTTTGATATTCATTGATTAATTGTCTGCTATCGGGTCGTATTATTATGAAAAGAAATGGAAGAACAATGATATTCAACCTTTTTGAATACGGGAAATGAGTATATTGTCATTTGTAAACAGTCTAGACTCAGATCAGAGGGTTACTAGAAGATCCCTATGATCAGGGTCTGCACTGTTTGCCATTCAGAATCCTCCCGCAAATTATGACTTGTATACTGAATGGGTTATATTGTTAAACCATTTCCCTCGTGAATATTTACTAAGACTAGTTTACTGTATGAATAGTTTATAATTACACATTAAAGGTTTAACAATGACGTGTTTGACTGTGATAGAAACTTTAGAATCAGATATTTATTAATTCATAAGCAATCAGAGCAGACCCAGATCACACAACTTCTGTTGGAATTATATCCTATTTGAAACGTTCTGAATAATTTTCGTTATGCATATTGTTTTTAGCTGCAATCTACCTTTATTCCATATATACACATGTCTACGCATTGAAAACAGAGTACACCCAGTTCATGTGTCTCCCGTAGGAACTGTCTGATCTGATACATTTGATCTACAATACACCCATTAACTTAATGTACCATTATAAATATTAACCCTTCTCATGCTGAATTTTAAAATACATTTCTCCTTCTTTACCCATGCCCTGTTGTATAATTACATATATCTTTACTGTGTACAAGTATTTCGCTGTGCGATCGCTGCTGTGGAGTGCACTGGTTGCACAATCAACTTGTAAATAGTGCAGACCCTGATGAGACAGCTCCTGCAGGAGCTGTCTCATCTGGGTCTTCACTATTTACAGGTAGGTATATTGACGTGAATAGCAAGCGAAGGGTTAAGTTAATGGATGTTCAATATTGTCATTAAAATGAAAAAAAAAATCATTATATATCAGGTAATGGGCTGAGAATAGTTGGTACACTATTTCTGTTTCATGTGATCCGTTTCATGTGACGCATTTACTGCAGACCGTTGTATGAGGGAGGGTCGTAACCAATGTTGGTCGAATTTGTGGCCCGACCCGTTTTCATAAAATGACATATGAAATAAAACATGATTATACATATACTATACAATTTCTGCCTTGGCAAATCCCGTTGTTTCATGTGTGATTATATAAAAACCACTTAACCCTTTCGCTGCCAATGCCGGATCTGTGATTACCTATGCAAACAGTTTGGATCCAGATGAGACGCCGAGTAACTCGGCGTCTCATCAGGATCCAAACTGTTTGTTACTATTACTATGTTTTTGAAACAAAAATGAAGAAAATCAAAAGAATGAAAATTTGTAGCAGACGACAAAGTTAGCAGACGACAGAGTTTGGCAGCGAAAGGGTTAATGATTATTCTTGCATACATGAATACCTAATTAACCATTCCCCTCATTAAAACGCCGTTTCATGCCTCTGCATACATAATAGATCCATATCAGACGGCCCCTGTAGGAGCAATCTGATCAGGATCTGCTCTGTTTGTTAATGAAATAATACAGACATGATTCGTAACTTTTTGGTGTTATTCTTTTTACATGAATAGCCATGGGTAAGGGACAACGACCAACAACAAGTCTTTTTATTGAGGTTATACTGCACGTGGCATTATTCTCATGTAGGTCACCTGGTTGGTTATAATAAATCTTTGCACAATTTTAATGTCCCTTGCAAATAGTTTGGATCCAGTTTAAGCCTTTCCTTCATATAAACGCATTTTCATGCATTTGCAAAGAGAGTAGACCAAAATAAGACGGCTCATATAGGCGTGTGATCAGGGTCTGCTCTGTTTGCTAATCGAATTTGATAGGTTTGTTTCTTTACTTTATAAAATGGCTCCATTGTTCCACTTTTCACATTTCATTATAACTATTTTACCCATGAATATTCAGTACGTATTTAAATTTTGAATAAACAGAACAGGGAAAGGGTTAACTCTTTCGGCGCCAATGTCGCCGGTTGGCACCATTGAAAACAGTACAGTCCCAGGTCAGATGCCGCCTTTTCAAGGCGGCATCTGACCTGGGACTTCACTGTTTTCTATATTATTAGCCTAGACATACAGGTTTTAAAAACAAATGTTTTACTAATATACCTTTTATTATTTATTTTAGAATTATATTTAATATGAAATTATTATTGCAGACGACACTTTTAAATTTGACGCCAAAAGAGTTAAACGCCAAGTTACTGGGCGTTTCAACAGAATCCAACAATTAAGACTGTAATTGCACGTTTGAAGTGAAATGAAGGACATATTAATGTAAATAATAATACAATTAATGTTTATTAGCTGCGTTTTATTATGGTTTATGAACAAGCGAAGCTTTTGTCTTGACACAACCTGTAGAATCAATCAGATACACAATCATTCAATTAGCTAATCTCTGACCTTGGTCTATTCTGTTTGCAGAAACGTAAAAAAGCGCTCCAATCAAGTACAGTTTAACAGTACAAAATAAATTGCAGATGACGATAGTGTCTTAACATGCCGAGAGGTGCTTATTCCCTCTGGGTAGGATCGTTTAATACTTATTAACTTCGCCTTATTCGTACTGACCATAAAACCACAATAGAACATCTCTAAAACGAGCACCTCATATAGGTGTCTTCAAATGTAGACAGTTGAGTGTTCAGTGCACTTATCGTGGGAACCACTTACCAATGAATGCGTCCATGGATACGTTGGGTCATAATAACAGTTTGTTGTGACCAATATCAATCAGTAAACAGCCACAAGTGTATTAGTATTCAATACAGTTAAAATTTATTCTGGCATAAGACAATGGGTAAACAGATAAATATAATACTATTCGTTTAAAATATACAGCCAAACAGCTCTATAAACTTAATGTGCAGGACTGAACACAAGTAAAGTTACTATGAGCTAGTGACTTGGGATGCATCACTTAAGCAATATATGAACGTATTTCCATTAGACTCCCTAATGTAACGTATTGGCATTTCCTTGCGTCTTAACCCTATTTAGATGTAAACTCATGAAAGAAATAATCGCATCATGGGTATTTAATTAGATAAAAAAAATATACTGGCAAGTAAACACAGGAACTTTTAGCAATGAATGGAACTGTAGATTCCATAAGGACATAGAACATACTCTGATCAAACGGCTCCTATAGGATATAATCTTGATCTGGGGTTCTCTGTTAGCAAAGGTGAAAAAGCGTCTTTATGGAGTAAATAGTTATCCCCTCCTTCACTGTCTCTGTTTCTCTATGTCTCTATCCTCTCTTTCTGTCCTCTCCCATTCTGTCTCTGAATCACCTGTCCTGGGTCTACACTGTGTATAAATACCAATTAAAAAAAGAAAATACCTCGGGCAATAAATATGTTTGTCGTAATCAGTTAGGTCTACATGAAGTTTAACTATTTGCACTAAAAGGAATTGTTCCCTGCAATAAAATGTATGCAGCAATTTCGACATTTAAATTTAGCTAAGTTCTCTTCAAACAATCAATCAGAATGACAAACAAGGTTGATCCTGACGAGAGGTCGGGTTAATTGACGCCTCATCTGCACTCAGACTGCTGGCATCGGTAACGGTAATCACAAATTCGCACGCGGTCCACATGCAAAGAACAGTAAAACCTCTCTATAACGGCCACTAAATTACATCAAGTATTTTGTGTTAAAGGCACGTGGCTGCTTAAAGCAAGGTGAAAGTTAAACAGAATGCTCCTATAGGAACGTTCTGTTTTACTTTCCCCTTGCTTTAAGAAGCCACCTGCCCTAAATATCAACTAATTAACACAATTTAGTGGCCATTATAGAGAGGTTTTACTGAATTAACATTTCTTAACTCTCAGTGTGCTGTTCATGTCTTCTGCAAAAACGTATTTCCTGATTCGACTCTCAAAGTTAAGCCCGTGAAATGTCGTAAAACTGGGTGCCAGACCGTTTGGACCCTGCGTCTCGTATCTCATACCTGTTGACAACGGTGATCACGATTCTGTTAACCCTTAGCTCGCCACAGTTTTTCATCACTTTGCCCTCTTTGAATATTAACCCTTTCGCTGCCAAACTCTGTCGTCTGCTAACTTTGTCGTCTGCTACAAATTTTCATTTTTTTTTATTTTCTTCATTTTTATTTCAAAAACATAGTGACAGTAACAAACAGTTTGGATCCTGATGAGACGCCGAGTTACTCGGCGTCTCATCTGGATCCAAACTGTTTGCATAGGTAGTCACAGATCCGGCATTGGCAGCGAAATGGTTAATTAGGCATATCTTTAAAAAAAAATATACATGATAAATGTATGTTGAAATGATTTTCCTAGGCAAAAGCATAGAGTAAGCAGGCATGGATTATCCATAACAAACAGCGCAGACCCAGATGAGACTCCTATAAGAGCATGTTCAATGCCTTTGCTTAGGAAAATCATTTCAAAATACATTGTATCCTGTATAGTTTTTGTAAAGATTTGCATAATTAGGTTTACGTGTTGTTTAACTATTTGCACTAAAAGTAACTGTCCTCTGTGTTAATATGCGGTATGCAGCAATGTCGACATTTAATTATATACTGTGTGTTCATTTATAATAATATTGGTACAAATATTTGGAATAGAGCAACGAGCTTACCGCCAGGCAGCCATCGTTTGTCGGGGATTAAAATAGTTTTAGCATTTTTTGGCAAACGTTTGTCTAAGGAGTAGTCCTACAAAAGTATCCCCTTTAGCAACATCAGTGATTGTCTTGATATTTTTATCAGATAATAGTTTGACATGTGTAATTAAAAATAAATTTTCTCTACTCAATAATCCCGTCTGTGTATACCCTTGAAAACAGAGTAGACGCAGAGCAGACAGGTCACGTGGGAACTTCTAATTACGGCCTGTTCTGTTTACTTATACCTGTACGTTACAATCTCATGTTCTATTTCCATGACAACATACCACCTTATTTTTCAATTTTATGATATGCTGTAGTAACTAAAACTATCACTAAATGTGATGAATACCCCCGCACAGCAGACTTGAGCGCAAATCCAAGTTTGTGACACCAACTACCCATGTATCAGGACGAAATGACAAAACTACTCGAAGTTCAAGTGGAGATAATTCTGTAATGCCTGCACTAAACACATAGAAAATGCATCTTGCACATGCAATCCAATAACTTTCAAATTGATGGAGGAACAGGACCAACTCCCCATGTCACATGCCAAGTTAAAGGGGGTGGGGGTTAAATTTTGAAATACCCAGCGCTAAACACATGACAATTGCGTTTTGCACATCTGCCATTCGTGGTTATTATGTATACCAAATAAAAATTCAACAACTTTTAAAAAGAAGGGGAGTTTGCGACACCAATTCCCAATGTTTCATTCCAAAATGACAGAAAATACTCAACGTTCAGGGGAAGATACTTCTGCAATGGCTAGCGATAAACTCATGGAAATTGCGTCTTGCACATCTACCATTCGTGGTTATTATGCATAGCAAATAAAAATTCAATAATTGTAAAACTGAAGCAGGGTTTGCGACACCAACTCCCCATGTTTCATGACAAAACATCTCGAAGTTCAAGGGGAGATAATTCTGCAATACCCAGCCCTAAACACATGAAAATTGCGTCGTGCACACCTACCATTCGTGGTTATTATGTACATGTATACCAAATGTAAATTTAATAACTTTCAGATTAAAGGAGGAGTTTGCGACACAAACTCCTACTGTTTCATTCCAAAATGACAGAAAATACTCAAAGTTCAGGGAAAGATAATTCTGCAATGGCCAGCAGTAAACGCATGGAAATTGCATCGTGCACATCTAACATTCATGGTTATTATGTAAACCAAATATAAAGTCTGTAACTTTAAAACTGAAAGAGGGGTTCGCGACACTAACTACCCTTGTCCGAATGTGGACGGATGTACGAACGGACCGACTGACTGACCAAAGACCACCCGCCCGCCCGACCGACCGAATAAGGTGTTAACTGAAATCTATTCTAAAACTTCGATCTACTAGAATATAGTTTCATTTAATGTCTCAAAATATAGATGAGTACAGCATGGGTAGTTTATAGGCTGTTAATCATGTATTCAAACACACAATATCAACTTAACTGTTTTATTCTACTTGTGGTATGTAGGTCATGTGTGTGGGGTATTTTGAATATTGTGTAGGGATGACTAAATTGGACACTTTGTAGGGTTGACCACATGTACAGTGCTCCCTCCCTACAACGGCCCTCTCAATAACGATTCCCTCCTTACAACAACGCATGTCACTGTTTCCGAAATAGCACGGCTCCAGAAACAACTTTTTTTTCCATCGTATTTTCTTTATGCCCCAATCAAACCATATGCTGTGACCACTCTTTAGAATCGTCACTTTGTGACGATTCTAAAGAGTGGTCACAACATAGGGTTTGATTGAGGCATACCGGTTTTAGTTCTCGAAATACACCCTATCTGGGGATCTGCAAACAAGCTAATTATGTTTGATTTCCCCTCCCTATAACAACTCCGTCTGAACAACACATACAAATTTCGTATCCCTAAGGGTGTCGTTGAAGAGAGGGAGCACTGTATATTGGATAAATGATGGTTTACCCATTTAATCCCATACTATTTATTGAAAACCCTTTCAGATCTTATTTTGGAACCAATCCACTATTTATATAGAGGGGTATAGCAAACAAATAAATACTGGAATAAGCCATTGACATAGGTAGGTTCAGCAAACAGGGCAGACCCTGATCAGATACCTCGGTTAGTCGCCTTCTGATATGGGTCTACACTGTTTGCCTACGTCCTTTAAATACAACCTTGCAATACTAGAGATCGCACTGGAGGTGATGCCTTATTTCATACTGTATAATGTTCGATTAACCATTTCCCTGTCGAATGTTCATGTAAGAAATAATTAAATCGTGAATATTTATCAACTTATAAAATGTTAACTTTTCAATGAAATATTTTGCTTTGATAAAAACTGTAGACACAGAGCTGACCCTGATCAGACGGCTCCTACATATTACACGAAGTACTTGTTTACAAAATCGCACATGAATACTTTCTAACCAAGCTGCTTCATTTATATCCTAAACTTCACTTGTATAACTCAATGAGTTTGTCAATCAGGTCTAACTTATGACTGAATGACATGTTTTTACTGGATAGGATTTAAGTTTAAAAACAGCTTTCAAATGCCTGACCATACAATGTTTCAGCTGTAGCATTAAACGAACTCCAACTGTAAATATAACCCCCCAGATATTTAAAAATTATTTACTATTTCTAAAACGTCTTCCTTATAAGTAAATGTGATATTTTTTCCTTACCTCCAACCTTTTTAAAAAAATGTTTGACAATTACTTTAAGTCTCCATTTGTCACAATGCTCTTCAAGTAAGACTAAGCCATCCTGTAGTCGTTTTTCAGAACCAGCGACTAAAACTATGTTATCGGCGTACAACATTAAAATAGCTTTCGCATACCAATATCAATTCCTTCACATCCTTTTGTGATAAACAATGCTTCAATATAATTCCAATACATTGAAAATTGAGAGACTCTTGCCTTGTCTGATACCCATTGTGCTAACAAAGCTATCACTTATTGTGTATGATTTACCTTACATGTAGTTTTGAAATAAATTTTCTTACATTGATTCAACAATATTTAATATATTTTCATATATAGTGGTACATACATACATGTACAGACAAATAGGATGCGAACTATTTATTAGATGTAGGCGCTTGCGATGAATCCTGTATTTGTGTAATTGGTTCAAGGCTTAGTAGATACGTTCTATCGCATTTGAGGTCGTAAATTTTGCAATGGCCTTACTGTCAAGATTGTCCTTCGGTTTACCTTTGCGATGATATTTGTTTATATCCGAACATGGACAATTTTACATTTCGTTTTGCCGCGAGTTCCAAGCGCTTTTTCTCAACATCCTCAACAGGATCTCTTGGGTCACCGTTGATGCCAGATATATCCAAACACATCCTTCTGATGTATTGCTCTAGATCGTAATGTTCGAGTCGTAGCGATCTCGTTTTTAAGTCGGCCATTTTCTATGTTAAGAAGTGTCACTCGTCCTGTAAATTTTCGGTTCTTCTATGTCTGATTTAAGCTAATTCAACAATTCACATTTTAGTTTTTCTGCTAGCAATTGAGCAAATTTATCGACCATTTCATTGACAAATTCAAGGCAGCCAATATTTTGGTGGTAGTGGGTGGGGGTATATAGCAAAACAAAGCAGTTCTGTTTCAGAAAAATCTACAGTTTCAAGATATTCAGAATCTCCACTTTCACTGTGTACTGTTTGATCATAACCAAATATGTCCTTTTTGGTCAACTGATTGTTCAGACCCGGTGATGATTTATTCCTTTTTCGGACCCGACGCTTTGTGTTTGGCTTGTACATAGACTTTATTCATAAACATTCACAAAATATTAGCAGTGATTCTAATAAATTCTTGTTACCCTTTCCATCAGCAAAACCGTCACTGTTCAAAATGTATTGGAGTTCATGTCAGTCTCACATCATCATATCGTGGAACCTATTAGAATTGGCGAAATATCACATTTTATCTGAGAGCTCACAAAAGAGCGCTATACTTGTTTACTCAATTATGATGCCATTATCTTTTACATGAATATTCATGACGTAAAGGGCGAAAGCAAAATATAGACATACTCGTACAATACATTTAAAAAACGAAAACAGATCTCTCAACTTTCACTCCATAAATATTTGTCGTCATGTAATATATAACTTAAATCCCTGTTTGGATTGCTGTAGA
Source organism: Azorinus chamasolen (assembly GCA_963576725.1). Lineage (NCBI taxonomy): Eukaryota > Metazoa > Mollusca > Bivalvia > Cardiida > Solecurtidae > Azorinus > Azorinus chamasolen. The sequence continues at coordinate 35,672,028 of OY755252.1, read as the reverse complement.
AGGCATTTAATATTGCTCTAGTCAATGGCAGCATATTTCCCATCTTTGATTTCCGCTGTGTGACGTATTTCCGTTTCCTTTCTACGATCTCGTCAACTTCCGGCTTGGATAAATTACCTGTGGAATAAATGAACATGTTTAAACAATAATAAGCAATAATTTAGCTTAAAACTTTACCATAAATACGCATTTCTACGCCTTTGCAAACAGTAGACCCAGATCAGACGCTCCTGTAGGAGCCGTCTGATCAGCGTCTGCTCTGTCTGCTTATGAAATAACATAGATATGGAATTACAGTTTTTATTTTGGCCAAACATATGTGTCCATGTGCCAATACAGTGCTCCCTCTCTACAACGACACCCTTTGGGATACGAATATTGTATGTGTTGTTCAGAGGGAGGGAAAATCAAACATAATTAGCTTGTTTGCAGATCCCCAGATATGGTGTATTTCGAGAACTAAAACAGTTATGCCTCAATCAAACCCTATGTTGTGACCACTCTTTAGAATCGTCACAAAGTGACGATTCTAAAGAGTGGTCACAACATAGGGTTTGACTGAGGCATAAAGAAAATACGATTGAAAAAGGTTGTTTCTGGAGCCTTGTTGTTTCGGAAACAGTGACATGCGTTGTTGTAAGGAGGGAATCGTTATTGAGAGGGTCGTTGTAGGGAGGGAGCACTGTATATACAATCATCTAATGTTCAGGATGTCATTATTTCTAACACGAATATCTATAAAGTAAAGGTTTTAAAAACATCAACAGTTGAGTATGGACGTATTTGGTATTGGTATTGACCTTTGCAGTAGGAACCAAATTGTCTCGGATACAATTTTTAATGTCTTATCGTACTGAAACCATTACCTCATGAATATTCATGTGAGTAATTCATTATAAACTGGGTCCATGCTTATAAAGCTTTAAGTTGAGTCTGAGTTTCGTTCTCAAGCTTTTGATTGGTCAAATTTGAGTTCTCAAGCTTTTGATTGGTCAGATTTGAGCCTGTGGCTCAAATCTGACCAATCAAAAGCTTGAGAACGTTCTCAGACTCAACTAAAAGTTTTATAAGCATGGACCCTGTTTTTTTATAATTGAGCATACAGGATAGCTAGGCGATTGCAGAAGCTGTAGAATTAGACATATTTTTCTATCGGCAAATGTATATAGTAGACCTTGATCAGATGGCTCCTACAGGAACCGTCTGATCTGGGTCTACTCTTTTTGCGAATTCACCCAGAAGCGTCTCTGCTAAGTTAAGGATTTCATAATAAGAACACTTTGTCGCTTGCTGACAAATAATTTCTTCAGAATAAATGTCATCTGATATATATTTCAGAGCAGAGAGTCAGATAAGCTGCATAAATCAAAACATTTTCAGGAGTGACTTCTTTATTTCTCTACTAAACACTATGTTGTGACCAGTCTTTAGAATAGTCTCGAAGATATAGGACTTTAGTATTGATTAATAGAATCAAGCTCGTTTCCGACTGGAACAGACCAACCTCGGGTAAAGAAACCTCCGGCTTTAACAAAACCCATGCTTGATTATTTTTCTCGCTGAAATACGCCCTAAAACCAAGTAAATTAACGGATTTTGGGAAGTACTACTTTACATTGCGTAATACGACTTTCATATCTACTAATAGCAACAAACTGCTGCATAAGGCGTGGTACCAAATGACGTCATTTGTTATGATAACCACCAACGTTACGTTTTGGCGTAAATATAAATGAATGAATGACTACAAAACAACGTCTTCGGTTAATTAAATAGGCTTTCAAAATGTTTATATATGATTAATAGATTTATATTAATTTTAATTTATATGGTTGTTGCCTAAAGAAATGTTGTATAATTTTGTAAGAGTTACTATCCTTTTATTAATTTCGAATAATCGCGCGTATGAATACACTAGACAAGGGGTGTTCTAGAGAAGGATTTCTCGCTTCTCAGACGTACTAGATAAGCTGAGTTACTAAAAATAGCCGTACTAGAAGTCTGGAGTAGACTTTTGAAGCAGATGAATATAAAGATGGGGTGGGGCTCTTTTAAGATTATTTTTCGGTCTAGACTAGCATTACGATTAATACTGATGTGATGATAGTTGAATATATCGCACAGAAAGGTCTACCGCTTAAACCGGAGACATTCTTAACATTGAGGACCAGCATCGAAACGAGGGATGGGTTTTCCGTTTCTTGTGTTATCATTAGTATTTATTGAATTTGACATGATAATGTTTCATGCATGTTTTGCCATGTATCTTATTGTAGTATATGTAATGTGAAATGTATTTGTTTTCTAAAAGCTAGCTATCTATGTAACGACAACGTTGTGTACGTGCTGAAAACGACACTTATATAATGGTTTGTAAATACATGTATGGTTTTGTTTGTAAATACATGTATGCGTAAAACATTAGCTTCGATAAGTCTATTGCCACTTGTATGTCACGAAATACACCAGTTAAACGCCTTGTTTCATTTCTACTTTACAAACCATATTATATTGCCATTCGTTGTCATCATCATTACACGTCATTACATTGGCGTCTCCTCAAAACTTGATACTTTTAAAAATATTTTTAAACATTATTATTATTGCTGCGGTGTACTGATACGGATAACGACAATGAAAATACTCGTATATATAAAACTACAGATGTATTCAAATGAGCCGAGACATCAGTCTACACATACTCCCTTTAATTTACTTAATTAGTTCAAGTTCTTGATTGATTATCTTAATCTTTGCTTAAGTCAGACACTGGGCAAATCATTTCACGTGTTTTGTGATACCCTAAAAAGTAAGCCAATTTTAAAGTTCATATCACACTTGGAGATTGGAACGTTATTTGTGCCGTAACTGTTCATTTGTTTTCATACCAGAAAGTTGCACAATCATGCCCATATAAAGAAAATAAATGATACAGACACCATAGTTTGATATAAAACCAGCTAAATCATCATTTGAAAGCGGTTGAATTATTTCGGTATACTTTGAGCATACCGGATGGTTTAAAATTCAATCTAAACAGTCGGTGTAGTTCGTGAGCGCTCAAAATGTCAACAAATCCGTGTTATCGGTGCTAATTACACAATCAATTACTCGCTACATGTTGCTACTTTCGACCTTGTTTCTGCGTGATGACTGATTTAATAGTTCATATTTTGTTATAGACAAATTAGAGAACTATATGAATTTACGCAAATTATCGCGATTTTGAGCAATATTATGACTTTAAATAATGTCCATTCTTTCTGTTTGATTTAAGCATTAATAATTATGAATGTGCTAATGAACTGATTAACAACATGATATTCTAAATCAAAGACCATTGTATTTCCTATATATTTGGTAACATATTGATAATGGTAGCTCCCAGCTGCCCAATGCCCTGTGATATCTCTATGCGTTGACGCTGTCCGGACGTACAATTGCTATGTAAATTCTAAATCAGATTTCAGATCTAGTTTTCGCAATTTCCCTGTCTTTTTCTCTATTTTAAGTGGGTTTCTCATTAATATACATGAATATGCTAATGAAGTTATTAACAGCATGACATTCTAAATCAAAGACCAATGTATTTAATTTATGTTTGTTAACAAGTTGATACTGTTAGCTACCAGCTCTCGAAGGCCTTGAGATATAATGTTATCTTCTCTATGCGCTGACACTGCCCGGACGTACGTCTGCTATGGATACTCAAAAACTCAATAAAATGCAAATAAGCCATAGAGACACGATTTTTTTTATAATAGTCTCCTTGAGGTTGTTTTATGCATAAGAACTTATTTGGGTGTATTAGGATCTTCACACAGTTTTCATCATCTTCTAGTCTTTTTCACTCTTTTTATGTTTTCTCATGAATATCCATGATTATGCAAATGAGGTAATTAACAAAACATATTCTTAATCAAGGTTCAATGTCTTACCTTCAGTTTGGCACCAGTTTCAAACTTTTAGTGCCCAAAATAGCATAAATATACTACATTTTAGTCTTTATCAACCGTAGTTGTCCAGACCACTGGTTGCCATGGAAACGGTAGATATACCCATAGCAGGAATGATTTTTTTCCATGGGTAAATTTTTATTTCCATTCAGCAGACCCTACCAAACACCCTACCCATGAGGGTTGCAAGGTAACCCTATCTGGCCCCGGGGTACTATGTTGTGAGCATTCTTTAGAATCGTGTCGAAGAGACGATTCTAAGGAGTGGTCACAGCATATGGGGTTGGTATAACGGTTGATTGAGAAATAAAGAAGTTATTCTTGAATTTTTTTAACCCTTTCCCTGTTCTATGTCTTTTCTAAATTTCAATACTCACTGAATAGTCATGGTCAAAATAGTTATAATGAAATATGGAAGGTAGAAAATTGTACATAGCCATTTTAGAAGCTAAAGAAAAAGATGTTTCAAATTCCACTAGCAAACAGAGCAGACCCTGATCAGACGGCTCCTATAGGAGCCGTCTGGTCTGAGTCTAATCTGTTTGCAAAAACGTGAAAACACGTTTAAATGAGGGAAAGGGTTAATTTACCAATCTTAACTGTAAATGTATTTAGTTTTAAACAGAAAAGAGGTACTGTTTGTCTTACGCAATTCCAAAAACTGGAAAATTTTGTCAAGATGTCCGGCTATATCTAAAGCAAAGTCTTCCGTTCTTAGAATAAGAAATTGTTGTCGCGGGAAGACCCGGAACCAGTCTTGAAGAAAAATGGAATAAAAACCAAGATGTATCCGTGCCTGAAAGCATAAAATGAAAACTCAAAGTACCGAATGTATTTATACCTGTCAACTTAACTCATACTGCTTGGCGCTCTAATATTCAGTTTGGAAAGAAAACAAAGAAAATACGATTTAGGAATTCATTAACTCAATTTCCCCTTGACTATCTTTAGACCCAACCTCTTTATATAGGCATGAACATGAGATTTACTAGAGAACAGGAATGTTTTTAAAACTGTTTATTTTCAAACCATTGTGATAAATAGAGCATTTGCTCCTATGGAGCAAATGCTCTATTTATCACAATGATTTAAAAGCTGACGTTTACAGAGGCATCAGAAGGCATCAATAGGAGGAAATGGGTTAAGGCAACCAACTTTTGGAGACGAGATTGATCTTGCCTTAAAACCTTTTAATGTTCTACTCCATGAATAGGTACATGTATGTAAGAAATGATTACATTTTGACTTTTAATAAGGACGACATATATACTGTGTAATCAAAAAAATCATTATTCCATAAGCAAACAGAGCGGATCCTGATCAGACGGCTTCTACATATGTTTGCAAAGGCGTGAAGTGCGTTTAATCTGAGTCTACTCCGTTTACAAATGCATATTTATGGAGACGGGGATCAAGAAATATAATAACCAGGTAATGATTTTTTTCAAGAACAAAAACTTCACTTAGTGTACCTACTCTGGCCTTTACGTGTTGTTGACGGTCATACAGACACGAGCGCAACGTGTTCTGTCGGGTGCAGTTATGGATATTCTGAATCGATCGAACGACTTCAAGATGGAAACAGGAAGTAGTCAAGGGACCAAGTTTATGGAAAACGTAGTCGCTAAAGAGCCTGTCAAGGAAGATGTTTATTATAATTCTGAATGAAAACTTCTATTTTACCCATATAAGAAATAATGACATAATACATATTGATATAATAACACATTGGCACATTGGCCATAACAGAAACTGTAGTCATATCATTATTATACCATAAGCAAACAGGGCAGCCCCTCATCAGACGGTTTGTTCTGGGCCTACTCTGTTTGCAAAGTCGTATTTCTGGAGTAAGGTGTTAACCCTTATCCCGTGAATATTCATGTAAGAAATAATGAAATCATGCTTTAACCCTTCTCTTGCTATTCACGTCAATATACGTACCTGTAAATAGTGAAGACCCAGATGAGACAGCTCAGGCAGGAGCTGTCTCATTAGGGTCTGCACTATTTACAAGTTGATTGTGCAACCAGTTCACTGCACAACAGTGATTGCACAGCGAAATACTTGTACACGGTGAAGACATATGTAATTATACAACAGGGCATGGATATAGAAGGAGACATGTATTTTAAAATTCAGCAAGAGAAGGGTTAATGTCTATCATAAATAATGACATCATGCTTTAAATTTGTGAATTAGATGACTTTTGATACTGACAAATAAACACAGAAAATGACAATGGAAATTGTAGAATCAGAGACAAAATACTTTCTAAGCAACAGAGCAGAACCTGATCAGGTGACTGTTAAAGAAGCCATATGATCTGGGTCTACTCTATTTGCAAAGGCTGTAAATGGTAAAAGTAAAATAAATATCATGTACATAATATTACTGACAAGACAAATAACGATTTGTTTGCTTGTGATTTCACCCGAATATATTTTGTTTATCATGGATATTCTTTTTTGTCAGTATTGTTGAACTATATTAAACATTTTCGTTCATAAACGCTGTTTCACACACTTGCAATATACCCAGATAAGACGACGACTCCTGCCTACACGAGTCGTCTGATCAAAGTCTCTGGTTGCTTCTCAAACTTTTGATTGGTCAGATTTGAGTTCTCAAGCTTTCGATTGGTCAGATTCAACGTTAAAAGTTTTTTATCCAGTCACCAGGCTTCTCTAGTGACATAATAAAGGGGGTGCAGATAAACTTAGGTTTATTAGGTTACTTCCGGTAGTAGAAGGTTTATTAGGTTAGTAGATAGGCGTAGTGATTCTATAACCATGGAACTATTTTAATTTTCTGTAAATATGCATAAAAATCATGTTGACGAAATATATCTAACAGAAAATTCACCAAAAAAATTATTCAAATGAGAAAAAAAAAAATTGGCTATAGCTGGATTCGAACCCGCGCCTGATCATACAAAAACCAGTTCTAATCACTCTAAAGACGTCGTCCTTACCGATTACGCCACGGAGGCCACATACAAAATGGCGTTGATTTATCAGTTTTATTAATTTAATCCACCGCTAGCGAAACGTGTTTTTGATAAAATCAACCCCGGAAGCAAATATTGACAGATAAATAGTAAATGTTTTCTTTTCACTCTCATGATAATTTGATTGATAACTCTTACAGGGGCGGTGATAGTCATAGACCTAAATATAGCCCGTTCAGTTCCATCGATTTATGAGTGACGTTATGTCTATCTAAAAATAGAAACCGAGACTACGGAAATCAAATTTGACCAGGGAATATAACCATGTCTGTTTGAAATAACTTATCGACCCTCGATTCAAATCGTCTTATTTATCATTTTCAACCACGTTTCCCCTCTTGTAATGCAAGTATCGAAACTATTTTCCTCTGCGGTAGCTCATTAGATCTATTTACGTTTAAATGGAAATGAAAAGGGAGGGATCCGTTGATCGAAAAACCGCATTTTCAATTTAAATTATTTCAAGAGTGTTATGTTAAATATGAGTCTATGAAAAAAGATATTTAACTAAATTGACTGGATAAATCGAATAATAGGTTAGTGCCGTAGATGGGACGCCTTTATCCGACTCGGAGAGAAAACAGTTTTCTCCCCTCGTCGGATAAAGGCGTCCCATCTACGGCACTAACCTATTATTCTCTATTTATCCAGTCACCAGGCTTCTCTAGTGACATAATAAAGGGGGTGCAAATAAACTTAGGTTTATTTGGTTACTTCCGGTAGTGGAAGGTTTATTAGGTTAGTAGATAAGCGTAATGATTCTATAACCATGGAACTATTTTAGTTTTCTGTAAACATTCATAAACATGTTGATGGAATAGATCTAACAGATCTATTTGGTCACCAGAAGAATTATTCAAATGAGAAAAAATAAAAATAATTGGCTACAGCTGGATTCGAACCCGCGCCTGATCCTACAAAAACTAATTCTAATCTCTCTAGAGACGTCGCCCTTACCGATTACGCCACTGAGGCCACATACAAAATGATGTTGATTTATCACTTTTATTAATTTAATCCACAGCTGGTAAAACCCGTTTTTGATAAAATCAAACCTGGAAGCAAAGATTGACAGATAAATAGTAAATGTTTTCTTTTCACTCTCATGATTATTTGATTGATAAACTCTTACAGGGGCGGTGATAGTCATAAACCTAAATATAGCCTGTTCAGTTCCATCGATTTCTGAGTGACGTTAGGTAGAATCTAAAAATAGAAACCGAGACTACGTAACTCGAATTTGACCAAAGAATATAGATCATGTCTGTTTTAAATAACTTATCGACCCTCGATTCAAATCATCTTATTTTTCAAATTCAACCACGTTTCCCTTCTAGTAATACAAGTATCGAAACTATATTCCTCTGCGGTAGCTCATTAGATCTATTTACGTCTAAATGGAAGTGAAAAGGGAGGGATCCGTTGATCGAAAAACTGCATTTTCAATGTAAATTATTTCAAGAGTGTTATTAGTCTATAAAAAAGACATTTAACTATATTGACTGGATAAATCGAATAATAGGTTAGTGTCGTAGATGGGACGCCTTTATCCGACTCGGAGAGAAAACAGTTGAGGCTCGGCAAGCCTCGCCTCAACGTTTTCTCCCCTCGTCGGATAAAGCGTCCCATCTACGGCACTAACCTATTATTCTCTATATAAGCATGGACCCAGATATGGGTCTGTTTCTACAGCTTTTGCCAAAGCAAAAACTTCCCTTGAAAAGTTTACATAATAAAACTTCAGCTAATAAATATTCATGATGTCATTATTCTTACATGAATATTGAACAGGGAATGGGCTAATCATTATATTTGTAACATCTGCTGATATCTCACATCATGCTTTGCTTACATGCGGGATACAATTGCCGTGACAGATGCCGTTCGATAATGATATTTTAATGTAGTCACATGGTTTAACTCTTTTGGCGCCAAATTTAAAAGTGTCGTCTGCAATAATAAGTTCATAGTAAATATAATTCTAAACTAAGTAATAAAGGTATATTAGTAAAACATTTTATTTTAAAAAACCTGTATGCTTGGGCTATAATAATACAGAAAACAGTGAAGTCCCAGGTCAGATGCCGCCTTGAAAAGGCGGCATCTGACCTGGGACTGCACTGTTTTCAATGGTGCAAACAGGCGACATTGGCGCCGAATGAGTTAAGTTTTTATTGAAAATAAAACTAGTATCTGTTCTTTGGTAGAAACAAAACTCAAATCGCATATAGAGATGCAAATTACTTTTCTTAGAGTCATACTTCCGTATCAGGTTTTTAAGTAGTCACTATAGAGATACGAGGGGTGTTCCATAAATAATGTCATCTGTGCTTTATTTCGCGGAAATCGTGCAATTCATGCACAAAACCACCTCGTGTCGATTGAGTGATCACTGGCTCGTGACACATGATGCACCGATGCAAGTGACATTATTTTTGGAACACCCCTCTTATATTCGCAATTTTGTTTTACAACATAAAATCTTACAATCCACATTCTGGTAACCTGCAATCCTGTCCCATGCCTGATTTGAATGCATACTTTTTCAAATGACCCAAGAAATGCAAACCAGCAACTGTTATAACGATTAAACAGTCGTGTCTTAGCCCTTCGCTTGCTATTCACGTCATGTAAATAGTGAAGACCAAGATGAGACAGGTCCTGCAGGAGCTGTCTCATCAGGTTCTGCACTATTTACAAAATGATTGTGTAACCAGTGCACTCCACAGCAGTGATTGCACAGCGAAATACTTGTACACAGTGAAACTATATGTAATTATACAACAGGGCATGGGTAAAGACGGAGAAATGTATTTTAAAATTCAGCAAGAGAAGGGTTAACAATGTCGCTGCCTTATCTGGATTCAAACAGCTTGCATAGGTAATAACCGATGTGACAATTATAGCGAAATAGTTAAAATATATTTCAGTGTTTTAACTGGAAAACATGCATGCGAGAAATCATACTTGTTAACAGGATACCACAACTGGTAACAAACAGACATGCTTGGTGCTTGATAACCGCATGACATACCTTCTTATAAGAAAACATACTAGTTTATATGAAAACATGCTTGCTAACAAATAAGTATGATTGTTAATAGGAAATAATGCTTGCTAATAGGAGAGTAAGATTGCAAAAAAGGAAAGCCTGTTTCAATTTTCAACACTAATAGCATCGAAACTTAAACGCCCGAATGACCAGAAACTATGACAGTACGGGCGACTTTTTACGGCTGCTACACAGGTACTTAACACCCGCTTTTGTGAAGTACATAAGTTCTGAATGTAGGAGATATGCGTCTTGCGTGTTCAGTGTGCAATGGGTAGCTAATCTGATTCGAACGATTTGCATCTACAGTTGAACTTCGATATTTCGAACTCTGATAACTCGAATTTCGGGATAACTCGAACTAGACTTTCAGTCCTTCCAAAACTTACAATACAGAATTGCTCTAAAATGTATTACTACGTATATCTAGAAACACGTGTGACAGCTTAATGCAGGTCTAAAGTAATGCTGAAAGCTCCAATAGGAACAATGTAACGAACATCTGTTATATCGAATGTTGTTATATCGAATGTCGCTATAACGGATGCTCACTGTATTGCATTTAGCTATCGTCACTTACCTCTCTACTGGGTCTCTTAGTATAACAAGCAGCTTCACATCCGGGTTCACGTGTCGTATTAAATGCGGTGTAAGAAATTTGGGTTCATTTAGACCCTCGTTTTGTGAGATATGGATCCAGCCAGAATTATCCCATAAATCCATCGGTGTTCCGTCACCTAAGGTGATAGCAAACAAGAATGACCAGGGTCCAAATTGTTTGTCACTCTGACATTTGTTTTTGAAAAGATGTGGAAGTAAAACTTACGGTTAGAATTGCAAAGAATTGCATACATAGAGGTGATATGCTCAGAATGCAGAAGTTTTTCGGAGTATATTACCATGGACAATAAATTACCTGCACATGAGCTGCAAGATGTTGACACCACATCACACATCAAAACGTTCTTGGGCATTAATGAGTACAGTGAAAACTATTGCAGCTGCCTTTTTTTCTGGAGTGTAAATCTAAAATCAAGTCTCGCAGTAAACCATGGTCATCTTAAATGCCTGTGTGAGTGGGGCTGCGGCTTAAGCCGCAGCCAATTATAACTAATCCTTTCTCCGGTGTGAAAATAAAAGAAAATGTGTCCATGGGACACGGATGCCCCCGCGAGCAAACGGGAAGTAGATGAAAGACATACCTGAAAAGGGGAGACACAGTACAACTCATTATGACTATGCTTCAGACCAAATATCAAATCATTGCAGCTTATACTAGCGAAGAAATCTCTGACGATATACAATCATGAAAATTCAATCAAAGTGTCGGCAAACAGGAAGTAGATTAACGACAGACCTGAAAAGGGGAGACACAGTACAACTCACTATGCTTATGCTTCAGACCAAATATCAAATCATTGCAGCTTACACGGGCGAAGAAATCTTTGATGAGATTTTTTGTCATTAAACAATCACCAAAACTCAATCAAAGTGTCGACAAACAGGAAGTAGATGGACGACAAACCTGAAAAGGGGATATACTATGACTAAACATCAAATCATTCAGCCCTACACAATCGAAGAAATCTTTAAAGACATTACCCAGGTCCATTCAATGATTCCCCCCCCCCCATTGTTCTCAATAGGCGTGAAAGTAACAGTAAAAGCATGATACAAGTGTGCAAAATATGGCAAGCCGTCTCATTCTGTCTAGAGAGGCCCTGACATAATAAAAAATAAAAACATATACTGCATTAGTGACAATCTAATCATTTCCAAATCATCAAATGTAAGAGACGGGCCTCACATGGAACGCTCCAGTGGTTCTTGACAGGCAGACTGCTATAGCTGTTACCATGTGCCGCATGCTTTTTCACAGGTTAGCTGTAAAGACCCAAGCCGGCCAAGGGAATGTCTTTAAGAAAATTTCGTACGTACGAATGTCTCAAATTTCGAGCTGCTCCATTTTGACTTTATCCAATTGATGGAACTTCCGGGAAACTATTGACCAAACAGTTTAGATTCTGACAACATGCCGAGTTACTAAGCGTCTCATCTGGGTCGAGCTTATCCCTTTATATGCGGGAAACATGTATATATTCAATGATTTGCAAATAGTGTAGACCAAGATCAGATACCCTCTGATAAGGGTCTGCAATGTTTGCCATAAAATCAAATTCTTCAATAAAAATGTCATTTTTTGTTTCATTAATATTCATAGGAGGAGTTAAATATCATAAGTCAGCATACCTTGCGTTCAATTGAGAAGAGAAATTAGTACGCGCACATGCGCTTGTCTTGACACATTCCCTCTTAGTGATGCATTTTGGCGCCCCTGAAAAAGCCGCATTTTGAAACGATTGTGATAGATAGAGCACCTGCTCATATGGAACAAATGCTATATTTATCACAATGGTTTCATTAGGACACAAATCTAAAATTTACCTTTTCTCTAGTAAAAGCTCCTCTTCGGTAGATGTTTTTTTTAAAGAGGTTGGGTCTAAAAATAGACTATGACGGAATGGGTTAATTCGAGGATAGAGCACAATACTGACGTAACTATGATGTTTTGTATAAACCGTGATGACCATGACCTTTATGAACGGTTTGGTTGCAGATGGGGCGACGAGTAACTTGTCAGCACTTTGTGATAACTATTAATCCTCTGCCTGCTCAGCGCGACCTAACTGACATTTGCAAAAAGCTTGCATCCAGATGATACGCCGAGTAACTGGGCGTCTCATCAGGATCCAACCTGTTTGACACTTTGTCAATAGTGTCTTAAAAGCTTGAACGAATTAGAAGTAAGTGACAGCGGCAACAGATCGGAGCTTAAGCAGACCTCATTTTCATAGCAGGCTAAAAGTTAATGTAATTGGATGCGGCGAAAGCCGCAGCCAATCTTTTACAAACATTCAAAATGACCATGACTTATTGCGATACTAGTTTAAGAATTTTCACTCCAGAACAACACAGCTGATATTTTTTGACTGTGCTCTTAGTGAGCCTAAGAACTATTGATACTTGATGTGGTGTTGACAATATGCAGGTCATTTGCTGTCCAGCGTAATGTACTCTGGATATTTTCTATACTCTGAGCAATTAATGTCTTCAAATATTCTCGTACATAATTCATTTTAGCTGTGATAACAACTAATGCCACCCTATACCAGTGCCATCATTAATTAAAAACCACAACTTAAATACGATGTTCCCTTTTTCTGTTACCTTTGGTTTAAGGTGTGATTACCATGGTTCATTATTCATTGTAATACTATTTGTTTTACAATGTGTGTAATATTTTGTTACCATGCATGTTACACTTATACTGAAATAAATCTATCTATCTAGTATCCAAACTGTTTGACACTCTTTAATGTTTTGACCTGAATTGTGATGAAAAAAGAATGCCTGCTCAAATTTTATCTCCTGCAGTTTTAACATACTTCCAATCCGACCAAGCTAGGGATCCAAGTTGTTTGCAAACTTTTAGGTAATTATATTAAAGGCTTATAAAAGGATACATCTTTCCATCAAATAAACGCGTGATCATGCAAACAGTAGAACCAGATCTGACAGCTCCGATAGGATCCTTCTTATCAGGGTCTGCTCTGTTTACTTATTAAATTATAATAGATCTAACTCTTATAATAGATCTAACTCTATAGTCTCCAATAACATTGAGCAACGTATTGTTTGTACACAGTTTCGTCCATTAACACTTTACTTGTTGAGTGTTGAATATTCGTTTAAAAATAATGATATCGTGAATATTAAGTACCTGATTTTTTCAAGTTTTTAAGTAAAAGATTCAAGGCATATTGTTTGCTTTGACAAAAAAACTGTAGAATCAGATTTATTTCATGTCATAATCAAACAGAGCAGACCCGGATCAGACGACCCTATAGTGTCCGTCTGATCTGGGTCTACTCTGTTCTCAAAGGCGTAGAAAGGCGTATATAATTTTATTATGAAGTAGGTGGTTAAACATTTAAAAAACAATCATAGACGATTTATATAATATCTCTTTAACACATTACCCCCTAGTGACGCATTTTTGCGCCTCTATAAAAGTCACATTATGAAACCATTGTGATAAATAGAGCATTTGCTCCTATAGGAGCAAATGCTCTATTTATCACAATGGTTTCAAACTACAAAATTCTAAAATTTTCCTTTTCTCTAGTTAATGCTCCTTTTCGGTAGATTAATTAAAAAAGATTGGGTCTAAAATAGCCTAGGAGATAATGAGTTAATGTCTCTATTCAATAATTCCAGAATGATGTCATCAGAGTGTTAGCCATATTTTGAAATGATTTGATAAGACACCAAGTTACTGGGTGTCTCATTTGGGTCCATGTTACTGGGTGTCTCATTTGGGTCCAAGTTACAGGGTGTCTCGTTTGGGTCCAAGTTACTGAGTGTCTCATTTGGGTCCAAACTGTTTGCAAAGGTAGGCACTAATTCGTAGTTAACAAGCTCACATATCCCACGCCGCAATATCGACAGAGAACAACGGTGATTCCTCATTACAGATTCATCTGAAAAGCTTTTATCCAAGATAATTCTTAAATGGAAAAGTAGTAAAGTTAAAGCAATTTTGAGATATTGCTAGATGAGCAATAATGTTTTATGATAAACGGATAAACACACCTGTCACTAGATCGCCTTCGGTATGATTTCTTATTTTGCTGCCTGCTGCCGAGAAGAAATCGGAATAGTTCTCAAATGTGTAGATAGGATGTTGTTCATTAAACCACTGACCTGAAAGATATTTGAAATCAAGTTTAAATGAGCATTTCAAAATAATAGATGTTGAACATCACTTTCGTTTATTTCTAATTTTACAGAGCAGGGTCAAGAGTTAGATAGATATATAGATAGATAGATAGCAATTTTTTAATTAAAATAAAATATTTCTCTCTTACTGAGTGACCTCCGTTGAACAGGTAGTGTCCTTTCTGCTCTTGCAGGAAAATTAATATAACCTACATATTAACATGAGATACTGAAATATTCATGAATTCTGCGTACAGTTTACATTATAAAAAGTGTAAGATATGTCATTTCGAAACATATAATGATTAGAAATTGTAGCAATTAGTAAAGACTTGAAAAATAACGCATAAAATGACGAGAGTAAATAATGTTTTGATGATATAGACATTTTAATTTTCACATTTAATTTCATTCATTCTCAGTGCTATCTAATGTCATTTTCATGCTGCTGTTGTTTACTGATAATTAAATTCCAAATCTAAAGATGTTCCTTCAAATTGGAACCAAAACCAAATTCGCCAAAACCTCAATCAATGGTTAATCTGAATGGATTCTTTTAAACCTTCTAAGTGATCAGAGTCAGGTTAGTATTCGATCTACACATTATTAATGTACTTTTCAACAGATGAAGTTACCAGACACAATACTTAGACAATAATTCTAATGGTAACACAAATATCGTCTTCATATTACATGTCCATGTTTTCATTCTCGATTATTATTATTCACTATTCAGTAATAGACGACCTTTGATGCTTCGCATCAATACTTTTCTTGTATTCTATTGCTACGCAAAGAATACAACAATAGTGTTCGGAGGAACACATGTGTCACCTGCTCGCAACTGACACCAAAACTAAACTGTTAATATGATGGAGTGGGAACATCAGAACAAAGGGACATAACTCAAAATGTATTGCAGACAGAGTGATGGGCCTTTATTACATCAATGGTCCTTAACCCTTTCGATGCCAAATTCTGTCGTCTGCTAACTTTGTCGTCTGCAACAAATTTTCATTTTTTTGATTTTCTTAACTTTTGTTTCAAAAACATAGTAGCAGCAACAAACCGTTTGGATCCTGATGAGACGCCGAGTTACTCGGTGTCTCATCTGGATCCAAACTGTTTGCATAGGTAATCACATATCCGGCATTGGCAGCGAAAGGGTTAATGAGAGGAAGACACGTGTGGAATGTGAAAGCTCTATAATGATTAGTTTAGAAATGACAGCCAAAATAAGAAAGTGTGACAAAAATCAGAACAAAGGGGAATAACTCAAAAAGTATTGCATGCAGAATGACGGACCTTAGTTACATCAATGGTCCTCAATGAGAGGGAGACACGTGTGGACAGACAGACAGAAAGAAAGAAAGACAGACAGACAGACAAACAGAAAGAAAGAAAGAAAGAAGGAAAGAAAGAAAGAAAGACAGACAGACAGACAGACAGACAGACAGACAGACAGACAGACGGACAGACAGACAAACGACGGAAAAGTGATCCCTAAGTGACACACTGCCTCTCGGCAGATGACACAAAAATGACTTTAACAGTGGCGTGAATAGGTTACATAAAGAATCAATCCGTACCACTGAGGTAAGTGTTTGTGGAGAAATGCTTTACCAGCTATTCCTAAGTACTGCATGCACCCACAACCATGTATTTGCTTAAGGGTTTCTATCAGTCTCGGCACACCATATTGATAACAAGGATGAAAGGCCCAATGTCATGATTTTTAATAACCCTCTTCCCTATAGATTCTTGCTAATCCGAAATTTTATGAAGAAATAAAACCCCAACAACCCCAGATCGTTTTAGGCAGGTAGCTTCTTAATGCAGGATGAAAGTCGTGCAAGAAAGCTTCTTTGGGACGTTCATCTTGCATTAAACCCTTTCGGCGCCAAATTTCTAATTGTCGTCTGCAATCCAAGTTTGATAAATCATTCGGTAAAATAAGGCAGAGAGATAAATAAATGCACATTTCAAAGGAATAAAGCCCATATATAATTATACAGAAATAGAGATTGAGACAAAAAGTGAAGTCGCTGATCAGACGCCGCCTTGACTGCACTATTTGTCGTATTGTATTTATGCGACATTGGGGGGGGGGGGGGGGGGTAAAAGGGTTAACTATTTTCTCAATGAATACGCCTTTCTACGTCTACGGCAAACGGGATAGACCAAAATCAGCTCACTTCTGTAGGAGCCGTATGATAACTTTCTGCTCTGTTTGCTTATGAAATTATACAGATTATAACATCTCTCTTCTTCACATGACCAAAAGTTCCATGTTAATATAAATACTAATCTATTTGATATTCATGAAATCATAATTTCTTACATAACTATTCATGGAGTAAAGGTTTAAGCTGGCATGTGTCTTGACCCTTTCCTTTATATAAACGCTTTTTTACCGCATGTGCAAACGGAGGCGACCCAGATCAGACGGCTCATATAGGAGCCGTCTGATCAGGGCCTGCTGTGTTTGCTTTTGACATGATATAGGTTTGATTCTACAGTTTTTGTCAAAGCAAACTATTTATTTGAAGAGTTTACAGTATAAGCATTCAGCTAATCAATATTCCTGAGGTCATTATTACTAACATGAATATTGAACAGAGAAAGGGTAAACCCTTTATTCCATAAATACGCATTTAAACACAGATTAGACGGCTCCTATATGAGCCTTCTAGTCAAGGTCTGCGCTGTTTGCTAATGATATAATATAAATAATAATTTTACAGTTTCTGCAAAACGAAAACATTTTTCTGTGTCCATGTGCTATTATAACAACTTAATCTAATTAATATTTATGACGTCATTATTTTTTGCATAATTATACATGGAGGAAAGAGTTTAAGACCGGCCTTAATACTTAGTATAGGTTAGTGTTTGTCAGTCAGCATTTACAAAAATAAATTGGTCCAGCGCGGCACAGCCCCGCGACCGATTTATTTTGTAAATATTGACTAGTTAACAAGCACTAACCAATTTACAACCTCCAACGCAGTTATCTCCCTTAATCGCTGCGCTGAAGAGATGACCGAACGTAGTTACAAGGGAGATCACTGTGAGGAGTTTGACCAATTTAGTGATTGAAATTATGTATTGTTCACAAAATGTCACGCGCTCTATTTAATTTGCATATTTGTCACCATCCATCACATCGTTAACACGAATCAGCAGATTCATACTATTAGTATGCCACAATCGCGTGATGCACCTGAGACGCGCTACAGTTTCCAGAGAATAGCAATGGAAGGTCAAGAGACTTCATAAATGACGGACCCTGATTTACTGAAATTGCATTTCTGTCACGAGTTCACCGCGACTCAAGTTTTAAATATCATCACACAACAACAAAAAATTTGAGGGCCTCATGGAAGATTGGTTTTAACCAAATGAGTACTCTCGTTAAATAAAGTCTTTATTATTATTATTATTATTATTATACAACTGTTTCAAAATTCCACTAATAAAAATGATAATTTGCAAAGAGATTTCCCGTGATTTTGATTTGATTCCAAATGAATATCAGTTTCATTAATGCTGTATATCGTTAACCCTTTCGCTGCCAAACTCTGTCGTCTGCTAACTTTGTCGGCTGCTACAAATTTTCATTATTTTGATTTTCTTCATTTTGTTTCAAAAACATAGTAACAAACAGTTTGGATCCTGATGAGACGCCGAGTTACTCGGCGTCTCATCTGGATCCAAACTGTTTGCCTAGGTAATCACAGATCCGGCATTGGCAGCGAAAGGGTTAAATTATGTCATTTGATATTAAATAACCGCTTTCTCCATAAATATGCCTTTCTACGCCTTTGCAAACAGAGTAGACCCAGACCAGCTCCTATAGGATCTTGTGATCAGGGTCTGCCCTGTTTGCTTATGATATAATATACATACGATTCTACAGTTTTTGCTATGGCCACTTATTCCGGTGCCATAATAACAACTTATCTTATTAATATGCATGGTGTCATTATTTCATACATGAATTTTGATAGAGTATAGCATTAAATGCATTCGCAATGATTATCCCCGTCTGTAAAACCTGACAGGAACTTTATCGCCTCTGATTCAACCGCAAGCGCCTGGCTGCAAATTAGCAAATTACATGTAAATGTACGACTACCAAATTCTCGTGAACAACAATCTCACTGGTACGTTAGTAAGTCACGCTCCTGAGAGTGTCAAAAGTGTTAGAAAATGGACGGCAAAATGGTTATTGACGTTTAAAATTTAGTTTGTATTTTCACAATGTGTAAGTACTGACCGGCGTGTTGATTCAGAAGTTAAATTGTATTAATGATTGAAAAATACAGTAAAATCACAGTTTAATGTTTAGGTGATAAAAATGTGGCATTGCTTGTTCACCACCCCCTTTTAAAATAATTTTTTGGATTCATATCAGTTGCCGTAAAAAATTTCCGGTATTTCGAGGTGTCACTGTATGTAATTTGATTTCTCCAACATGTGGTGTGTCCAACGACGGCAGAACCACTGTAACATAACAGTTATTTTTAGATATTCCTAAACCAACTGGTTCTGAGCACGTGCGCTAAATAAGTGCAATCGTTTGACTTGGTAAATCGCCACTTACTAAACAAGTGGCCGGTTAACGGCTGATTTACTAAAATAAATCAGCCAGAGAATTTGAAAAATACTGCAACGCCATTGGGCAAAATATAATTTCAATCACTAATTTGAAAGTCCGGTTCAGATAGAGTTTACAGTATTGTGTATCTGAACTGGATTCAAACTGAGTGCAAATTGTAGTCATGACGCAATGGGTATGATAAGAGTGTTACCGTATCTCAGCCAGGGCCACCACGCTGTTTCTTTGCCTAACATGCCTGTGTTATGTAGGACACTGGGGTGTTCAGCAATCCTGTCGAAAAGGTCCGTGGATCCACACTTGTCCATTCCGATCAGCTGGAAATAAGGTAGACACCGGAAGTGGTCGTTCTGTGTGAACCAGCACGGGTTTTTATACTTTGGTGAAAATACTGGCGGATTCTGGAATACATAATATTTTATGATACTGTTCTAATCTTCTCTATAATGTATCTTTATTCAAGTCTCATTCATGTACAGGTAAACCACGCTATATTAAGACTTGTTATTTTGTTGTTTACATAACAGAACACAAATATAGGACCAGACAACATAATGCAGTAAGCTGCCTCCAATAATGTTCTGGGATTTGGTCTAATGGATATATATCTGGTAGCTCGACAATTGATTTTTTACTTACTCACGAAGATAACTTTTCATCGATAAAGGACTTCTCCGTTCAGGAATTTAATGAATGGAGTGACCACGCACCATTACACTTTAGCCTTCTATGCAATAGAAATGTATCATCTGAATGTTGTCATACAGAGGTAAAATTTAAATGGAATGAATTGTATAAGAACCAGTTTCGCTCAGGTATAATTGCTTGCCTACCGCAGTTAAACGATATAATTGGACATATAAATTGTACAAGCAGACAGTCGGTGAATAGCGCTGTTAATAATTTCACCGATGTTATACGTAAAGTGGCAGATCCCATGTTTTCTAAAACACATTGTTACAATAAAGTGGTAAGTTTTGAAAATGAATTAGCCATGAAAAACGCCGAATGGTTTGATACAGATTGTAGAAACGCAAGAAATCTATATTTAGAATCTCTACGAATTTTCAACAGCGATAAAAATGACAATAATAGATATAGGCTTTGCGGTCTGAAAAAACGGTACAAAGATGTAATTAAAAAAAAGAAAAACCAGTGTTACAGAAAAAAGATGCATGAAATTGAATGTCTGAGAAAACAAAAGCCAAAAGATTTTTGGAAATATTTTAAGAGTAGGGCAAATAGTAAGAAGTCTGATATACCTTTAAACGAGTTTCGTGATTACTTTTCTAATCTAAGTACAGGTTTGTATAATTGTGAAAATGATGAGGCAGAATTGTTCTCTGAAAATACCGATTTCGATATTACAAATGATTCTTTTCCAGAACTTGATCAGCCTATAAGTGTCAGTGAAATTTTGTGTGCAGTAAAATCAATGAAGTGTAACAAAGCTTACGGGGTAGATTGTGTATTAAATGAATATTTTATAGAAAGCGTTGATATATTGTCAGCGCATTTATGTGATATTTTTAACAGCATTTTGAATTCAGGGTTTTACCCCGAAGCTTGGACAAAAGGAATCATTATACCCATACACAAAAAAGGAGATATAAACAATGTTAACAATTATAGAGGTATAGCCCTTGTAAGCTGTCTTTCAAAAATATTTACATCTATTTTAAATAAGAGAATAGAACAATTTTGTGAAGAGAATAATGCTATTTCAGATGCACAATTTGGATTTAGAAAGGGCAGGTCAACAGTAGATGCCATTTTTATACTAACGTCTATTATTCAAAAATACTTGAATCAAAATAAGAGACTGTATGTTGTATTTGTAGACATGATGAAGTGCTTTGACACGATATATCGAAACGGTTTATGGTTAAAAATGTATAAATGTGGTATAAAGGGTAAGTTGCTTAGAATTGTGCGTGATATGTACCAGAAAGTAAAGTCTTGTGTAAAATCCTGTTCTTCATATTCGGAATATTTCAGCTATGCGGTTGGATTGCGGCAAGGGGAGGTAATGTCCCCGATACTTTTCTCCCTTTTTATAGAAGACTTAGAATTGTTCTTGCAAAACGATGCCAACTCGGCTCTCCATTTTGATGATATAGCTCTTGTTTTATTACTCTTTGCCGATGATATGGCAATTCTCGGCAACTCCCCGGAAGAAATCCAGGAGCATCTAAATACTTTATCCGAATATTGCAAATTGTGGGGTCTTAGTGTAAATACTGACAAAACAAAAATTATGGTTTTTCGTAAACGTGGAGGCTTGCTACCAAATGAGAGCTGGATTTATAATGATAAGAATATAGAGGTTGTTAATGATTTCAATTATCTCGGTACCATCTATAATTACACTGGTAATTTTGCACTAAACCAGGAGTATCTTATAGGTAAGGCTCTGAAAGCCATGCATGTATTACTTAATAAATGTAAAATATTTGATCTAAAGCCCAAAATACTTTGCCAATTATTTGATGCATTTGTAGCTTCTATCTTGAATTATTCATGTGAAATATGGGGCTACACAAAATCCAAAGAGATAGAAAGAATTCATTTGAGGTTTTGTAAAAGACTTCTACATGTTAAACCCAACTCATGCAATGCCACGGTTTATGGAGAACTTGGCCGATACCCTCTATATATTAATAGATATGTACGCATTGTAAAGTATTGGTTGAAGCTTACCACCACAGATAATATAATTCTTAAAACTATATACAATAAGGCACTTGATGACTGTAATAATGGTTGTAAAAACTGGGTAGGCAATGTGAGGAATCTGTTAAATGATTATGGATTTTCGTATGTATTCGATGGCGTCACTAATGTTGCAAACACATTTATTGGTGAATTCAGATCTAGGGTAATTGATACATTCATACAAAATTGGAGTGCTTCTCTTGAAAACAGTTCTGTTTTATATATATACAAAAACCTGAAACCAAGCTTTGGTTATGAGCGATATCTTGATGTCATACCCAAATGTTTTAGATTTTACTTTTGCCGATTACGAGTATCATGCCACACTCTTCGAATACAAACAGGCAGATATTCTAGAAATAGAATACCCAGAGAAGAAAGAACATGTTTATGTTGTAACTCACATGATATTGAAGACGAGTATCACTTTATATACATATGCCCTTGTTACTCTGATATTAGAAAGAAATACTTGAAGAAAATTATTAATGGTAGACCTTCAGTTTACAAATACATAGGAATTCTACAAAGTAGTGATCGAGACATATTGGTAAAACTATCCTTGTTTATAAAAGAAGCCCTAGTGTTAAGAAATTCTATCGTCTCTAATATAACTGTTTGATCTTAAAATCACACAGCTATATTTAATTGATAGAATTTAATCAAGATACGTGATGTCACTATTTTCAAATCAAAAAGTCTTGTTCTACATTCCCAAATCACCAGAAATGTCTTTTTGTATGTGCAATTTCCCTTTTTTTTACCCCCCCCCCCATCACCCCACTTGGTTTACCTGTTTTCCTCCGACAAACACCTTCTACATTGCATACTATGTAGTTTATATGTATATAACTCACGTTGACATTGTTAAAAAATACATGTATAATAGACGATGTACTATGTACAAGTCTGAATAAAAATATGTTCTGTTCTGTTCTGTTCTTGTAAACAGGGGGTCGCAGGTTCGAATCCCAGGCTATGCAGTTTTCTTTTTTTTAAACAAAAAATGATTTGCTATTTGTAATCATCTTTTTAATTTTTAGTCGTTTTCAATTATATGTTAATATTTTGTTATTAATTATTATATGTTATATTTATTGTTGTTTTGTATGGACAATTAATTGATAAAAAAAAATTGCCATTGGTCAGAATAGAGACCCGCCGCATGCAAGCCCAGATACATGTCCATTGCACCGCGATAATTAGTTTGAAGGGTTGTGGCTTGCGAAGTCCTTTAAAATTTAGGAAGTGCCATAGTCGCTTCATTTTGTTTACATTAGAGTAGGTCATGTTTTGTTCCAAAATAAGTTGGTCTACAAAAAAAGGTAAAATTAGATCTTATGGCACAACTTTTGTTATCAATGTTTACAAACACTACACGTATAAACACTGTATAATGCCCAGGTGGACGCTATAATAGTTTGGTTCGAATCTGTTTTGTTTATATTGTTTTATATTTGAAATGGGTAGTTTTGTTTTTTCATATGTTTTGATGGGTGTATACATTGTTTTGTTTTTTTTTGTTTTTTTTGGTTTTTTTTCTCGAGACCACCATAAGTGCCATAAGATCTAATTTGGACTGTATCTGTAAACTGTTACAAACACAGCAATAATGACAACAATAATAATGGTTAACGATATACACCTTCATTCATTGAAGAATTATAAGAGACCATGCATTATTTTCACATTATAATTACAATTTTTATAAGTAAAATGATGCGATTGCATGTACATAATATCTTTAAAAATGCTATTTGCTTTAACCTATAGCGCGCCAGTCACAACCAAAGTTGCTTTTGCAAACAATGTCGACCCAGATGAGCTCTCTCATCTGTGTATGTACTGTTTGCATGCCTGCATCCTCTATGCCTCTGCCTAGGAAATCATTTTGAATTTTAACGAAAAACATAATCAAGCTAAAACATTATTATTACGACTCTAAATCTAATGATAAATTGTAAGACCTAATAATCATTCAGAGAACAATATTTGAATCTTACAAACGGCATTTTTCATAGTTTATGCCTAGTTTACATATTTCCTTGCGATGAGTTTACGGCGCCTCTAGACTCGTCGTAAGGGAATTTCCGTGCTGTTTCCGTACACGATCTTGATACGGTTGCCGCTCAGTCATCGTACGGATACGCCCCGATCAGTATATAAAAACAATCGTACGATGATCGTAGACAGTGTAAACAAAAAATTCGCAGCCCGTAGACTTCTACGATGCAAAGACACATCGTAGGAAAATCACAGACAAAGAAATCGTTTCAGAGTGGGCATTTCATTTTGTTTTCATTGGCTTTGGGGAGCTATGAGTGTGACTATATTTTGCCCAAACCTCTTTGAATTAATCTACCGAAAGGAGCATTAGCTATAGAAATGGAGAATATTAGATTTGGGTAGTTTTGAAACCTTTGTGATAAGTGGTCTATTTATCACAATGGTTTCAATAAGTGAGTTTTAGAACAGAACAGAACATATCTTTATTCAACTTGTACAAGCATGTATATTGTTGTTATAAATACATATACATAGCATATCACATATATGTCACATAGGTCAAACGATCGTTCAGATTGACTGTATATTACAATTACAATCAATTTAAGTATGTGCAAAAGCTTTACTTGAAAGGAAACTGACATTTACGTTGTGCATTAAGCGCTAAAAGAGTGTTTAAGAGAGTAAAGTCTATCTTGCAAATGATGTCTCCTATAACTGGGGATCAGTGTAGCAGCGAATAGTTTGTTTTAATTAAAGAGAGTAAAGCAGCGAGTAGTGTTTCAGCGGTAGCTGTCTAGTTTCATTCTTGTTCTAGATTTTCACCAATTAGGAAATATGTTACATTGTAATTTGCATATGCATCTGTGCTAGTAGTAGATTGTGTTTTCATCAGTTAATACCGTGTATTAATCCAGAGTACAGACTGCTAATTTATATTCCTAAACAAATCCATTCCATGAAGAACTGTCTACTAGTATAAAAGAAAGTTATTTTATTCCTAAATAAACCCACCCAAGCTGATTACTAAAACATATATAGAGAATATCAAACTTCGAGTTACGGACCATTCCCTCATAATCTTTTTTTTAGAATTTCGCTTGAAAGTGTGGCACGGAAAAGTTTAAAAAGACTAGAGTCGATATTGCATCGTAATACATAAATACATTGTCAGGGATAGTAATATATACGTATAATTGATTTTATATATAATATGGTATATATTTAACTCGTTTGAGGATGTTTGGTAATGGGTCCAGACGTTTCTGGTCGTAAAAGTCTAAATGGTGTCGGGTCATATCGGACCCAAGTCGTTTCGGACCACAATCCCAAAATGTAGGTCCTTTGTCGTTTCGGACCCAATTCCTTGGTCATTTCGGACAGAGCTATTTGGTCGTTTCGGGCCCAATATATTTTTATAGTAATAATTGACGCCCATGATTGGTTTAGAATATGCTAAAATATATAGATTATGAATAATATGAGATTCAAACCATTTGGAATTTGATCAGACATGTTTGCAAATAACCTCTATAATCCCAATTTAAGCATAATTTAAATGAAAAGTGCAGGAGTACCATAATTTTTTTTAGACAAAATGCCTGAGAAAATCTTTAGAAATGCCTGAGATTTTATTTTATTTTTATATGGAATATATAGGCAGAAAAAACGAGGAAAATGCATGAGATTTGATATGTGTACATAAAAATGTAGGTAAAACAGGACATCAGGATTAGATAATAACAAATTAAAGTGTTTCATTAATTTCACAAAATTGTTACATATATATTCAAGTTTTGATGGGGTCTACTCAAATTGTTTGGATTCCTTCTCCGAACCACGGATTCCTAAGTGCCCCACACCTGGTGTCATATTAACTCTTCCTTGTAACAAAATTTTGGGGGCGAATCACATGCTTGCATCAATGTTTGTCTTGTTGTTAATGTGTATGGCCGTTCTAGATATGATAGCAGCGATCATGATAACATCGTATATATCAAGATAAAATTCTCCGTATTAAGAGTGTACATGTACTAGTAACACTCTTAACAGAAACCGATAGCATTCATTGTCCTATCACGTTTAAACCCTTTACCCCATACATGCGCCTTTCTATGCCTTTGCAAACAGAAATGACCCAGATCCTATAGGAGCCGTCTGATTAGCGTCTGCTCTGTTTCCTAATTATATAATATAGATTTGATTCTACAGTTTCTGTCATTGCATGTGTCCATATGCTGTTGCAACAAATAATCTAATAAATATTCATGATTTCATTATACATGTATTTACATGCTTATTCATGGAGCAAAGGGGTTAATGCAGCTTGAAGACGTCGTTAGCAGATAGCCCGTGGTGCATTTGGATTTGTACACATTTGTTCCACCCACTATATTTTCAAAAAATAAACTATAACCAGCTTGTGTCAAAGGGCAACCAGGGTGTCAAACGTATCAAACAGTTTGGATGCCGATGAGAAGCGGTGTATCTCGGCGTCTCATCTAGATCCAGACTAATTGTAAACGTAAGCATGGATCCGCGGACAGCAGGCTAAAGATTAATAAACGAGAACCATTCCTTTTGAGTGCGTATCATTTCACTTAAGATTCTCATATCAAGCTCAATGTTGCTTGAACACGTTACTAGTAAATAAATACTATGCATGATCCATGACTACCAATTTTAGCTGTTTGTTCATTCAAGTTTGTAATCAAAAGTTGTGATATTACTTTGTGGCATAATAGTATGCATTGTGACGTCGCATAGACGTGTTGCCGCTTAGACGTGACCGGTTTCGTCTATGTGTTGATTTGCAACGTATAGACAGGGTTCCGTCTATGAGGCGAAAAAGCGCATTTGCGCCGCATAGACGATACCAAATACATACAATTTAGCGAGTCTATGTTACTGAACCATCGTACAAGTAAAGAGGGAGGAGAATATAGCAATCAGACGGCCATTCTGTTCATCTGTCCGTCCGAGAGAGAGAGAGAGAGAGAGAGAGAGAGAGAGAGAGAGAGAGAGAGAGAGAGAGAGAGAGAGAGAGAGAGAGAGAGAGAGAGAGAGAGAGAGAGAGAGAGAGAGAGAGAGAGAGAGAACAAGATCGGAAAGATTGCATCAATATTGTTAATACCTTACATCATTCGGACCGTTGACCTAGCATTTTACCCAGGTTGATCTTGTTTTTAAAGTTGAACAAGAGGCGAATATTCTGATCAAGTTCTGATCAAAATGTGGCTATAGATTGCTGCCAATTTTCTATTATATTGACCTAGTTAATTATACCAGTTGATCATGTGTCGGACTTTACAAAAAATAAAAATGCCCTGTAAATGGTTTGGAAATAACCGCAAAGACGAAACCGGCCACGTCTATGCGGCGTCACTGTAATACTGCATAGGTGTGCCGCCGCATAGACGTGACCAGTTTCGTCTATGCGGTGATTGTTTCAAGATTGGATAAAATGTGAATATATATTACTGCCAATTTGTTCTATCACGTTGACCTAGTTAATAATCCCTCCCAATTAATCAGGTTTCGGGCTTGACCAAAAATAAAAATACCCCGTAAATATCTTGAAAAACACTGCAAAGATGAAAATGGTTACGTCTATGCGGCGATACGTCTATGCAGCGTCACTTTAACACCGCATAGGCGT
The DNA here is from genome assembly GCA_963576725.1 of Azorinus chamasolen. Taxonomy (NCBI): domain Eukaryota; kingdom Metazoa; phylum Mollusca; class Bivalvia; order Cardiida; family Solecurtidae; genus Azorinus; species Azorinus chamasolen. Next base: position 35,644,230 of record OY755252.1, on the reverse strand, counting down.
TTCGCCGCATAGACGTGATCGATAGACAAGACGTGACCGATTTGTCTATGCGGTGATTGTTTTGTGACGACACATAGGCGTTTCACCGCATATACGTGACCGGTGATTTGCACAACCTATTTGTTACAGTGAGTTTTTGAAACAAAAATTAAGAAAATGACAAATGTAGCAGACGACAAAGTTTGCAGAAGTTTACAGTGGTTAATAATTGTGGACTTTTTTGTAATGACCGTTGTAAACGATATGGACCAGGACGAAACGCCGATACACACTTTTTGTTAGGGGAAACAGAGGAATAATTTACTTTTAGAATTATGGCTCACGCTTTCTTTGCAGGCGACATTTATATCAGAGCTACAGATAAGGTGTTTACAAACATACTAAAATCATCATGTCTCCAACAAATCCTATACTGTGACCACTCTTTAGACTCGTATTTGGAGACGATTCTAAGGAGTGGTCACAGTGTAGGGTTTTGTGGTGAAATAACGGAGTTATTGTTAAAAATGTTTAAATTTACGCATCGTATGTGAACCTCTATTATATGGTGTTTATGTATATTCGGCCATTTACTTACCATACATAGAATATCCTCTACATTATGATACATGGTCGGTTTACCGGCACAGTCTGGCACTTCCGGTATTTCCGGTTGCAAGTCACCTTTTGAACTGGTGTCACTGGTTAAAATTTCCTCTATCATTTTGACTAAAGCTTTGCTTCCGTTGTGTTTCAATATGGGTCCAGTCAGAGACTTGGACAAAATCATCTCATCCATCCGTCCTTGTATGCGTGGTGTTTTATTCCGCGTGTTTGCAATGAAATTCACAGTACCCGACCGCTTATTAATCGCCCATATTGCGCAAAATAGCAAGGATATAATCAACAATCTTCGAAATTTTCTAGTTACTGGTATAAAACTAGTATTAAAATGATATTTCATTCTCACCGCTTCACACTTTGTTATGAAGATGTTCACTATGCCCGCTCTAACTATTTTCTTTCATATTGAACGGGTTTAGCGACAACACGCTGTACTCCGGAACGACGGATATGGTGTTCTGTTTAGGACACTTTCAACCTTTGTTTGTTGTAATTGACAACAAAAATATCGGCCACCGACAGTAATATTTTCGTCTACGTGTTTTTAAAAAACACAGTCAGAGTGTAAAAAGTTCTGATTAGACACCAATTGTCTTATTGGAGTTTCATCGTGGTCCATACTGTTTGCAACCTGACACGTAGTGTTGAAATACTAGAACGGGCTACCTGGTACAGTGACGGGATTATAGCGCAGTGTATAACTATGGTGTTCTATTCGCACCACTTTAAATCTTTAGGTAAACAGTTATTGTCGGGAAAATGTTTAGTCTGCTAAGTGTTTGTGTCAACTGTTTGTCTTACAGTTGAACTTCGATATCTCACAGTTTACAGTTTAACGCGGGTCTAAAGTAATTACTTTAGACATACATGAAACTGTCACATGTGTTCCTAGATATGTGTAGTGATACATTTTAGAATATTGTTAACTTTGGAAGGACCGAACTTTTACCGAAAAGGAGAATTTGCTAGGGGAAAGGAACAATTTAGAATTTTGTAGTTTTGGAACCACTGTGATAAATAGAGCATTTGCTTCTGTGGAACAAATGCGATATTTATCACACTGGTTTCAAATATTGACTTTTACAGAAGCGTCAAAGGTGTCAATATGATGGCATGTGTTAAAATATTGAAGTTAAGGCGGAACAAAATCTCGAGATTTCAGACGATATTTATCTCCCCCCAAACG